>JACVBY030000498.1:0-600000 GCA_017589505.3 Metroxylon sagu
GGCACGTGTGGTGCACGTGAGTGTATCTGTGGAAGCTCCCGTGATCTCGAGGGAAATCCTAGGGCGTTTTTATTACGGATGGCCATTTTTAACCCGATCCATTTTCTTAATCCAACCCTAACCGGATGCAATCCGTTAACCCGAGGATCCGTCCAGGTATGGGAAAAGATTTTGTAATATATATTTTGACATAAACATTGATATTTGTATTGATATTTATTTATATTTTAGAAAATTAGATCATTGATCTATCACCTTAAAAGATTTTTAAAAAATAAGTTATAAGATAAATAATCCATTATTTATTTTATTTACTACTGTAACAATTACGAGATCGTTTGGTTCACAAGAAGTAAATTTTAGATAGGAATAAAATGCCTGAAAATTAGATTCTCAAGTATAAAATATTTGAATTATCATGTTTTTGATTATGAAAAATAATCATTTTTTTAATGAAAAAAATGAAGTTATCACGTTTGGTTCAACAGTTTCTTTTCCATAAAATTAGTAGAGAATATCAATTATATTTTCAAGAAAAAAAAAGAAATAGAATATTTATTCAAGTTTCTAAACTTGAATCAAATCATCGCAATACCAACTTTCGCAAATAAAAAATATATAGAAAAATCTTCAAACCATCTTAAAAATAAAAAAAAATAGCAAAATCATAATAGGATACAATTCTGAGATTTCTGAACTCTCTAAAGAAATATATCAAAAAAAAAATACAACAGCAAAAGAAATTTATGATCAAAAATCAAATTGACATAACAACAAGCATCAATCTGTAAGAAAAATCTTTTATCAGTTGATTTGAAAAAAATAATATACAATGAAAAAAAAAAAATGTTGGAAAGATTTGAAAAAAAAAGTATACGAAGAAAAGGAGAGAATATTGAAAAAAGAAAAGAAAAGATGAGAAAGTAAATTTTAAGAATCGATAAAATTTTATTTTTTATAAAATATAGAAATTATAATAAGTTAATTTATAATCTTTAACACCAGCTTTAAATCAACACTTACTCTAGTCTTTGTCTGTGGTAACATAAGTCCCTCCTTACAGCTCAACATAAGTCCCTCCTTACAGCTCATGAACTAAGAATTCTTACAACGACAAGGTTTACTTGATATAAATTAGGCGTGAATGAAATCCTGGACAAAAAGATAATTTTGCAAAAATATTTCAACTTTAAATCACATGAAAACTAAGTATTCTCACAGATGAACTACGAATTAAACATTTTAATGCGTGAAAAATAAAATTTTACAAAATCCGTGAACCAAACAAGCCCTAAAAGGCTGAAAACTCAAATGAATCTTGAGCAAAAGTTTGAGGACCAAATATATTTTCGCCTTTTACAAACACATCCGGATGTGGATCGTCTCTGTTGAGAGAGAGAGAGGGAGAGGGCAGAGGCCATGAGAGTTGGGGAAGCGATGCATCGCTCGCGCCCCCTCCTCTCCATTGCGGGATTACTACACGGCCGCCCCTCCTCGCCCCACCGCCGAGCCTTCTCCTCCACGCCCTCCCCCCTCCAAACCCTAGATCCGGACTCCTCGGTCCAAACCCTACCCCATTCCTCCGCCTCTCCGCCGCCGGTGCGGACCCTCGCCGACCTCCGGCGGCGCCTCGCCGCCTAGTCCCCCACTCTCTTGGACTTCGTCTACTCAGTAGAGGTCGGGACGAAGAAGAAGCCGCTCCCTAAGCCGAAATGGATGAAGGAGACGATCCCCGGGGGGGGTTCAAGTACGCGGCCATCGAGGCGAAGCTGAGGGAGCTCAAGCTCCACACGGTGTGCAAGGAGGCCAGGTGCCCCAATCTCGGTGAGTGCTGGTCTGGCGGGAGGACCGGCACGGCCACTGTCACCATCATGATCCTGGGGGACACCTGTACTCGTGGTTGCCGGCAAGTTCCTCTGGAATTTTCTCTATTCTCTTTTTTTTCTTAAGGAAAATTGATTTTTTCTTTTTTGGGTTGGATTTAGTTGTTTTATCACGTGATTAGAGATCGTAGAACAAATGCAGGAAATAGTTCACCTGTTCACGATACGGAAGAAAGTTGGCTTTTTTTTTTAATCAACATTACAATTATTGAAGAGATAAAAACATGAGAGAAAATTGAAGACTAATTATGATGGTTTCGCTGTTATTTGGACATCTATTTTTCATTTATTTCTTTTGAATCGATGCGCACTGCACGCAAAGAACCGGTTTTGTTTGAGGATTAGATAGGGTACATGAGAATCGATGCTCAGTTCACAATTTAAACGTCTTTGAAAAGGCCACAAAATATTGGACTGCGAGATATATGAATTATAAATTGAGATGCAGTAATTTATGGAACAAAAGTAGATTATGTATGGAGATCCTGAAAATGAAAAAAAAAAAAACTGAAAATTTTTATAAACATTTGCAAATTTATGATTAAACTAATGAGTATTACTGTCATTTTCTGCAGAGAGTGATGGAACAAGAATAGGATAGCTAATAGCAACAAATATCAACCAAAATTACTTCTATCCTAAGTAGGATAACCAAGAGTTTATTCCTTGGCCAGGCAATTGACAGGAAAAAGAGAAAGATTCTGCAACAGTTTTTGGTTGACTTGAAGAAAACATAAAACTTATTCCTTTGCAAGGTAATATGGTGGATATTTTGCTTGCTGGAGATGTGTATGAAGCAGTCCTCACAACTTTTAGAACTAGCTCCAGGAAGAATAAGTTTGTTTCTGATTGTCATGGGCTTCTATTGATATATGGCCTAAGGATTGTTATTTTGACACTCTTGCCGGTAATATGCCAGATGTTGTGGTTTGGAATAAGTTTCAAAGTTCTGTTTCCTGATGATATAATATTGAAAGAGGGATATTGTTCAATGCTTAATATGAGTCATTGAGAAAAGACTTAGAGCATAAAGGATAAAAAATTATCATTAGACTTTCTGTGATTTAATTGCAGTTTAGTTAGAAATGATGCTGAAGCCCCAGACAAACATAGTAGCCAAGAGATACTTTGATGTGCTCATTTTTCAATCTAGGTTCCTTTTCTATCAGTATTAGGAAATTAAAGATGGCATGTTTAGTTCTAAAGTATTGTGGTGGAGATGATGCGTATGATGTTTGTAGTCATCACATACTTTTGTCACTTATATGTTGCGCTTATAAAATGACTATGAGTTTCACCCTGTTATGGATTAGAATGCTGGCCAATTTAGAGGTCTGAGGCAGATAAGATTGCTGTGCAAAAATGATGATGCCAAGGTGGATCTTTATAGGTGAGCTATTTCAAATCATCTGATCTTGCACAAAAGAGATCCAAGGTTGAAAAGACGGACTTGGATGACTCTCAAAGGGTGGCAAAAGAAAAGTGGAAGATCTAGGATAACTTAAGTGGAAGTTCTAAGCATCATCATTCACGTACATTTGGGCTCTCATGGCAAAATCAGATTAAAAAAGAGAATAGAGCATGTGAGGATCAAAAACAAGTTCACTGGCACTTCAATGATCCAAGCTAAACTTGTCAAATGTGGGGTCAGCTGTATATCACAACTTTTACTTAGAAAGCTTCATTGAATGTTTGATCAGTTTTTATGACCAGTTGTTATCCTATCACTGACCTTGTAATATTGGTGCCAAATTCCCTTTCATGATAAACAAAGGCAAGAGAGAGACTCTCCATGGAACCTATATAGTCAATTGGCAGGTAAGAAGTTTTGCCTGATTGGAATCTTAAATCAATGATTATGGAAGACTCCTTGTTAAAAAATCTTACCTTAACTATTTTTTGGATAATCTAAAAGAATTTAGAAAGTACTCTCAAAACATTTGCTATAAGGCCTGTTTGCTCTGCATGATGGTAACCAACATGCAAAATTCATCTACATGCGACAAGATGCCTCTAGAACCTCATAAATCAGAAATGAGGAGAAGAAAGCTTCTTTGTCACCAGATCCCTCTCTTTGCTATAGTTTGAAACTGCCCCAAGCCATCTAATACCAAGCCTGTGGAGGAGAGCACAGAAGTTATTATTGTTCAGGCTGTCACCGTTGACAAGTTATACTGTGGTTGGCACCGTTAACAAGTTATACTGTGGTTGGTGATGGGGAAGAGAGCATGTTTTGTTCTACTTCTCCCTTGTTTCATTGTGGCTTCTTGAGGTTGAGAAGGCTGTAGATCAAAAGAAAATATCTTTTGTTCCATTACTTTTAGGAACCAACATGTATTAACTCGTGGCTCATAACTCCACTAGCCATCCGAACTTCAAACAACCATTATTTTACTGATTTTCCTGCGTTTTGGGATCCATTTCTACTTGTGCCCTAAGGACAATTGGGAGAATCTAGAGACAATAATCTTCATTGGTCAACAGCTACACATGGATCACAACAATAAATTAAATTTGGCTACTTCATTGGGCATTCTTAGCATTACCCAGTCAGTTCTCTAATTATAAATTGAATTCTTAGAGAAATTTTCGTTAGTTAATCATGTCTAATAGGTTAGTCATGAGTGAGTTATCTAAAATCCAGAAATTGAATGGATCTAACTTTGCTATGTGGAAATGTGAAATGGAATATATGTTGACTCAAGATAGACTTTATATGTTCTAAAAACTAGCAAACTACAGCTTAGTGATAAACCAAAAGATGAGAAGAAATTAGGAAAAAAAATTTGAAGAAGATGATTTGATTACTGAGACGTATTACATTTCATGCAAGATGATTTAATTAGAGTGTCTGGAGAAGATGAAATAGCAAAATCAGTAATAGAGGCAATAGCTAAAAGTATGACATGCATTCAGAGACACATGCTCAACCTCTTGATAGATATAATTCATATAAAATCAAAGGAGATAATGTTATAAAATGTGTTAATAAAATGCTAGTAAGGGCTAAGGGCCTTGCAATTGCTAGTAATGAAATTTCTGAGAAAATACAGGTCTTAACCATGTTAAATAGCTTAGACTTTTCATAGAAAATGTTTATTATAGCTTTAAGAAAGAATGCCAAATCTTTGAATTTAATGGACTTATATATGTAACTAGAACTCGAGCAAGGACACATAAATAAAGATAAGAAAAATGAATTGATGGTTGTTCAGGAAGCACTAAAATAAAATGATAATAAAAATTTAAATAGGAACTGATTGAAGGGAAAATTTAATAAAAATCAAGGACAGTTCAAAAATAAGGATAAAAAGCCTTTTTTCCAAAATACCTGATTGGATTAGCGAAAGAAATACTGTTTCACTAGCCAAAGTTCAAACAATTTGAAAGCAAATTACCCACAGAATCAGAATAGAAATGTACAAGAAAAGGAAAAAAAAAAACACCAAATTTTAGAAAGGAGCTTGTATGTGCTATTTCTGAATACCTCTTTATTGATTAGGATATCAGAGTCTGGTGCATTAGCTCAGGGTAAATTGCTACATCACTTGCTCTAAAGATATTGAAAATTTTGAGAAGTTCAGGTGAAAAGATCAATATGGAAAATAACATTTATTCAAATGTTTTAGCTGCAAGAACTTGCAAACTAAATGTTGGGCAGGTGGTTGTTGTTTTGATGGGTGTGTATTTTGTGTTTGATGTGAGGTATAATATTATTTCTATCTCTATGTTAGGCTAAAATGGCTTTGATGTGTACTTTTGATTGGTTAAAGCAACCATCGAAAAGTATGGCACATTCATGCTTGGAGCCGACTTCTTGATGGTCATGATTTGCTTATACTTGCTGTAGTTGTTAGCATTAATGATGCATCTTCTTTAACTTATATTGATTGTGCTTTGTCGATTGTTATACTTGCCATCATAGACTTGGTCATATAGGTAAGGGTAAAATAAAGAGGTTAAATAATAAAAGTTTAATACCTATTTTAGAGAGTGTTGAATTTGAAACATGTGAACATTGTTTAATAAAGAACTCAGAGTGGTATAAGTGCTTGATATTATTCATTATATCAAACCTTTGAATGTAAAAAATAGAAATAAAGAGTATTTTCTCACATTTATTGATGATTTTTCTAGATATAGTTATGTTTCTGACTAGTAGAAATTCAGAAATCTTAAAATTATTTAAAGAATACAAAATAGAGGTAGAAAATTAATTAGGTAGACAAATTAAAGTAGAGGTAGTGTGTTTAACTTCCGTGAGTTTAATTAATTTTGTAAAGAAAATAGAATTATTCATCAAGCTGCAATATCTTAATGTTCACAACAAAATAATGTTGCTGAAAGGCACAATAAAACTCTTTTTGATATAGCTAGGTCTATGCTTGCACTTGTTTCTTTGCCTTAATTTTTTTAATTAGAGTTGTTATTAAAGCCTTAGTGTTTGACCTCTTATGAATTATGGACATGCGAAAAAACCCAGACTAAACAATTTAAGAAAAAAGGATTCATTGGTTTATGTGTTAGTATCATTACCTCTTTGAAGTATGTAGAATCCTAAATCTGAAAAATATTGCTTTATTAGTTATCTAAAAGCTTCAAAAGGATATAAATTTTACAATGAAGAAAAGAGTTTAATAGAAGAACAAACTAATGAGAATAATCCATCGATAATTAATGACCCTCTAGAAGTAAATAAATATACAAGTTCACTGGAATTTAACAATGAGAATTTGAAAGTGGTGAGTCTTTTCTTAAGTTGATTTTGTGGTAGGAAAAGACTTAGTGAACTTCCATCACATTTAAATGATTATCATGTTTATTTAAGTGAAGAAATAGAAAACTCTATGAACTTAGATGGGATAGATGATTCTATTAACCATAAAGATGCAATAATCTTGTGTGATAGAAGCATTTGAATAATGATCTTGTTAAATTAAGAATGCAATAAAAGACACCTTTGGAGGAAATGAAAGGAAATGTGATATGGAATTTAACGCTATATTTCCAAGTAGATTGCTTTAGTTCTTTGCATATAGATTTTACCAGCACTTGCTACCTTATTTGTTTGTGTTAGAATGTCAGATATCATCAAATTTATGCAGTCTGATATACTTGCAGTTGTTTATTTGTTTATATGTGATTTCCTTTGCTTCTGAATATTGTGAGATTTTCATTGAATTTATTTTCTACTTATTATACCATTCTGTCTCTACGTTTGAACTAAATGGATGAAAATCATTGTGATGTTGATAAATTAGGAATGCAATAAGAGACATCTCTAGAGGAAAAGAAAGGAAATATAATATGATGGACTTTAACACCATATTTCCAAGTAGATTGCCTTAGTTCTTCACATATAGTTTTTACCAGCACTTGCTGCCTTGCTTGTCTAATGTTGGAATGTTGGATGTCATTGGGAATTTATGAACCTCATCTGCATAGTTTAGTAATCGAGGTCTAATCATTTGCAGATCTTAGTCCTTTGTGAGCTTTTAACTGGGGAAGGAGAAGGTTCACAGTAACATTGTGGTCATCGGCCATGTTGATTCTGGAAAGTCTACTACCACTGGACATCTCATCTACAAGCTTGGGGGCCATGTTGATTCTGGAAAGTCTACTACCACTGGACATCTCATCTACAAGCTTGGGGGCATTAACAAGCGTGTGATTGAGAGGTTTGAGAAGGAAGCTGCTGAGATGAACAAGAGGTCATTCAAGTATGCTTGAGTGCTTGACAAGCTAAAGGCTGAACGTGAGCGTGGCATCACCATTGACATTGCCCTGTGGAAGTTCGAGACCACCAAGTACTAGTGTACTGTCATCGATGTCCTGGCCATCGTGATTTTATCAAGAATATGATTACAGGAACATCTCAGGCTGATTGTGCAGTCCTCGTTATTGGCTCCACTGCTGGTGGTTTTGAAGCTGGAATTTCCATGGATGGTCAGACCCGTGAGCATGCCCTTCTTGCTTTCACCCTTGGAGTGAAACAGATGATCTGCTGTTGCAACAACGTAAGGACGCACTCCACATACAAGGCTGCTAAGAAGTATTTCCTACTTCGTACCATGTATTCATAATTAAGCTTATATTATCATTTGTTGACAGATGGATGCAACCACACCCAAATATTCCAAGGCAAGGTATGATGAGATTGTGAAGGAGGTTTCTTCATATACCTCAAGAAGGTTGGCTACAACCCCGGCAAGATCCCTTGTCTGTCCCAATTTCTGGTTTTGAAGGTGATATAATGATTGAGAGATCCACCAACCTTGATTGCTACAAGGGTCCAACCCTATTGGAAGCTCTTGACTTGATCCAAGAGCCCAAGCGTCCATTAGACAAGCCCCTTCGTCTTCCCCTTCCCCTTCCCCTTCCCCTTTCCCTTTAGGATGTCTACAAGATTGGAGGCATTGGAACTGTTCCTGTGGGGTGTGTTGAGGCTAGAATTCTGAAGCCTGGAATGGTTTTCACCTTCGACCCTTTTGGCCTCACGGTTGAAGTCAAGTCCGTGGAGATGCACCATGAGACTCTCCAGGAGACCTTGCTAGGGTAGATTGGGAATGGCTATTATAACATCCTAAAAATAGTCTCACATTGGATGAAAAAAAAAAGTGTTATGTATTTATAATTAAAGTTCATTTGCTACACATTAACTTTTACTCGAATTTTTGGATCACGTGAGCCGATCCGAATCTGCAAAAGTTGATGGGTATAAGAAAAGGGTTATTCATGAAATGGTGATAAAGTCCTGCTATAGCATGGTGACTCAGATAGGGATAGATTCTGGTTAGCTATAACGAGAACGTCGCATTATAAAGGAAGAGATTATAATTTATAATTTAAGTTCACTTGCTATCTATTAACTTTCACTTGAGTTTTTAGGCCATATGGTTTTGAGTCACGTGGTTTCGATTCGCTAATCGGTTAATTAGACCAGCAAATGAGTTTGGGGCGTTATAGTTGTGTTTCAGTCTTTGACTACTACATTTTTCACATTGCTGCTAATTTTGCTGAGATTTTAACCAAGATTGGCAGGTGGTCTGAGCTAGAGAAGCACCAAAATTCTTGAAAAATGGTGCTGGGTTTGTGAAAATGATTCCCACTAAGCCTGTGGTGGTTGAGACCTTCTCTGAGTATCTTCCTCCAGGGAGGTTTGTTGTGAGGAACATGAGGCAGACAGTTGCAGTTGGTATTATCAAGAGGTGGAAAAGGATCCAACTGGAGCCAAGGTTACCAAATCAGCAGCAAAGGAAAAGTGAACCGAGAAGAGCCATGCATTGATGGGGCTTCTAGTTGCTCGTAGTCTTAGTGTCGTCAGTTATAGTCATTGTGGGTGTTGGGTTATCTTTTATATTACATATAGTTGTGTTGTTTATGACAATCATATTCTCTGGAGTCTTGAGTTTTGTTATCTGCTAGTTTATTTGAAGTTCCTCTTTCTGATTTTCTTATTTGTGGGACTTGTTATTTTATGAGAAAGAGCTTTGGTTTTGAAGAGTTAAATGATTCTAGTTGTACCTTTTTATGTCATTCTGTTCGTCACTCTGCTATCATGGGCTGTTTGTCTTTTATAAGATATCGGTGCTTTTTTGGGTTGTGCTCATGGTTCATGTGCTCGGATTTGGTGTAAAGACGTTAAATCTATGTTTCAGGGTTCACTGGAATTGCTCTGAGGTGGATTTGATCTTAGCCAGCTATTGGAGCGGCCAGATGATATGTTTCATGTCTTTGATGATGTAAAAATTTTGAATGTTGACATGTAATTTCGTCATTCTCCTTGGACGGTCATGTTGCGCATTTTAATTTACTTCTTGCCAGGGTGGCAAGGTGAAAGTTGTAAGGCATCTACAGGTTTTTAACATTAATTTTTACAATTGAAAGGTTACGCATGAGATGTGTGACTGCTGTGTGGAGCATCATGCAGGTTCTCTGCATATTGTAGAAGAATGTTACTAGGGTGGATTCTTTTGAATTCCAAACATGTATTGTATGTAAGTAATATCTTGTGGAAAGTTGTGAACGTCTCATCTGAAAGAAATTTTCCAACCGTTGATCTAGCTTTCGTGTTCTGAATGATTTTGTCATCATGGTGCACTTATATTTTTGTTGGGGAATAGTTTTATTGTAGAGGTATAAGATGTTATACGAATGCCAAATTGATTCATATGGTAGGTAAAGCCAATACGTATTTTATTCTTATCTAAAGCTGGGTTGAGGAGCAAAACAAGGTTTAACATTAGATTTAGGTCTTAGCTTTGGAAGGTAAAATAATTTTGAATATTTAATTAATTAAAGTTAGTATAAATAAAATCTATACATATTTGGAAAGATCTGAGTTTGAGATTTTATCCGGATGCGCTGGTGATCTTATCCAATCAGTCAATGTCAAAATATTCTATGGGATGCATAAAAAATTCAATAAATATTTCACCCTTGCAGAAAGTTTATAGGTAGAGTTGACTGGTCGTAACTTTTAGTTTTATTCTCCATTGTTCCGTGATATTGATTTTTTTTTTTTTTTCCATCATGTTACTTCATTACAGGATATATTTTCTTTCTAAAAAGGTATGCATTACTTTAGTATTAAAGTGAATTTAATTTCTCTCTCAGATTTTACGTTGATATTTAAACCATCGCTCCCCAAAGCATCTGCAAATCAATCCAAGAGACATAAAGATCTAATAGTTACAAAAATAGGTTAATCATTAAAGATCGAGTGTTAGGTTGAAAGTAGAGAATGATGCGCCATCTTATGCATCTTAAACATTTTTATTGTTGTGCTCTAAATTAAGAGGTGGTATATTTTTCTTGCTTAATAAGAGTATTTTGTAAGATTTAATATTCTTTCATATTAAAATTATATTTTTTTTTTGTTTTCATGGAAGGTTCAGCATAGAAAATTTTATTTTCATTAGGTTTTTTTTTATTTAAAAAAAAAGTTATAGAGTAGAAATGGATGGAACCAGCTTTGTACTGTAAGATAAAATGATTTCGTACCATAAATAAATTTTTTTATATTTTTTAAATATATAACGGCATCCAAATTTGATGGAGAACCATTTACGCTACCACTTTTTCCCCCTGCATTATTCTTGCCCTCTGACCATCTTCCACTAAAAAAAGGCGACACGGTGAATTTTGCCCCGATCTACCGATGATGTTGCTATTCTTTAAACGTAGTTATTTTATTAAATTATGAGAGAGCATGCTTGCCATTATTCCATTAGGTGGCCGTCAACTCATGGCGTCCCATCCTCATCTACTCCGTCGGATAGAGTGCCGAGAACAACTGAATTACCCACCCTAGCCAATATAATCTCGCCACGTGCAACCAGGACCGCTCCCGCCACGTCGGCTCCCGTGCCTTGGGAAGCGATCCCTGCTTTCCTCTTCCGCCAAGCGCCCCCTCCCTCCCGACCGCCCTCCTCGTTTCTTTCCCACCACGATGGACGACGGGACACCCGACGGCGACTGCCCCCCGGCGCTCCGCCGCATCCGGCGGCTTTCCCTCCACCTCCGCCACCCTTCTCCCCCTTCCATTTCGGTCGCCGCCCACGAGGGACAGCTGGCGGCGCTCCCCTGCGGCGGCCGGGGAAGAAGGGTGGTGACGGTAAGCGGGGCGGAGCTGGCGGAGTACATGAGGGGCAGACACCGGGAAATTCAGGAGAGGATATTCGAGTTCTTCCTGTCCCGGCCGGACCTCCAGACGCCGGTGGAGATCTCCACTGCCGACCACCGCGAGCTCTGTATGCGCCAGCTCTCCGCCCTAGTCCGGGACGCCGGGATCCATCCTTTCCGCTACGTCGTCGAGGATCCCTCCATCTACTTCGCCATCTCCGAGGCCGCCGGCGGGATCGACATCTCGCTCGGGATCAAGATGGGCGTCCAGTACAGGTGAATCTCGCCTTCCATTTCGTCGGGTTGCAATCTCTTTCTATTTTATTTATTTTTTATTTATTTTTTTTTTCTAGTAGAGAATTGGTGAATTTGGTTTTTGATGATGGTTTTCTGTGTCGATATCTTTGTCGGTGGGGATTTACTTTTTACTTCCATGGGGTCTGGGGGATCTTTGTGTTTCTGTCTAGGGGTTTGGTTTTGTGGTTACTTTCACTCTCAAGTTGAGATATTGGAAGATGGGTCTGATTCTGCTGTCTTTTCTTCGGCGTTCTTGAATGTTAGGAATCGGCAAGCAACTGGATTTGGTTGTTGGTATATTATAGCATTGCTATGTTTGGCTTGTTGGAATAAAATCCTTTTAGGAACATCTTAGAGTAATGACCAGGCCTTACGTCCATAGGATTTGATCGATCTGATTCAATTGGAGAATCATATGGAACTTTGTGGGCGTAGTTGATTCAAGTGAAGAAGAGCTTTAAATACGTGTAAAGTTTTGTTCTCTCAAGTTTTTTAACCGATGGAATAATAAGTGTACTTATTATTTGCTCAAAATTATTTTGACTATTACCTATTAATGCATCACTCTTCGAGAAATGAGAAGCAAATTCAAGTAGTTGAATGGCTGTTGGGAAGATATCATTCCAAAGAACCTTTGTATATCATACCTTCTCCTGAAACTTGAAACCATGGTATAGAAGCAGCAAATTACAGCTTTTTCCCTGTTTTGCACCTTCAGTAACTATGAAAATACATGCTACAAAGATAGCACAAGGCTCATGGTATAGCAAGTTATTAATATGGGTTAAACCCTGTTTTGATTGAAATATTCCATAGTGCTTGAGAACCATATGATTGCCATGCAATTCTCCTTTTTCTTATTAAATTTTTCCTAGCTTCTAGGCTCTGGAAAATTTCATGTATCTTGGCTAAACCACTGTGCTTCCTATGGATGACTCTTTCAGAGAATCAAGTTTTAAACCTTTTATTTTTGAAAATTGATGACCCCTTACTTGAAAGGAACTAGATGGCTAAGCAACTTACATATGAATGTATGGCTGCAAATGCGTGCAATTTGGTTGAAAATTTAGTAGTACTTATTCCCTGTTTACAATTGCATAAATGTACATAGCATGTGGCGCATATGGTTAGAAGAACCCAGCCCTAATGTCAATACTTGAATCCCTAATTGTCCAAAGTTAGAAAGAACAAATATTCAATTCTAACATCAAAACAGTGGGTCAAATTCATTGTTAAATAATCCAACTGTCCACCAATCTTTAAGACATGCAGCCAAGAATTTGATAAGCGTCCAAGCATTTGATGAGCATCTTATTCAGCCAAGAAATTGAAGTTTACTTTTGATCAAACCATCATGGTTCAATCTCAATTAGTGAGCAGGCTGCAAAAGTTTTATGTTATACATGTGTGATGGAAATGCTGGTTACTTATTTCACAAGAAATCTAGATGGTGCTTGGTTTTTGAAAATGATTTCTGTTTTCATTATTTATTTTCCTTTCCTGAAAACAGTTTTCATATTCTATTTTCTAATTTCTAAAAAATTCTTTTGATAAATGAAAATAAAAAATTATTTTTCTGAAAATGGGAGGTGCAATAAATAAATAAATAAAGGGAGCATTGTTTGCTTTCACGTTTTCGAGTTCTCTTTCTCTTTTTTTCTATTCTTTTCTTTATTTTGATGGAACATGCTAAAAGTATTTTTGAACTGTTTTCATTTTTCTGCTATTTGGAGTTGTTTTTTTCAACAACATTTTTTTATTTTCAATCATCAAATATATTTTTGCAAGATTTTTTTTTGTTTTCTCAAAAACTAAACATACCCTTAGTTTCCAAGAGTAGATCTATGGTGGCCTTGTAGAGTAATGAAAAGGAGAGGGTGAAGGGTGCCTTTGTTGATAAGAGCACTTTTGGCTTTCCCTTTTCACCTTTCGTAGCATAGACAACACCTCTTAGGTATGATGTGGAATGCTGGATGAGAAGCTTGTTTCCTTTCAAAATGGCGTGCACATTGTTATAAGGGGAGTTTTTTTTTGCCCCTTCCCTCCCAAAATAATCACTCACATTCTCATTGCAGTGCATGGATGAAGTTGATATTATTTAAAGGAGCTTTGTGCCCTGATTTTTGGTTGAGATCTTTGGAACCCTATACTATCAAGATATCTAAACTTTGTATCCTTATTTATCATTACAAAAAACTGAAAATATTCTACTAGAACCAGTATCCCTTGTGGACAAAAAATCTGGAGAGATTTTTATGCTAGTTCCAACAGTGAGAAAACATTGCCTATAACTATAAGGAGAGAATGCATTGGTACTTTTGTAGTGATAGGATATGCTAGAACATCTGTTTCTCAAAGGAATGTTGTAATCATTTAGCAACAATTAGTTTTCTGTATTGTACTGATATTTACTGTCTACTAACTTAAACCTACTTATCATGTAGCCTTTGGGGAGGCTCAGTGATGAACCTAGGCACCAAAAAGCACAGGGATAAATATTTTGATGGAATTGACAATTTGGATTATCCTGGTTGTTTTGCTATGACAGAACTTCATCATGGTGAGTCCTTCTCTTTGACCTTTTGTTGCAATGACGTGGTGGACCATTTGCATGTGTCTGCATGACAATTGAATCATCTGATCTTACTTGAATTATCATGCCTATTTCCATTATTGTACAACTTTGGGTTGGGCTAACTCTTTTACTCGTGTAAACAGGCTCCAATGTTCAAGGCCTTCAAACAACTGCTACTTTTGATCCTGTCACTGATGAGTTTGTAATCAATACACCAAATGATGGAGCCATAAAGTGGTGGATTGGCAATGCTGCAGTACATGGAAAATTTGCAACTGTTTTCGCAAAGTTAATTTTGCCTCTTCGAGGAATGGGAGGAGGTTCTTCTGATATGGGTGTTCATGCTTTCATTGTTCCCATAAGAGACCTTAAAACCCATTCTGTTCTTCCTGGGATTGAAATAAATGATTGTGGCCACAAAATAGGCCTAAATGGTGTAGACAATGGTGCATTGCGATTCCGCTCTGTAAGGATTCCTCGAGATAATCTTCTCAACCGATTTGGAGATGTTTCACGTGATGGGAAGTACACAAGCAGCCTCCCATCCATCAACAAAAGGTTTGCAGCTACGCTAGGAGAGCTTGTTGGAGGGAGAGTTGGCCTTGCATACTCCTCGGTAGGTGTTCTCAAAATAGCAGTTACTATTGCTGTGAGATATTCTTTACTTCGCCAGCAATTTGGTCCTCCTAAGAAGCCAGAGGTCAGCATACTGGATTACCAGTCTCAGCAGCACAAACTCATGCCAATGTTGGCATCAACATATGCCTTCCACTTTGCTACTATGTCTTTGGTGGATAAGTACTCTGAAATGAAGAAATCACATGATGATGAAGCTGTTAGTGATGTTCATACTCTTTCAGCAGGCCTTAAAGCTTATGTTACATCATACACAGCTAAGTCATTGAGCACATGTCGAGAAGCCTGTGGTGGTCATGGTTATGCAGCTGTGAACCGTTTTGGCATCTTGCGGAATGACCATGATATATTTCAGACATTTGAAGGCGACAACACAGTTCTTTTACAGCAAGTAAAGCTGCAACTTGCTCTTATTACTTAAGTAATAGATAATGATTTGATCAATTATTTTTTCCTATGTAGGTTGCAATAGACCTCTTGAAGCAGTACAAGGAAAAGTTTCAAGGTGGGACTCTCGCAGCTACATGGAGTTACTTGAGAGAGTCTATGGCTTTATATTTATCCCAGCCAAATCCTTTGACTGCTCGCTGGGAAGGAGAAGACCATTTGAGAGATCCTAGCTTCCAGCTGGATGCATTTAGAGTGAGCTGCCATTATTTTACTTTTGTCATGATCACTGAGTTTCTATGTTTTGACCCTGTTTTATGTTGATGGTTTATGCAAACTTATTTACACAGTACCGGACATCACGATTACTTCAAACTGTTGCTGTACGGCTACAAAAACATGCCAGGAAGCTTGGAGGCTTTGGTGCCTGGAACAGATGTTTAAATCATCTGCTGACACTCGCAGAGTCGCACATTGAGTCAGTCATCCTGGCAAAGTTCATCAACTCTGTGCAAAGGTAAGCTTTTCTTATTTTGTGATCGCTTCCCCTTTTCATTCATTTTTTTTATTAGTTTGTACGCTTGCAGCTGTCCTGATGAGAACACACGCCGTGTTCTGAAGCTAGTCTGTGACTTATATGCACTGGATCGTATCTGGAATTATATTGGAACATACCGTAATGATGACTATGTGGCCCCAAATAAAGCAAAGGTATGGCAACTATGATTTGTGTCGTGAGATTTGGTTTTCATCTGGTTTATGCTAGTGGTCAAAGGTATATGACTGGCTTATACTGGGCTGCTTCATCTCTCAGGCCATCCACAAGCTGACAGAATACCTGAGTTTCCAGGTGAGGGGAGTTGCCAGAGAACTTGTTGATGCATTTGATCTTCCTGATTATGTCACTCGTGCACCTATTGGCATGTCATCAGAAGCATATACTCACTACACGCAGTACGTGGGCTTCTAGTTGGAATGGCAGCACGTCACAAAGCAAGCCCCATGTTAAGGGCACTTGGTCTGAATAAGTTCTGTTATCACTAGATGTATAAAAGCCACGGTGCAGATCACAAGTTAAACCAGTATGTTTTCAGCGATTGTTGATATATTGGCTGACTTGATAATAAATTTATATATGATGATGCAACAAAAAAGAATACATAAATTTATATATGAATAAAGTTATATATGATAAGAAAAAAAGAATGACCATCTACAGTCCTGACACGATGATGCAACAAAATTATTAGTTTCTTTCTCTGATATAAACTTAAATCAGAGTATATTCTTTTGTTAATATCTTCCCATCAACTGGTATGACTAGAAAACTTGCAACCCTTAGTTTTGTCTAGGTAGTCCAGAATACACAGATTAGTAATTTCAAGCTTTTGCTGTCCTCTTTATATATATATATATATACACACACACAGTGAAGATGTCTCCACCAATGAGTATGTTCATGGATAAGGTTGTAATCAGTTAAATTATGATTGGATCTTACTCATAATTGAAATATTTCTTTCTTGAAATTTCCAATCCAATAAAATACAACAGGAGTTACCACTATCTATTTTTGAATTACATTGTCTTACGATTTGGAAATTAATATAAGCACGTTATCTATTACACCAGTAACTTAAAATTTTATCACAGTGCAATAAAGAACTAGGTTTTGATCTTGCAATCCATATATCAAATTGGAATAAAGGGAAACATGCTGATAAACATTACAAAAGTCGAAAAGGATGAGAGTAAAGAAGGTTCAAGTCTTGGTTGAAAAATCTGAAAATAGTCCAGAAGAAGCTAGAAAAACTAATATTCAGTGGTGATACAGGCTAATAAGTTCCAATGTCCCTCACAATAATAAGGACTTCTTTCAGATCATTTCTTATTCTCGAAAAATCCAAAAGAGGACCATGTTACTCCAAGGAGCTCCTTTTCCCATTCATACTCCGTCTCCTATCAGCCAATCTGCAGGCCAAAAATCATCCCCCCTTCTTCCACTAAAAGCCACCGCCAGCCCCGGATACGACCTTCCTGTCCTCCTGCTCAGCCTTTCCAATCATGGCCGCTGCATGCTCTGACTTCAATGTCACAAGCCGGACGTGGCTGTGGTGCATTCTAGCTAGTCTTGTTGTAGTACAATACCTTCTTAAAAGAGACGGAGGTTCCATAGAATATAATTACTTGCATCTGACAAATGTTTTCAGGTATTTGAGAATATAACTAAGAAGCATATATAAATAAATTTTAATAGTTAAAGAAGGAAACTAATAACGTCCACCAAGAGAGCCAATTTACTGGTTTCTCCTTTCTCTCTATAACTCCTGTTTGACACGGAAGATGAAGAGCTGAAAAATTTAAAGTAATTATACCTCAAATTTACTATCTATCGATTAATATGCATTCTAATTTTTGAACTCATGTTAATTGGATCTATTAGTAGGTTAATTAGATTAGGGCTTGAGACGTTACAAAGCAGTGACAAGGTAACACTCCTTGCTCCTTGTTGAAGGATTAATTGACAATCAAAAAGATCTATTTAATTTGTCTATGCTTTTGAAGAAAGTATGTTTTATATTTCAACCTCATTGCATCATTCAGATGTGCATACGGTACTTTTTTTTTTCCTAAATATTTTAATAAAATCAGATAATTCCTTCTAGAGAAGTTAGGTTGCTTGACATGATAAGTTAATCGATGTTAGAATAAGCTTTGACAAAAGAATTGTAACAAAATAAAACATCATAATGATTAAACGATTAAAATCAAAATACTTTTTCGATGTTCACTTGAGAGATACTGAAATCCGTGACATAAAAGGATTGTTACAGGTCTACATAAACTATACCTTTGGCTAGAAAATTTAGATTTAGATACTTTTTTAATTAATACATTGAAATCTATATTACCAGAATAAATTATATGATTATATAACTTGCAAGATGTGCGCATTGCGATTTTTTTTCTTTTTTTTCCCTCTTCCCAACAATTTTTAAAATATAACATAATTATATAAATGGAGAACTTTATGCAAGTTTTCATGCATAAATTTTTACCATTAATACTAATCCCTGTGCTTAATGGATACATTTTTTTTCTTCTTTCTTTTTTCAACTATTTTAGAAACATAAATATAATAATGTAACAAATTATAATAAATAGAATATTTTGATAATCAAATTTTTATTACATATTAAGTATTAATTATGACTAAGTATATGATAATGTCATTAATATCTATTGCATGCTATGATCAACTTTAATGATGATTAGATATACTAATACTAACATTTAATTGATGAAATAGAGAACTTTGCATAAGCAAAATATTTATTATATATATATATATATATATATATATAGACACACACTAAATATCATAGAGGGGGCGTTGTCACGAAATCTACACCGTGAATATTTCATGATCATCAATGACTAAAGGTGATGAAATCATCGCACCATGGTCAGTGATATTGGATGAATATCTAAACACCTTTAACCGCTAACACAACACGATGTATAAGATCAGTTAAAAGGATCTACGTTATCGTGGTGGACCCATTTTGGTCACCAAACAGCCCTCTAGCAAGGAAGGTTCATCCATTTTGGATTACGTCCAAAGAAAAAAATTAAAAGATGTGCTTTGGAGGACATTTCCACCTTCCCCCATTCTCTGTACCACCATATGCTGGCGAACTTTTCCGTTGCACCTGCGTTCTACTTTCCTCTCTTTTCTTCTTTATTTCTGCTTTCCTTTCTTTTCTTTTTACCTTTCTCCCTCCCTAACCTTTGCATTATCTTAGTTTCATCATCTCTTTACTCCACGAAAGGGTGGAGACTTCATGTTCCGCTTTAAAGACGCCAGTAAATCATCTACAAAAAATAGTAGTAAGAAAATTTTGTTGTCCAGGGTACGTGGAAAATTTGCATTCGTAGCCTTGCCAGCAAGGCAACGTTTTAAGGTAATTAAAACATTTTTGCGCAAGGTTTTGAAAAGGTTTACATCAAAGGCAATTTTATTAATTAATAAAGATTAATAAGGAGTATTTATAAGGCTTCTTAATTCTGGACATGGAGCATATTTCAGAAGCAGGCAACCCATACCCACATGTCTAGAAAATTTTCCATCACCTGAGCTCGAGAACACAAACCATACATGATCTTGATTGGTGCAGGCTTCACCAACAAATGCAACCGCATTGAACGGCACGGTCCATTTGAAGACATGGATCAAACAGTCTAGAAGTTCCTTGGATTCCACTGTCTGCAGTCCCCAGTGCAAACCTTCATACTCAAAATTTATTTCAATCTGGAAGGAGAATCCTTCTGATGATAAATTTACAAGAACAATGCTTATGTCACCATATGTCAACTACCTTAATCCACCATTTGTATAAGCATTGCAAGCTACCTCATCTCCCTGCTTGACATCTTCGTAAATTTTAAGTGAGGCCTCAGAGAACTTTGTGAACCAATCAAATAACCGCGTTAAGCTTGCCTGCAAGCAGTCCAAGTTGGATGCTCTCCTACATTTCTCATCTTCATTCCTCTCAAATTCTCCACTACCGTCTGACTTTTCACTTCTTTTTCCTGTCTGCTTCTCTTCCATCTGCTGCTCAAAGGAGTCATGTAGGACGGAAACAATGCCCTTCATCGAATCACACAGTTCCTCGGAGGGAAGTGAATTAAGCCCAGCCAGAAGGTCATGACAGAGAACAAATATAGGGGGAGAAAGGGCTTGACGAGGGGGGAACGCCATCTTCCTTCCCTTCCGGCGTTCTTTGGGTTGCAAGACGCACTTCTGAAGCCAGGCATCTAGAGCTCCTACGTAGGATTTATGAGCATTTACCCAGTTTGCAAAGCTTGAACAAAAGCACTCCAACTCACTCCGAAGGTGCATTAATGCCTGCCTGTAGAGCTCGCTATGTGGCGATGCTGTTGAGCTTTTCATATGATAGGCCAAGGAGATTGTAATGAACTGTGAATGATGGCATTCAAGCATAGCTCTCCACATCCTGATCATCCTGCAGGGGCCATGCATGATGAATTACTGTCAGAAGCAAGATACCTTTTTATTTTAATGCAGTAGAGAAACACAACCAAAATTTCTCGAGTTCCAACAGGATAATGCAACAAAATTCATTTCAGATCATGGTATTAGTTCCTTGCTCTGAGATAAAATTGTGGTAGTATTCTTTCAATAATGTCTTCCATGATCTAGTCTTAACTAGTAAAATTACCATCCTTTGTTGTCACCTATATAATTCAGAATTCACTAACGAGTAATTTCAGGTTTCTATATTCCCATGGTTAAATACCATAATGAATGATGATCATCATGAGGAATGTCTACTGATCAAAGTTCTGGTGGGATCCTTATCAGAATCAACATCTGATAAGAATTTTAAAAATATATTTGAATTAAGTTCATTAAAATTTGGCAGTGGATTCAAAGCATAACACATTATCTGATGCATCCACAGGCTTGCAATTGTGCTGAAATTCAATGGAACATGAGGTTTTCATCTCGGTCCAGCTATTAAGTTGGAATTAAAGGAAACCTGTTGATAACAATAACAAAAGTCGGAAAGAATTGACAATAATGAAGGTTCAGTTTGAAACTTAAGAATCAGAAAATAGGTCAGAAACACTTTGACAGTAGTAGAGGACAAAAGTGTTCTGGAATATCCATCATTATGCTTGTAATTCACTTGATAATGTGCAAGGCATCCTGGTACAACTGACACAAAATCATCAGCACTTTCAGTTGGCTGTGCATGTGCACTTGTTTCTGTGCGTGTAGGTATAAACTTGAGTCAAACTGTGTTTAAACATTTTGAGAGGTTTGAAAATCTTATACCAAGCCTTTGTTCAAATATGTTTTGCCATCAGAATATAGAGTGTAAATTGTGGTGATTTCATCAGCATAGAAAAGACTAAAGAAAAAAAGAGTGTTGTGGATCCCAACTGTGTTTATATATCTCGTTTAATGCATGGTGGAGTTTCACTCCAGCTAAAGGCATGTTATCGGATATCAGCAAAGCCCTCACTGAGCAACAACATCTCACCATATTTAAACCAATGTTGTCAGATTTACATGTATATTATATACCCATACATAGATGATAGAACACTTGCATGGAAAAGAGGGTCTATGACTGGTCCTTCATACAGGCTGGGGCATAAAATGCACTTGGACATAGAGTGGGAGTGACAAACACAATAAGATCAAATATCATGAGTAGAGCTTAATTTGTGGCAACGGACATCACAACAAGATGAGAAAGAAGCTTTTCACCTTTTGGTTGCGGTGGAAAATGGAACTGGCCAAATCTTTTAACTACTTGCAACTTGAAAAAAAACATTAGACCAAAAGGTGGTCCATTTAAAACTAAAAAGAACTCTTGCCATGAAAAGGGAAAGTAAGAGTTGCAGAAGCTGGTTCACATTGTATGAGTTACCATACATTCTATAAGACAGGAATTTGCCCCTAGTGTGCATGATTTTCTGGCAAGATTCTGCTTCTAAGATACTACAAGCCCTTCCACAGATATATGTACACCTAGCACACCCCTGGGAGCAATCAACAAACCACCTTCCAGGCACCCTTTGTAGCTGGGCAGCCAGCAATCAAGCAATTGATCCAATTTTCAAAACTAATTTAATATGCAAGTATTTGAAAACATGGAAGCAAAAATAAAAATAAAAATAAAAAGACTGCTCTAAACAGTAAGTGGCCTAACCTTAAAATTTGACACTAATGGGTTATACTTACTAATTAATGGGTTATACTTAACTAATTCAAGGTGATCAATTGTAGTCAGTGTTCAGCCACACTGGGCGTGAATTTGGTAGCATTATAGGTTTAAGTGGGATCAAACAAGCCTAATAAGGGGCTCTAAAAGGACTTTGTTAATATGGTCAAGACCTGCCAAACAAAGATGTAGGCATAGAGAGGCAAGTTCAACTTGTTGGCAGTGACAAGCATGGAGGGGAAGTAGTGGAGGCAGCAGTGGGAAAATCATCAGGGGAGTGCCTCACAGAAATTGGCAGGCTTTCCTTTAGGATCACGGCCAAAATGGCATTGTCCTCTAGAAGGGTGCCGTCCTCAAGTTTCAGGGCCAGATGATGGTTACCGATGTTCTAAAAAAATGCCACCAATACCTTTTTCTCCCTGCTTATTTCAGTTTTGGTTCATTGTATTGGCTGCATTTAAGTTCTAATTACTGGATTTAGTAGTGCGAGGTATACATAAAAGATTCTAGCCCAAACCACCTGGCCCAAATTTGGTCAAGATTGGATAGAGGTTTCAGGCTTGATGAGTTGGGCCAGGCTTCTCTTTTCAAATGCCTGACTACTTTCAGGCTAGGCTCAAATTTGCTCCAAAATAACCCAAGTTGGCCTAGTCCAGCCCAAATAATAGTATACGCAAAATACTGAACACCTTTTCTCCCATCCTCTACTTGGGGTAGAAATCATCTTAACCTCCTCCTGCTCCATCACTGGTTCTCTTCTTCCCTCCAATACCACCACCACATGGCCATTCAGTGGGCCCAAACAAGTCATGCTTTCTGGTCCCTCTCTCGACCCCCTCCCTCCCCTTGTTGCCAATGTTATCCCAAACACTTCATCTTTGCTACTGCCACCACCACCACCAACAGCGGCACCTTCATCACCTAACAACCCTCCTTCCCTCTCTCCCTTTCTATTCCCCCCTAACCCCCATGCTCACTTTTCGTGTCTCTCTCCCCTCATGCCTTGGGACCAAAAGCTTTTAGGGGGTCAGGTAGGGATAGGTATGGGCTTGAAATTTTATGGCTAGGTGATGATCTGGCTATGGAAATTAGAACTAAGGTCAGGCACAGCCAGTTTCAAGCCAGCATTTCCTCTCAAGATGTTGAGTTGCAGCTCATCCCAACCTGACTGATGCTAGGTCTATTGTAGGTGGAGACAATAGTGAAACAATCAAGAGGCCAAGGCTGAGGTGTTCTAGCAGAGCAATGGAGTGAAGCCCTCGAGGTATGGTGGGACGGATCAGTGGTGACACTTGAAGAGGTCAGACTGCTGTCTAACAAGATCGATCATCTCAAAAAAGGGAATCAATCAAGCATATGACCTTGTCTCCAAGGAGGTCTATGTGGGAAGAAGAGGGTGCTGTTGCTTGTCTTAAAAGTCTGAAATGACCGTCATCACATACAAAGGAGAGCAAGAAAAATCAACCAAAAACTTTTTGATGACAAGCATGGACAAGAGGTAGGGTTTGGATTTATAGTCTCAAAACAAATCAAATATATTAATCCTACAAGTTAATGCTTACATCCTGAATTTGATTATTAAGAAAGAATTTGAGTTCGGTTATTGGGTTATTACTTTACAATGGTGATTGAAAGCCATGAATGTATGAAATCATAATAAAGCCAGGAGGGGGCTAAAATCTGGGTACAAGGATCTGTGATGATATTGAGAGAATGCAAAAAGACAACAATCTTGAGGTGGCAGTCAGCATGATGATGGAAGATATGCCCTTTGCAAAAGAGAAGAAATGATGAAACAGGAACCATAAGGCCAGTTCATGACAAATCACCAATTTAATACTGAAACATTTGGTAGTTTTGGTTAAGAATCCATGTTCATAACATATCAAACAGTATTTCTTTCTTCCAATTGGTCTTCACGACCAAGATAGTAACCAAAAGTAATTTTTTAAAAAAAAATGATTTTGTTAAAATTCCTATCAAGAACATGTAATAGATCTACTAAATAAAACAATGATTTCAAAAGAAGTTTACAGATACGTACCCTTGTATCAGCTCTACAAGTTGTGGATGCAATTCCTCATCCCTTAACCTCTCAATTCTTTTGGATATTGAATCAACAGATTGAATGGCTACCCTTACTCGTGAATGCAGATCCTTTACAAGTGCTCGAGTTTTGTCAATCAGTTTTGCATTGAGATCCCTTGCAAATTGGTGTCTGAGCTGACTGCATTTCTGATCATATGCCTTTCTGATATACTCACTACCCTAAAATAGTAAAGAAACAGACATAATCAATATTAATGCATACACATGGCCATAAGACAGATGAGTAAGTATATTGGATGAACAAATATTTTAATAACTTGGTGACATGTGCATCATATTTACATGTAAAACTTTCAGCCTACACCTTTGCAGTTTGACTGAAGGGAATAAAGACAAGATTGCATATGCACATCTGTTCAGGGAAATAGAACTAACTGTGAGTATTCAATATAGAATAGCAAACTATCGCTCTAAAAAAAAGCATTCCTGTTGATCACGTGAGCACAACAGGCAACAAATGATGCAATACTATTAGATGTAACTTGATCGCTTTACATATTTCTATTGTATGCTCAGTGAACAAATCCATTATCATGTAGTCTGAACAGGATACCTGGCTTTCACCTAGGCAACCTGAGTTCAAATCTCGACAATGGAACAAATTTATTTGAGGGTGAGCCTTCGTGCAATAGTTCTCCATTGTGCTTTGGAACATGGAAATAGTTTCACATGCAGGGGCATGGCTACATACATCTGCCCCTCTCCATACCCCACAATAGTTGGAGCCTCACTGTAAGGCACGGCCTGGTTGAACGAGGCTTAATCCATTTGACCGGTCCAGCTCAACTAGGGGAGCAATTTATCGGCGTAATGCTCGGAGATGGAGGAGGAGGAGGAGGCCGTTACGCCGCCTACTCCGCAAACATCTGCGCCCCCATGATCCTGATCAATCGTCGGCAAGGTGATTTTAAATCACCATAAAACTCATCTCCCCAGCCATCGTTGAGCATTTGAAACCTTGGGAAGAAGCCATGAGAGAAGCAGCGACCGCCTTCTTTGGAGTAGATCCATACCACTCAGGTAAGAACTCAAGATCCTGGACCACTTGTTTGCCTTCTCTTAAACCATGATAGAATATGTTTCATGATGGATTTTAGTGGGGAAAATCAGAAATGGTGTTTGGTGTCTCTATTTCAGTTTAGAACAGAGGCTTCAAAAGGCTATGCTCCTCAGCATCCGTGTCCTCTCCGATAATGAGTGTAGGTAAGGGTCCTGACTCCCTCATCCATTTCTTCATCCTAACACTAGCATGGATCATCGGAGATCGCCGGAGATTGGATTTGGCCATGGGATGGGCAATGCCCTGCTTTTTTTTAGGGTGTCGGTCCTCATGGCCATATCTAATGCCAAGAATCCGAATCCAGAGTTGATCAGACTCTTGCCAATAATTAGATCTGGTGATGGTCGGCGGTGGTGAAGAAATTAAGGCCAAAAATCAGCCTATTTTCTTGGGTGATTTGCCATGAAAACAGTGTTCATGCGTGGGATGTTCAGCCTCTTCGGCTTGCTGGGTGGCTGATTCCAAGTGGGAGCTCAATTGGGCCCTTGCTTGGTCTAGGGCCCAGCCATGGCCGGAGTTTGGCTGGGTTCTGGTGGCACCATGGCCAGCTGGAAGGTCAAGCATGGTCGGTCCAAGGCAACAGGGTTGGGTCATGGGAAGAAGAAGGAGAAATGGGTTCTCTAGTGAACCAGGATGAAATGGGCCTTTATCTAATTGGGTTTAACCTATTTTGGAAGCCTGGTCATGAATTTATGTAAAGTCAAATGGAGATTGGGTTCTTGTTGTTGAGACTCTTAAGATCTAAACTTGGTGTGGGTTTGAGGTTGGTTTAATAATTAACTATTAAGCCTAGACCAACCTTGGCTTAGACATTAGTGTAACCCAACTAGCTTTGCTTTGAAATTGGTCAACTTAATTGGAGTCTGACTCATGTTGCCTAATCAAGTAGTCTAAACCAGGTGATCTATGGTAGATGTAGAAAAGAGTTAATTAGACCTTGGCTCAAGATTTTGGTCCAAGCAAGTCCAAGTGTAGAAAAGAGTTAGGCCTATGTTCAAGTTAGGATGGGTATTTTGGGAATTATATATTAACTGTCATACCATGGAAGGATAGAATTTCTAATTAAATGTTGTGTAGGTAATCAGCAGTTCGAATTGAATTGACACTTGTGGGTTGGCAAAGGAGGAAAGTAGGCTAATTATAAATTAGCAATTTTATTAAGTTACTTAATTCTAAATTTCTTATATAATTTCTGATTAAATATTAATGTTTAAATATGCATTATTAGTTGGAACATAAATCATTATTACACTGTTATCATTTTATATATTTTGATCTTCTTGCTTTATTATGTGCAGGAACATATTAAATTATAATGCCTATTTTTATTAATTAATTGGTGCATAATTATTTATTAAATAATAATAAAAAATAAATAATATAAAAGTTAAAATTTGTATAATTAAATAATTGAGTGGAAATGAAAATAGAATGATAAAATATGTCACCCTCGATCCACTATGATATGACTTGATGACTGATACCAGAACCCACCTTCATAGAGGATATATGTGGAGGATACACTCCCATCCACAAAGTTAAATGTGTTACTCTGGCCTTATCAAAAGAATATATGTCACCGTAGCTTATGATCGTGGCGTATTCGTAACAAGATGATATGCAAATTTATAATAATAATTAAAGATGATGACATGATAACAAGATGACATGTAAACTTTAACAAGTGAAGACATGTACACCTTGATAACATGAGAATATGAAATAAAGACAGTATGTTACAGAAACTATTTTATAAATACTTTCGAAATCATAAGTCTTTTCAAGATTCGTAAATTTACAATTAAAACATACTTTACTCTAGAAAGCTTTATAAGTATTAATCTCTTGAATTATAAGTTTATAATTAGTCATATTTACTGAGTGTGAACTTATTAAATTATCTTTGTTATTTTTTAGACTCAAGAAATGAAGATGAACCTAGGTACAATGCAATACCTGCCAGCTTGTCCTAATTATCTTAAGAGTTATTTAAACTTGATAGTTGTCAGAACACTTGTTTCCTTTATGTTATTTATGTTGTAATAAGAATTTTATTTCATGCTCTATAAATATTAGTTCATAATTTCTTTAAGATGAATAATTACTTCTGTTATTGGATATCAATCCCAGATCTACCGTAGGGTCTAAGGCATGACGCTCACGCAATAGGCTCCCCCTTTTTTATGCTCAATGTCACTTTTTTTTTCCCTTATGACATTGATCAAAAATCAAGATTTACAAGTTGATGCAATTTTTCCTTGCGAACAACCAAACTAAGAGGAAATGCTTCAAGGAATTAGAAGTTCTCTTGATTTGAAGCTTGCACAACACTTGTAATCCTGTAAGCCATGTTGTAAAGCCTTATTTACATGATTGTAGCAACTTCACTATTTTTTTGGGTATTAAATACATATCTCCCTTATCCTAAGGCCTATGGATCATATCAAAGTGGCATTCGACATTGAGTACTCCATTGCCAACAGAACATTGGAATCTCCTATACGTTTCTGTCCTCTATAGCATTTCCAACATTTACCAAAGCTCTAGAGAAGTCTAAGACTTTACTGAAATTCTCCCCACCAAACATCACAAGTTGCGTTGCTCTTCAATCCCCTAGCACCACCACACTAGTACCCATTTCCGATAATAAAAAGGCTCTAGAAGGTCTCCTCTTGACATGCATATGAACATTTTATCACTTAACTGCCACTTCTTTCAGCTCATCCATGCTCAACTCACCCTCCTGGGTGCAAGTCACAGTCCCTAGAGAGCATCTGGCATGAAGTCTACTCTGAACGCTTTGAGTGGAGTCACCCTTACATTTCCTAGACAACTTAGCTCCTTGAACTTGCAACTATTCCACATCAGTGCCAAATTTGGAGGTACGTCGATGAATCCATGGTATCACAAGTCCTGCTCATAACACTTGCAGCTTTGTCGGTAGTTGCATAGTGACTCCTGTTTTTGTACCCGAATCCTTTTGCTTTTTGTTGCTTTGATCTTTCTAGTCACTTAAGCATGATATATCACCATAAAAAATGAACAAGGACTTTCTGTTTCAACTGTCTCTATGGAAATGGCATATTTTCTTCCACTTTAAGCATTCTTTAAACATGGAGTGCAGAGGTCCTGGCCTTACCATTATGCTAAACTTCCTGCACCATTTTTCGAAGGATGACTAATAAAATATATGCGATGTTCACCAAAATCAAATCTGGTAACACTTGCATCTGCCAATTCGATAAACAACTCATCATCACTTTTACAACAGAAGGGATTATGATATTCTCAAACGGAACCTCAAATGGGAGTAATTGGTCTCAATCAACTAGTGGAACTCATCCAATTTGTCTTTGGAGGCTAACTAGATGTTAATTTCATCCAAAACATGTTAACACTTCCCATATGTTACTCAAGCATGCATAGTATGAGGCTTTTCTTGTCTAAAAGAGTAGTAAGTAGTAACATAATGGTTGAAATTACCTAGCTGCTGTGCAATCTGCAAGGGCTCATAATCAAGCATTCAAAAGATCTTTCTGTTTCATCTGATCATTAAAGACACAACATAGCAATGAACCCAATTATTAATTGTGCCTAGGTTTTAAACTAAGAAAAGTGATAATGTGAATCTACAAACCAGATGTGGGTAAAGATATGGGTTTGGCATGCATCAAATCAAGGTCTACAAAATCGATATTGATACATTATTGGTTCAGTATGGTACAATACACATCTTGTATCGAGACAGTGTGTCATTCTTTTTCACTCTTAAATACTCAATATCGAGGGGTTCTAATTGGTACCAAGGGGTCTAGGTCGATTTGGACTAGTTCGGTTCATACTGAATCTAAACTCAATATCGTACCGCTACAGCACAGTGTGGGTTAGTATCAGTCGGTACGACAGACATTGGATCAAATAATACCAAAAACCTAAAAGGAACAGCGTAAAGGGTTGTTAGCAAGTTTAAAAGATAAAAGCAATAATTTAAATAATCCAAGGCAAGTTCATTAAAAAATAATGAACAACAATGTTGTTGATTAGGCATGGGATCAATATTCTAACAACTAATTTTAGAGTTCCAGGATAATATAAGTAATTTAATCGTTAATGGTGAAAGAAAACCGAGAATATTTGCCTAATTAAGTCATCACTTAAGGAATTAGCCCCTAGCATAAGGTAGATAGCACTATCACCTTCTAGAATTTATAGTTTCACATATAAAGGTAGGGACAAGAAAGGGATTGGAGAAAAAGAAGGGAACTGTTTTTGCGAATTATTAATCCATATTAACCTTCATCATGCCCATTCCATCAGTATATGCAGATCATGGAAGCAATACAGCAGATATTTTTAATTGAACCAAAGTGAAAAAGATCATCATGCCATCAACACATAATTTAACACAAATCGGGTATGTTAGATGATCACAACCCCAAGGACCACCACTGACTTGCATAAAATTCACAATAGAATTTAAGCCACAAGATAAACTTATGAGTCAAACTAGATAACCTTAAAACTAGATTAAAAATAAAATGAACCTGTCTCCACATCTATTCTCTTTCAAATAACCATATAATCCCACATTCTCTCTTCCAAAAAATTTAATTGTTATCATAGAGTCAGCCTTTTTTATCAGATAAAAGAACCTTCAGTATTTTTGAACAGTATATCCCTGATAATTTTGATATAGTTCCATGATGTATTAAATCATCAACATAATCAGCCTCGGTCTATTATGCCTCTAATCTGATAGGATGATCTAGTGTCTCATTGGATGGACTCCCTGAAGTACTCTCTCTCTCTCTCTCTCACGCACGGACGCACGCAAAAGGGTAAGTCTTTGCACTAGAGCTGCAACACTTAGATTTGGAGCTTGCTGACTTTGTTGCAGGACATGGAAAATCTTCTGACTGTTACCTGGCCGAAGAACCTATATATCACCTCATCACATGTCACAAGAAATGTATCAGAGATGAGTCCACAAGTGAGGAAGTTTCTGTTCTCTAGTTTAGTAGATCTTGACGCAAGAACAATCACAGAGCTAACATAAGCAATATACATCTGGTTTGAATACAAGGTGCCCTGGCTGACATAATCTCAGTGGAATATTGCATTTGAGGAATCTTGAAGAAATGAATCCTCCAGTTCCCTTTGTATTGAGCAACATATACTATCGTCCACTTATGTTGGCTGTGAATAAATAAGCTTACAAAGTAAAAATTCCATCACATCTAAAAAGATGATCCTCCCTTTCAACTTAAAATTGAAACTAGAGCACATACAAAATGATTTGAAAGCATTATTGAGTTCAATAATATTGTCTAGTCTTCTATTATCAATGAATCAATGACACATGAAGATGACCATTTTATGATGATTTGCAAAAACAAGTAAAGCAATCTGAATAACATTAAAGAATGATAAATTAAAATACCTTTACTTCATCATAAAGCTTTCTCTCCCATGCATAAAGCCTGTCAAGTGTGCATGAGTGGCTTCCTGAAATCATGGAAAATTCTTCAATAAAATCGCTACTGTTGTCACCACCGTCATCTTTTCCTGCTGATGCAAGAGGAGTCCTAGATGATGATGATAGAGATGAGATTGAACGATTCCAAGTAATAATCTTGGTCACATGCTGGGTGGATTCTGCATAGAATTGCAAAGTATTAGTGATGTGTAGCAAAATAATCACATTAGTAACCGAAAAAACAAAACAGCATCAGCTGAAATGGGTCATTCTTTAGCAGCTTTTTTTTTTCTGAATTTTGAATAATCATATTTAGTTACTGAAACAAACCTACCTTGCTTGGGTACTGTCTCTCCCTTGCAACAGACATGATGAAAGGCTGAAAGCAATTGAGAAGCAGGTGGTTTGCCTGTAGAACCAAAAGTTTGATCAAGAAACTATGTTAAAAGATTGAACCCTAAGGCAGTAGAGATTCAAGCAAAGCAAAGTGTGGTTACATTGGAAGTTACCTACTGTCTCCAAACAGATACCAAGCCGAATCTTGCTAGTCTCAAGCATTCTAGATACCTCATTGCCAGCCTCTGCTGCCCTAAGGAAACGGTGCTCAATGTCCCTTATACTGGACAGGAAATCTTTGGCCCTGTGAGTGATGAACTCAGAAGCATCCTCCCTTTCTGCGTGAAGTTCTTTCTCCATCTTTGACACATCTAGCTCAGATGAGGCAATTTTGGTTAAAGCTTCGACTGACCTATTAACACTATCACATCCGGCCTTCAGTTCTCTTCCTTCATCTCTTTTCAGCTGAATCAAATCTACAGACCTAGCGTTCTTGTTTATTCCTTCCAAATCAGCCTTACCCCATTTCAATTCCTCTTTCTTCCCATAGGAGTTTGGTGCTTCCTCTTCCAATAAAGGAACCACTTCTGCTTCTTTTAACTGTCTCAAACCCATCAACCTACTAAAGTTTAAGCTGTGAACACTTTCACCATTCTGTATCCCCGCACTGTCCACTACATCGGTGGGATCAAAAAAGTCCCATGAGGAACTGATTTCTGGAGGGGTGGGTGGAGGCAGGGGAAAGGCAAGAGACTCTTCTTCAACAAAATCTGTGGCCAATGAATTGATTGTCACTGTCACAGCAGCACTACCTGATGCCCTCATGTAACTCATATTGGAGAGTCGAGGTGACAATGGACTTTCACTGAGCGACGGCGAGCCGACATGCTCAGGAAAGCGAGAAGGCGATGGCGAGGCATAGGAGGAATGGGTGGGAGATTTGTCCACCTCTGAAGTGGACAGAGATGATTCTGCCACAATTTCAGCCTCCACAAATCGCCTTAGAGCAGTACCAACACCACGAAGGGATTGGATGTAGGAAAGGTGAGCTGCCGACAGAGCATACCGTGAATCAATAACCTCCTTAATGTATTGTGTGCGTTCCTTGCAGAGAATCAAAGCTTCATTCTTACAAGGCTTGGACCCTGAAGAACCCATTTAGTTCACGGACTCTGCTGCTTCTCTACACTACAGAGGAAACTAACTTCATCAAGCATTCATTCTTCTTGGAAACACAAAAAGCCTACTTGGCAATGGTTTTGCTTTTGCTGATAAACTCTTAATCCATGCAAGTCAGTGCACAAAATTCTCTCAATGGAAGATCTTGAAGTACCCAAAATATTAAAAAAATCATCTTTATTTTTTCTAAAGTTCAAAGCCACACTTCCATCGTAAAGCTCAATTTCTTAATTTCATAAACCCTCAGTGGAAATAGCAAAGAGCAACATGTTCTTTAATTTCTCTCCAAGGAGTCAAAGATCCTGAAAGAGCTATTTTAGTTCTTTCCACAGCCTATTTCTCAAATGACCTGCTTTCTTTCTGAGCCCAAGAAAACTTTGGCTTGGGGAAAACGAAAGCGCTATTAAGGAAGTACCAAAATACCCACTTTCACAACTCAGCCGTAGATAAAGAAAAAAAAAAAAAAAAAAAGTGTGCACCTTTTTTCCCACCCGAGAGCTCTTCAGGATCGCCGAAGACAACAAAAGGGAACAAGATTTCAGAAATCCATAAACCTGCGGTCTAAGCGCCTCCGAAAGCACATCTGCTCCGGAATTTCTTTCAAGCCCTGACCTTTAGGCAGCGCAAAACCAAAAGAGAACGCAAATCTGCGACAAAACCAAAAACAAAGTCCAAGAAGGCATCAATGGATCGACTTGTTCCCCCGAACGACCTCCACTTTCCCAGAACCAAGTTCCGATCTTTCTTCACGAAAACCCCGCTTTACCAACGAAATCCAGCGGCCAACTTTAGAACCAAAATCCCTTCCCCTTCTCTCACTCTTCTCTCCTCTCCGGAAGGGTGACTCGTGAACCGAAGAAGCCAGAAGGAGGCGTAGAGAACGAAGTGCCGCACCGCAAAGGTGCCTCCTTTCTGATAAAAAAAATGTAAAAATTAGCCGTTGGGAGGCATTCGGAGGGAGAGTAGGACAAATGGGAAAAGCGAGGAATCCGCCAAGAGGGAGAGACCCTCGAGTCATGTGAAGTCTAAAAAAGAGAAGGAACAGTAGGGTGAAAACAAAGAGAAACAGGGATTTCCTCTCTCCTCCCCTGCTCCTCTTCCGCTGCCTTTGCTTTTTTTCTTTTAATGGCCTTTTTGCGTTGGGGTTTCCTTGTTTCCTCTTTGGGCTTTGAGGGGACCATGGCGTTTTTGGTAGAAAAAAAAAAAAAATTGTACTAATAATCCCTCGAAGCTGAAAAGAGTATAGATTTTTTTTTCCAAATTAAAACCCCGGCCTGAAAATCTTGGCAGTTTTTAAGACCCAATTGCCCTTCAGGAATGGCCACCGGCAAAGTTTCAGGCGTGCATTCACAGTACGATTTTTCATTAGGTTTTTGGGGAACCGGGCCTCCTCAATCTCGTGACAGGGGAAGGGGTTGGTTCATTCGAGGCATGGGTGGAATGGTCATTTTAATTGGTTCCCATCGATTCTCAGAATCTCTGCTGTCTGTGTTAAAAGAGGAGCAAAGGATCCTCCGTAATCCAAGGGACCATCCCTTGGATCCGCTCCAGCTGGGCGGCGTTATCCCTCAAAGCACCAAGTAACCTGAAAGGTCTTGGCAGCAAAGATTCAGCATCGAAAAAAAAAAAAAAAAAAAATCGGTAACAATTCAGAGACATTCAAGTCTTTATAATTTAAATCAAATATTTAAACGTCACGTTGCATGCTGGGCTATGCATATCATGTCGAGTCATGTCGATGTCTGAAAAAGCATATCATACGCCTTCAGCGTTATAATTCAAATCCGATAGAGAGGTTAAATAATTTACAGAGCTGTAATATTGAAACTTCTTTTTCAGAACTAACTAGATTTTAAAATGTGGGGATTTTTTTTTTTTTTTTTTTTTGGATTAAAATATGATGTTAAAAAAAATGTGACATGTACAAAGAAATTTTTTTTTTGCATCTACCAACAAGAAGAAAGGACAGATCGATCATAATAACCCTGAAGGAAAAGTGCCGACTCATGAGAGTCCTCAGCAATGCATTGGGCAGCACCAGAGAGCCAGCTCAGCCTGCGATGGAGCCCGGTTGCAACAGCTTTCCTCATGGAATGGCAACTTTCGTCATGGATGCTTGGATTCATCCGAGAGCAACCCTGAGTTCGACTGACACGCTTGCTCTTTCCTATGCTAGTACTAATTATAAGCGCTAAAAAACAAAATATCATGACTGCTTTCATTCAGGCAAGCATGGATTAGCAACTTGTAGCATCGTTATAGACTCCCATACATCAAGCATGATTTAGAATTGACTTAAGCTACACCCTCATTCGTTTGGATTTTTTAAACCGATTGCTTTTTCCAAACTAGATGACAACTGTAAAATGGAGTCCCCACTGTGTCTCCATAAATTAATTAATTAATTAATAAAAAAAAGTCTCTATAAATAAATAAATTAATTAATAATAACAAGATAACTGCAACGAAAAAAAGGACAGCTGCAGTATCCTATCCCCACACCCCCATTCAAGTTGCCCTGGCCTCCCTTTCCTTCCTCATATCGTAATATAATCTTTACGTAGCCTGTGGGTTCCTCCTATCGGATCAATCAAATAAAATACATATGTCACACTGCCCAACTTAACCTTTTATGCTTAAAAAGATATTAAAAAATTTTAAAATTTCTTTTAAAGAAACCCTTCGAAGCTCAAACCGGTTTTAAATAAAAGTCAGATCTAAGAATTTCAAAATCTAAAAGCTAAGAGAAAAATCTTCTACTTACATGATAAATAATTGCTTTTATAAATATTTCAAGGAGTTATATTAAAATTAAATTCTTCTTAAATGGCTTTTGATGAATATAACAGATAAGAAAAAAAAAAAATCCTTTCTGAATTGATCAGCCAAATTCCATCAAGATTAACTTTATGCTTCAAATAAGGACAGTGCTTCAACAAAGGTTCGTATTTCTTTGGATTCAGGGAGTGGACCGATCAAACAAAAAAAGTCGACCATATTGTGCCTTGCTGTTATTGTGTGTCATCCATAGTAGCCCAGTTGAGCTATCACATCATTTCCCTCTATATCAAGGATTCAGATTGGATCAGCTTACATCATTGCCCCCTCACTTTCAAGAGTTGAGCTTAATTTGATGGTTAAATCATGAAAATAATTTCATCTATTGCTCTAGTCAATCTCGCTGGGGCTCAACGGCTCTTTTTTGGATGATCATGATTCAGCATAATATATCTTCTTCTGAGCCATCTGATGGCTTCTCTAAATTGAGCTATCTAATAGCTCATCTTCTACAAAGTTGGCAGATTGCCTATCAGGTAGCCCAAAAGTTCAAGCTAAGCCAGCTAAGCCAGCATGTAGCTCGATATAGGTATGCTCTGACTATCGTCGTCTTCGATTGCATCAACTTCCTTAGTCTAGGAATTTTTGTTAGATTTAGCAGAACTATCGGGTATCTAAGTAGTCAAGCGACCATCAAATGGTGTTTAGTGATCATTTACTCTAATTGTGAAATGATCATCACATGAATCTTCAAGCAGGAAATAAAAAGGCAATCAAGTAGTCCACCACTATTGAGGCAACGCTTCACTTTGCGTGCCCAAAATCAATGTGATTGATAGCTCTTCATATGGCTTCATCTATACCAATGCTTCTTGAGAAGTCATCATCATAGCTCTTTAAAATGGGGTGCCATATGTCAGTGGCTGATTTAGCGATTGCAGGTGCTGAAATAGTAGTAGTTTGATTCCCACACCTCACCCTTCCTCCCTCCAACTATAAGGAGAGAAGATCTTCAGTGGCCTCACCTCTATCATTTGATAGGTGAGACTACCAAATTCTCTAAAGCTCATGTCGATCAAAAATCTGCAAAGTCCTCGACCCAATTTCCTCCTTCCTCAACTCGCCTCAATTTTTGAGATACACCCTTCTTCCATCTTAGGTCAGTTAAAATATCAATTTTTCATCCATCGGAGGTAAAAGAGGTTTCATTGGCCGAGGAGGCTAGTACACTCAATAAGGACAACTTGACGAGGATTTGTCATGTGTTTTTCATTCCCAAGTCATATTGGTTGGCTATCCCTAATCCAAGGGAGAAGGCCATTGACCATGATGAGGGTTGGCCCTATCTATATAAAGATTCCTTAAAGGCAATGCTTTGATTCTTGATCCATAACTTCATAGCAAAGCTGTTTACTATTTATAACATTGCCCTGACCTAGCTTGTGTCGAACTCATGGTGACTTATCATAGGATTTCTAATTTGAGCTTTTTAACTTAGCATTACTCCAACCCAAGGCTAATTTCGAAGACTCACCTTCATGATGGCCATATTGTCTAAATTATAAGACTCTTCTTATAAGAGACAAAATCAATTATAAAAGGAATAACGACCTTAACCTTATAAGGAATATAACCAATAATTCCTATTAGAGCTGGATCTCCTTCGAGATCTAGTTCAATAAGAGTCGTCTGATATAAGAGTTTGGCTCAAGATAAAACTTTTTAGACTTATATAAAAGAAGCTTTAGTTACCTTAGATAGAACAAGTTCTCAACCCTCTTTCTCCCCTCTCCCTCTTTGCTAGTTTAAACCCTAGATTGCTCGTCTAAAAGACTTAGTGTTAACTTAAGCGTCGAGGGTTTTCCTAGAGAAAAACTCTAAAGCCTCCTAATGCTTCTTTTTTTAAGGTGCAAAAAGGTTATCATTCGGTTGGAGAGATACTCGCCATGCCTGTAAAGAAGAAATCTTATCTATGAGTATGATAATCAAAAAAATCGTGTCAATATAAAAAATATATATAGTTTCTATCTATTTTTGAACAATGATGGTAATTTTACCCCAATCTAATGAAGTCTTTCCTAATCTGCCCCTATAGGGATAGAGTCTTTAAGCTTTGATCAAATTCAAAATGGATTTCGAGGGGGCAGTATATATGCTTCCTGCCTCAAAACTAGACCTGATATATATATATATATATATATATATATATATATATATATATATATATATATATATATAGTGAGACTTAGATACATTTAAGATGATCAAATTTAGGTTTAACTATATTTAAATGTAGCTAAATTTAGCTTACGTATACGTTATCACATACCCTCAAAATCTACAAGACAAATAGAGCAACTTTGTTTTATTTGTAATGGCATTTAATTTATTAAAAATAAATTAAAAAAAAATAAAAAGAAACAAAATCTGATCCGAACCATTTATTGTTATTCCCACTATGATAGAAAGTCATAGCAAATTTATAGTTAGCATGATAACTAATATCAAAAGTTTCATTGTTCACATTTACTCCAATATTAACTTTAATAAGAGCAGCTTGGTGAACTTCAAAAATAAAATATAATTACTTTATCCTATTAAACAAGATAATACCATCAAATTTACAACCACCGAAAGAGGGCGTAATGGCCTTACGTCCCGTTTGGGGCCGCCATTGACCTCAGCTATCTTATACGATGGAAACTAAGTGCTGTTGATCCCCCAAGTACCTGTTCCAAACAGAGCTTGATGGGTTGGCCAAAATGTGACTCCCACGTCGCATAGTGAAATCAATCTTACCATCACAGCGGTCGTTATCAACATCAAACGGAGAATAATAATATAAATAAATAAAAGCTGAGGACAGCTCCCTCCATTGCAAAAAGAGTAATCCTTTTGCCTTTCCTACAAGACAAAAGGAATATCAATAATATAAAGTCAAGCATGGCTGAATGCACTGAGTGGTGCAAAGCATAGATTCCGTGTGTTGCCATCGGATCTGGTGTTCATCCTGTCGGTGAGGGACAATTTTATCTGCCTACGTATCGTGTCATGTTTCTTCTCACAGTAAAGCTGAGCATTGCATATTGAATGGGCCAACATGATGATTTCGCTGCTTGGATTTTTTTTCATTAATATTTTTAGCTAAGCCCAACCTAAGGAATCTTTCATCTCCTTCACGGCTACTTTGATTGCCCTAAAAGCTTATCCTCCCAACTAGCTAAGAGTTTTTGAGCAAAGATTTACCAGGCTGATTCATATCATACCATACCGTATTAATAAAATATTAATATGATGCCAAGGCTCGATTTGGCATAAAGCAAATAAACTCAAATTTAATGAAAATGTCTTGCTCCATCTAATATTAAAAGAATTGATATTCTATGCAATAACCTATAACTTCATTCAAAAAAATTAATCAAAAAATATTATTTAAACTTCTTAATTTGATACAAGTATTCAAGATTTATTCAGTACATAACTGATATCGAACTGAATGCTAACCAATATAAGCTCTCGCTTACTCTTCTAGTTTAAGCCTTAAAATCATTAATAGATCAAGGATTCAAATTCAAATTCAATCACAATTACAAACACCATAACTGTGATCAGTTCCAAAAGAATCTATATGTAATATCCTTCAGTCTATATGAGTTATAATATGGATCCGCTCTGATACCATTTGTAACAACTCAAGATCTCATTCAAAAAGATGAATGAAAAAATATTTTTTTAAATTTCTTAATTTTGTATAAGTATCTAATATTTATTTTATATACCATTGATGTGAGAATAAATACTTGCCAATATAAGCTCTTTTATATTGCCTTAGTACAAGATATGCATTGTATTGTACCAATAAGTACCAACATAATTTTCAGTAGTAATACGAGGATGGTTACAATTTTTAATATGTATTAGACAAAGAATGAAACAATGTTACAAGAATGCATGCTCAGAGACACGTGGCATGAAAGAAAAGGTAATTAAAAAACGAAAACCCACTTGCTGGCATCTTCCTTAAAAGAAAACTTAAACCTTAAAAAACAGGATTCTTTTCAGCTCAGTTGCCACTTAGGCATGGGCTTCAGGCTGAAGATGCTCATAACAACCATGTAGGCTGAGATGTCTCTGAATGCTTGAAAGCCAAATTTGGGTTCATGAATAAAACCTTACTATAATTTGCATTTTTCTGCATCTATTGTGACACCAAAGGCATGTTCATGCACGTATGTCGGTTTCCATCCATTTTAATTCATCAACCTACTCATGACGGCAGGGAGAAAGAACATAGATAAAAACAACAATGCATGCCATTTGAATGTAGACAACAAAATAGATTACAACACGGACCTTCTTTTTGATGAAAAGGGAGGCATGGCCAGCCAAACGGAATTTTATTGTGAAGAAAAGAGATGCAGATAGGTTCAAAGAACATACAGCAAAATGAGGCACCCTAAAATATAATCACAGGAGCATAATGTATAGCAGAACTCAGTAGCAGTAGTACCTACAGAAATAAAGGAACAGCAGCAGTACTATAAGCAATAAACAATGGAGGTGGAGATAGAGGAGGAATGCAACATAGAAGCACCAGTTGTCCACACCTTAGCAACAGATCGACTATGCAACAGAAAGACAGTGGATCTTACTCCAAACGGACCCAAATTCCTGAAGTTGACTTGCTGTACAGAGTATGGACTAATCTTTGAACCGTTGGGAGTGCCTTAGAAGCTGTAGAAGACTCTTGAGAAGTTCTGTGAAGGAAAATTCAAGCGTTTATTTCCTTCAAGCACGCCCACATAACAGCCACAAATAGCGTGCATGAGAAAGACGGGATGGGTATTTTTTTCTTAAGTTTCTTTGAATCCAAAAGATGCAAGTTCAATGGATATCAGACTAACCTCGAATCCAAAGGAATGGAACAATGGCTTCCTTGGGAGGGACTGGAATTGCGAGGAAGCTTTAAACGCCTCTATATATATAATAAACTAACTTGCCAAATCCCCATAGCAAGGAAAGCTTAAAGAAAAGCAGTTCCATGCTCATATTTATCGAAAACAATGACAATAACTAAAATATATGCAGTCAAATCCATCAATGGAACTGCAGTTAAAAAGAAATTAAAATGGAAAAAAATAAGGGGCCACATCTCAGGCTGCAGGGTAGCAAGGCAAGATCAGCAGTTGCAGAAATGATTTATACATTGGAACACTGATCTAAATCCAAACAGCAGCGCCCAAGCCATGCCTGAAGTGAAAACTCTGGATGTTCAAATGCCGCTTATCCTACCACACAAACTTAGCCCACCAAGCAGCCCTAGCTAAACAAATATAAATCTAATCATTGACTCGGCTGGGAATATGTCTGTTGTTCGTTTAATTTCAATGTATTGGATCCATTAAGTTTAAATATAAATGTGACGTAGAAAAACTGTAAGACATAGGTTTGAAGGAGATGATCAGCATTTTCCAATGAGCATATAATTATTTTTAAATATTTTAAGTTTGACTAAAATATATATATTTAACTTTTGAACTTCAAGGCGTTTCACTTTGATTCTTAGTATGAAAACATTTTAAGATGCCCTTAAATTTCATTATTCATTCCAATTTAGTTTTTACTGTTAAAAAATGTTAACACCATAAATATATTCATGAATTAGGTATGATGGTCTTGGTTGGTGCAATGGTCATAATTGTGGTGTTCTCTGGTTGGTTAAATTGATGGTGTTCTTTGGAGGGCTTTCATTGTGGTGGATATAATTGTTGTTGCAAAGCTTGGAAAATGCCTTTTTTTTATCCCCTCTTCACATGGGAAACCCTGGGACGATTTGGTAATATCGTGATGGGAGAACAAATGAGGATGAAGTAACTGCATAAGTCCTCAGCGTCAAGATCGATTCTATTTACTTTTTTTCTTCGAATAGACAAGCTTCATGAAGATTGTTGGCCTACAGAATTTGGCTGTGTGACAGAAGAAATTTTTTGATAGCTATGATAAACAACGAAAAAAAAAAAAAAAAAGTGGCATTTGCCCTTATTTCTTCATTTTTCTTTCTTTATTTATCTTTGTCTAACAAAAGAAAAAGATCCAAGGCAGACTGGACGCGTCAATGGATCAGCACGCAATCTGACCGAACCTTGACCCATTAGACCCTACCTGACCCATGAGAGAGAGAGAGAGAGAGAGAGGCAGAGAGCGCCGGACTCCGGAGTCCCCAATCTCTTGATGGACCTCTTCTCAGCTGCCTAGTTCTTTGCTGCCTTCCTCTCAGTGCTGCTGCTTTCTCATCCCTTCTTCGTCACTGCTTCTGCCTCCCCTACAGCCTCACCACCTCATGTCAAAGCCCGAGAAGAATCCACATAGAGTTTTGGAGAGAATTTCTTAACTGGATTGCTTTGTAGGAAGGAGGATTTAAGTTTCGGGAGATGAATCAAAATAAGGTTTTGGGGAGGATTTTTTACCGAGACTGGTCTAGTGGAGAATTTAAGATTCGTGAGGCGAATAGAGCGCTCACAACTCCAGATGATCAGAATTCTCTGATCTTCTGAAATCGAATCACTGATCAAGCAATTTCAAAAGCTCTGATTAAGCGCTTCTTCTTTGCGACCAAATCGAGAATCGAGCTCCGCTATATCAGCTCAGATCAGGTCAAACCTAACAAAGAATTTATTAGAGATGATAATTTTTTTTATTTTCTCTTATGTCTACTTAATCCATTTCAAATAGAGAGGGGGGATAGGAAAGGTTTTTTCCTCTACGGAGATAAGAATAAGAAATATTTCATCCTCGTAAATAGGAATGGGATGGAGGTAAGAAAGATACTCTCCATCCTATGAAATTCTCAATTCTCATCCCACGAGATTCTGCTAAAATATTATTATATTATTTTAATATCCTAAATATTGCCTCATATATAACTCTAAAATATATGTGCTCATCTTCTTTATATTTATTAAGACTTATGATTAGATATATTTATTTCTTGTAAAATAGATCACGGTATCGACTTAACTTATGTTATTATACTTCTTGAGATTATAATTTAATATGTTCTTATGGGTTAACTTATGAAATTTATAATTATGGTAAATTTATTTAAACCTATTTCATTTATTATATAAAACTTGATATTTTATTTTTATTTTTAAAATATAATGAGTAAAAATTAAAATTTAAAAAATATTTTAATATTAAAAATAGGATTAATGGAATGATGCCTTCAGTAGTATAAGGATCTACATGAAAATAAAAATATGAACTTAATTAAAAATAAGATAAGTGGGGATGAAAATTTCTATGCGGGTAAGGATGAAAAAATTCTTGTTCCTAGGATGAAGGGCTAAACTAGCGGCCCTCCCCAATTGCCCTGGGAGCTATTCGCTTTGCGTAATACTTCAAAATTGTTCCAGTCCCAGTCCGGGACGAGGCAAAGGTACTTCAAAATTGTTCCAGTCCCAGTCCGGGACGAGGCAAAGGTTCTTTCCACTCTCTGTAAGACTTTGTGTAGGCTGCGCAATCTGAAAACCCGCAGGATTTTAAGCCTAAGCGTCTGCATCAAGATGCAGGATTTTAAGCCTAAGCGTCTGCATCAAGATATAACATATCGTCCGGTATACAAAGGAACAATGCTTTAGGATAAATAATAATAATAATAATAATAATAGGAAATCTAAAACAAAGCTGAAATTTAAAGCTTGTTTCGCTCCCAAACCGTGCTTTCAATGAAGGCCGGACTGCTCAAAATCTCCCACCCGCCAAAGCAGCCCATACTTCCTTGGCTCGCTGCTGAATAAAAGCAGACGGAGACGGTAGCACATGCCATGACAAATATCATGAGCACATGCCATGACAAATATAATCCAGGGGAGGTGCGCTAGATAAATTTATTAATTGTCAAGCAAACAAAACAAAGAAAGTGCCGGAGCAATAACGACAGCAAAAGAAGCACCACCGGAATCCTGATACATATTATGAACCTGAATCCTGATACATATTATGAACCTGATTTTATTTTCTTTGTTTTCTCTTAATCTTCATTTTCGTATTCCCGATACATCTGGAGCAGCTGAGCGCAGCCTTCCACGGGGGTATCCTTCCGGAAGCCCAGGGAGTTTGCAAATCTTTTGTCCGATGCAATGCCATTGTTGTGGGTGAGGAACACTGGAGCCCTCTCCCAGCCTTCAAGGATCTTATCGCAACCCTTCTCCGGACTGCTAACAAGCAGAGACTCACATTTCTCATGCTCATGCTCATCAGTAACAACGATGTTGTAGGTGCCAGTGTGGTCGGTCTCGCCATCAAAGCTGGATGCTGTTGAATCAGTCTCTCTAGATCGGCATTCTACTCTCACCTTCGCACCTGCAAAGCACCCAAAAGAAAATGCAATTTCTTTTTTCACACCGACAGAATTTCAATAGTTTATTTAAGAGAAAACTAAGCATTCATCTGCGGTGGGATTTTATCTCAGAGACATCAGAGCCGAGTTGTGAAAGCTTCATGACCACTAGAGCACAGTTTACCCAAACCCTCAAATTGCTTACGATTTATGTTGTCTATAAAAAAAACTCATGTAATTGCCTGAATTCATTTGTATACTTTTGCTGCCTAAAAAGACAATGTATGGATATCAAGAATTTTTCCTGTTTATCTGCGTTCAAATGCAAGATAGATTCAGATGATACCCGCATCTTATCTATGTCCAACATATACCTACTAGCAAAGATCTTATTCTAATTCACGCTCCTATCCTTGCCTAGCCTCCATGCCATACTCAGAACCAAGGCTGTTATATCCAATGATCAACATTAAATAATTGAATTTGTGGCACAACTTCTTCGATGTATGCAACATATAGATCTAATTCTGGCATCAAACAAATCCATGCAAACCATATGAAAATAATTTGCAATTCTCTCAATGTGATACATATCTCTGAAAGCTTAAGAACAACTTAGAATATAATCAATGCATGTATGTGTGTAACTTAGAATATAATCAATGTATGTATGTGTGTGCACACACGTACAAACACTATGGTATATGATTTTGCAAGAAAGCTCTAGTCACTTTTTCAATTCATGGATTTGAAATCATTTTTCTATTTTTGTATATTTGGCACAAAATTTTGAGGCTGCGACTAAACTTCCCTCAACGCTTTCTAGTTCACCAACCCAAAAAGTTGGTGTAGGTTACACAAGTTCTAAATAAAATTTGCACAAAATTGTGAAAAATTGATTTTAGAGTAGAGTTGGCAAAATAGAACACTTGCATGGATCAAGTGCGACCACACAAGTATGTTATTTTTATACTCTACTTGTTTTCATGTGCTCTAATAAGCTGCAATATTACTTCTTTATTCTATACATTTATTATTGATGAATTTTATAATTTGTTTCTGAACAACATTCTTTTATGTAAATCATGTTTCAAACTTGTACAAAAGAAATTAAAAATGTGTGCAAGTTCTCACCATGCCAGCATGGCAAAGCCAAAAAAAAAAAAAAAAAATATAAGCCAGCTCACCAACCGATAGCATTGGTTCAGGTTACACAAATCGTAAATGGAATTTGCACAGAGAAAATAAAACTAAAATTTTAGTTATATCAATTAAAAAAAAATTTAAAGGACATGGAAAAACTAGTCCAGTTTCACTGATTTACACTAAGGTCAGCAGGTTAATTAAAAAAAAAAAGTTAATTTATCTAATTTTGATCAAATCAATTATACAACTCTTTCAATTAAAGAACCAAACCAGTCAATGATCCAGTTCACAGGTTCACCAAGTTGGATCGGCCAGTCCGGTTCAAGTCTGGTGACTATGCTAACTGGGTTTGTTTTTGAACATAAAAAGGTGGATTAAGGTTTAAAAAAAAAACTTATTAGACTCTTTTTTTTTTTTTTTTTTTTTTTTAATGAACAAAACAAACAGACACGTAAATTAGCAACGAACACATCCAAACCCGATCCAATGGTATCTGGATTCAAAATTTAAACTACGTACTCTTCTTGAACAAACCTCTATTTTTTTTTTTTTTTTTCAGTTTATTCCGCTTTATTCTGGAAAACACCAACTTTACCCTCAAAAAGGAGGAAGCTAGCGGAGCGCATATTCCATCAAACATAGATAAAGCTATTCCAAGAAAATTGACGCATATAGTTATTCCTCCTTGGATAAATTCTAAGTTTTAGGTACACAAATGAAAGACTAAAAGAACGGAAACGACAAGAAAAATCGCCAGAAAAGAAAAGATCTACAACAAAGAGGACGCTAATGCGTTTCCCAGTAAAACACTGCACACAGTATCATAAACACGCGTTTCCTATCGGATCCGGCAGGCAGACCGCCCGAGATCCGACGGCATAGTTCAAAATTAAGCCCGAAAGGAAGAAGGGAGCAGCCGTGGCGGTGAGATCTTACCGGCGATGTAGGTGGTCTTGGGGGTCTCGAAGCCGGCCTGGCAAGTGTCGCAGAAGACGCGGCCCTGGACGACGAACCCCTTGTCGGCCTCCACCTTCACGTCGCGCACGCCTCTCACCGCCGCCGGGAGGAAGAAAGCAAGCGCCACCGCCGCCGCGGCCCACGCGGCGACCGCCGGGACCTGCTGCTTGGCCATCGCTGGGAATGGAGATCGGAACAGAGAACGGAAAGCGAGCGAGGGGAATCGGGAAGGAAAAGGGTGATGTGAGTGCAAGGGTCACGAGCGGCGCCTATTTATAGCTACCGTGGTTACGGTCACCGCCTGTGACGATATGGACGTTTCATGTGTACGGGCTTGGAAGGGGTATGATTACCGCCTCACGTGGCCTTCGCTTCTACTTGATGGCGCACGCGGAGAGGGCGAGATCGGAGGCAGGGATGGGACCGCTGGATGTGTGCCCTTGAAGCGAGCTGAACCGGGTCTACCATCATTTGGTTGCTTAATGTGACCAACGTTATGTAGAGCAACTCATCGTACCATTTTTTGTAATATGAATTTTAATGTTATAATCAATGAAAGAGCTTGTCACAAATTTGTAGGGTCTTAAAGAATGTGTATTAGAATTTCTTTTTGCGTGCAATAAATTTATTCGATAAGTAGCATATAATCCATGCATATTAATATGATTTTTTTTTTCTTTTTTTAAAGTAATTTGAAATGCAATATGCAGATATAGTAATTTATAGTAAATGAAATGCTTTAATAACCACATTTTTGTTATATATTAGGAACGAACTTTAATGACAACCAATTATATTAATATTATATTTATTCTTTAAATATAAAATAGTAATTTATAAATTGAAGTTTTTAATAGTTGAATTAATTGAAGGATTCAATAGTCAAACTTTTTTATATATTAAGAAATAAAATTTAATGATGATTAAATAGAAATTTTTATTATTAATACTAATGAAAGTTCTAATCGAGTCTTTATCTAAAAACATAGCCTTACATGATCGATAGGATAAGATATATATTTTTTCCTTTTTAACTATTTTTAAAATATGATATAATAATTAATTTAATAAACTATGGTAAGGCTAAATCCTACTAGCTTTTAACTAAATATCATATGGCAACTTATCTTATATCGGCATCATTCGTAATATGCTTGACAGGTAACATGATAGAATGTATTTGAAAGATCGGCTGATAATATGCAATTAAAAAAATAGGACGGCATGTCTTTCAACTAACCAATGAAGCCATCAACCACTTATAGAGAGTATTGCCCATAGTAGTCCATACTATTCCATGTAGAATTCAAGCCCATTATAGCAAAACATTTGGCCATAATCTAAACAATCAGCATAGTCTCATCATCAAATCTTAACATCATTTATAAAAGAAATGCCTATTTGGATATAAGCAAAACCTCAACAACATAATCTTTTCTATCCTAAAAGCCATGTAAGCAAAAGATCCCTTCTTCTTCCTCCTCTATCATTGCACTTTCTGTACACCTTAAGGCTACAAAATTTATCCTTGGCTTCCCTTTCACCTTCTCTCTATTAACTTAGAGCATCAAAGGACCTTCATAAAAAACTCTCAACATCCATTTCACCCTTTATTGTTGCTGTAGCCATGCCATTTTAACTGCTCGAGCTATCTTTTTCAGCCATATCATCTCTCTTGTTCCTAATTAACCTCATTATCATCTTTGTTATTGCATGGAATCTCTCTGCTATATCTCAACAGCATCAAATTATAGTAAATAAAAAATTTTAATAGTTATTTTTTTATTGCATATTAAGTAATGAACTTTAACGTTGGTTAGTTATATTTGTATCGATATCATTCATATGTGCTATATGTTAAACAATAATCACGCAATATGTAGGCATAATTTTTTCTCTTATTCTATATATTCTTGAAATATAAAATAATAAAATAATAAATTATAGTAAATAAAATTGCTCAATAGCTTGCTTCTAGCATTAATATCGATATAAAATTTTGTATAAGGTAAGCATCTATACATAATTTCTTATTATGAATACCAACTCCACGTGATGAGTGGGGTATAGATATTTTCTTATTTTTTAATTATTTTTAATATAATAAATTATAATAAATAAAAAGGTTTCAATGGTTATATTTCTAAATAAACTTTTTATGATAGTTGGATACATTAATACTCGTATCATTAATATCTATTATATATTAAGCAATGAAACCATTATATTAATATCAACATCTTAATAACAAATGAATTATATATATATATATATAGAGAGAGAGAGAGAGATCTACATTTTATAAAAAGATGATGCTATAGGATTATGTTTTTTTTTTTTTTTACTATTCACAAGTCGTGTTTATTTTCATGAATTATTGACTTGGTAGAAGAATGATTTTAACGATACCGGCCAGATATGATAAAAATCAAATCAATAAAACATAATAATTAATAGGATATCTGAATAAAGCATTTCTCAATTAATTCTCTTATTAGTTAAAGTGATGTATCAATATTTGATTAAATGTTAATATTGTTAACACTCATAGTATTTACTTTCTAATACTAAATGCTCTAAAATCTGTTAAGAATATTTCATTGAAAGAATTCTAAAAAATTTCAAATGGTACCAGAAAAGAATTCGGTGCATTGCAGAGTCTGATGATGATGGAGATGACGGATTCTTAAAAGGTTTTTTTCTCCTTAATATAAACTTAGAAATATAATAAATAAATATAAGAGTATGGTTGACTGTATCAATTTAATTAATAAATTAAAAAAAATTTGTATTTATTATTTAATTTTAAACTTTTTCATACGAGAATGGGACGTAGCGCTGTTCTCTTAAATAACGTACTTTAAGAATATATATTAATATTTTAGTTCAATGGTAATTTTAATATGAGTGATGCTATTGACCTTTTATATGGTGCATGTGGCCAGCTTTAATTAATTTGCTTTCAATATGCATGCCAAGTGTTGATATATAGTATGTTTGTAAGAGGTACTTTTAAAAAGAAAAGAATAGTGGATATTTTATTGCTCCATTGGAGATTTGAGTGAATAATCGTTTAGAGGAGTTTCCATTTTACTCCCTGTTGAGGATCCGGCAAGAACGAGTTATACGTAGGTGCAGGAATGGTAACGGATCGGATATATATATATATATATATATATATATATATATATATATTTCACTATCTAAACTCGTATTTAATTTTAAAATTATACGTAAATTCGTAACTAACCATATCTGTAGAAAATCTGATTAGATCAAAATATTATCCTACTTAAATTTGGATTGAAATTAAAATACATTTATTTTTAAATATAAAAATAAAAAAAATTATATTTTTATATCAATTCAACAATACAGATAAAATTAAAATAAATTTAATAAATTACATCTAATTTTTTTTAAAAAAATAAAAAATAATATAAACTAGAAACGTTAAAAATATAATTATTTTATATATTTTTTTTAATATTCAGCTTTCTAACTTCAAATCTGAACTATTTTAAATTAAATTTTAAAATCTTAAATTCGCAATCAAACTTAATCCGAATTTTTACAATTTTTTTTTAAAAAAAATTGGTGGCTCGATTGGATACGGATACCAGCAAAATTGCTATCCACTGCCATCCTGGATTGTCATCCGAGTCATCAGCCGTCCGAGCTGTTTTAACCTTCATGCTTAGTCTTCCGAGTCAACGGTTGTCTGAGCTGCTGGACGTACTTAGTTTACGTGGACGCCTCAGCCAACAGGGTATTGGAGGTATAATAATCTAGTATTACGTATTTATTAGAATGCTTCAAGACTTTGGGACTGCGATCCCACACTTCCATGGCTCCATAATCGATGCATGGGCTGGAGAGAGCAACCCTTCCCGTGTCAATGGACTCCTGCCGCTCATCCGCGGATGAGAGGGGAGGATGGCATCCACGGAAGAGGATCTCGATCCCTTAAAAAAAAAAAAACAAAAAAAAATCGATAATGTCTTGGATGCATTGTCGAAAATGCCACCGTTGCTTGATCTCATGTGAGACCTCTTTCTCTTAAAGCAACACTATTTATTATATTTACATTCATCTAAATCTCTACAAAATTTTCTTTTATAATTTTTTTAAAAAAAAAGTAAAAAGAGATAGGTATGAGATAGAGAGGGTAGTCCGGGGTGTGATACCTCAAATTTAATCCCATATTGAAAACTTAAGTTCACTTGCTATTTGTTAACTTTCACTCGAGTTTTTGGGCCACATAATTTCGGTCCACTAAGAAGTTAATTAGATTATAGTTGGGCTTGAGCCATTACAAATGGTATCAAATTCGATCCGAGATCCGAGTGTACGAAAGTTGATGGGCATGAAGAAAAAGCTACCCATGGGGCCAGTGGTAGAGTCTAAGTTGATGACCATGGAGAAAAAGCTACCCATAGGGGCAGTGGTAGAGTCTCGCCATGTCGTGAAGCCACCCTTGCAGCACCAATGACTCAACTCATCGTAAATTCTGGCTAGATTGTACCTTGCAGCACCAAGGTAGCATCCCTTGCAGTACCAAGGTAGCATCCCTTGCAGTACCAATGACTCATCGTAAATTCTGACTAGATTGTACCTTGCAGCACCAAGGTAGCATCAATACCCGACTCGGGATAGATTCTCGTTAGGTTGTAGCGTGCGATGAGAACGTCCTATTATAAGGTGGGGAGATTGTGATACCCCAAATTTAGTCCCATATTGGAAACTCAAGTCTACTTGCTATCCGTTAACTTCCACTCGAATTTTTGGGCCATGTGGTTTCAGCCCGCTAAGAAGTTAATTGGGTTATAGTTAGGCTTGGGGCGTTATACGGGAAAACCCTAACGCTCTCAATTTTCTCAAAAAATGTGGCTCGGCTCAAGTTTAGTATGCCTCTTAAAATATTTTTTTGGACAGATATTTCATAATAAATATGATATAGCCTCTTAAGAAAAAATTTTGTGAAAGCAAAATTTTACACACTACAATCTTGATATGAATTATTATATCCTCTCAGTCTCCACCCATCATGATGCGAGATTTCTCTAAACAATATTTTGTAGTAAAAAAAAGGCATATTCTTTTTGCGAAGATAGCTCAATACATATATATATATATATATATATATATATATATATATATATATATATATATATATATAGCACGCATATAGCGCCTAGTCAAATCCTTCGCTAATCAAAGAGTGCTCGCTATGTGAAAAATAGTATATAAGGATAAAAAAAAATGCACACGATATGAAATTGTAATATCTTTGACAAGATAAGGAAACTTAGAACATTAAACTCGCTAAAAATAAGTTTGGATCGAAAGCACCAGGGTTTGTATAATAAATTCGATGTGCTATTCTTTGTCACTGCATACATTCTGTTGCTTATTTATGCATGGTATGAGATTTCTAATATTAATATCCGAGATCAGTATTATTATGATTATAGCTTATTCTCAGTAACATTCCCACTTATTGCTGCTGCTCTCGAGCCATAAAGGTAAAGGACATGCTTGAATAACCATGGCTTCGTTAATGAAGACCCCTCCGCTTGCAATGGTCATCTGCACTGCTTTGACACCTCAATTTCCATGCATCATCTACTGGTTAGTTCTAAGTTAGAGCGAAACGCTTAAAGATCCAGACTCTAATGCCCTCTTCTCGATTCATGTGCGTGGTCTTGCCCACTGTTCTTGGCACTTCATGGGCTTGATCTTTCCCATATCGGTGTCAATGAACTTCTGCATGGGAATACGTTCATTTAATCAAAGTTTTTAAGATTAATCGCAGAGCCTATACCACTTGGGTACGTAAGATCCTAAAATTCCAAGAGAGTCTGGTCTTCTCTCTTTTTTGACGAGAATGTGGTGTTCTCTCTTAAGTTCGTGCCTTTGAGTGTTCAGCAATTAGCAGCCTGCTTGATTTCTCCAAATAAGGGATCGCCGACTAGAATAGAACTTATAAATAAAAATAATAATAATAAAATACATAAGGTGATCTAGACGTGTCAAATAGATTTTTTGTGCAAGGATTGTTCCGACCGGACGTCGTGCCGTGCCGTGGTGGTCCGGCACGGCTCCACGGCCTGCAACGTCAAGGCCTGGCACAATCTCTAAGCCCATGACAGATAAATAATTTTTAAATTTTTTAAACTAATTTTATAAAAATTAAATAAAATAAATTAAATATATGTATCTTTCATAGCTCGCTGCTGCAGTTACATCATTTTGTTGCTGCGCTGATCTATCCTCTTCTTCTTAGCGCTCTCTTTTTTGATCTTTCATTTTCAGTCTTCTATCCGTTCGAAAAATAAAATCTTATCTTCATCTTTTTTTTATTTTTTTTTGGCATGACTCAACCATTTTTATTTTTTAAAATTAATTTTATAAAAATTAAATATAATAAAGTATATATACATATCCTTTTCTATGGCTTACTATCGACCTATTGTAGTCACATTGCCTTACTGTTTAATTACTTTGAAGGACAAATAGGTGTTTTTTAAGTAATAGGCAAAAATATTTTTAAAAACTAATCATTTTTGGTTGTTAGAAATAGTAAACAAATATTTTTCTAAGAAAACAAATAAAAATATTCTTAAAATTAGCATTTTATATGTGTTATAGGGAATAAAAATATAAAAATATACGAACGACGATGATCTGGATCACATGCCTAGCCCATGCTAGCTCATGGGCGGATTGTGTTACCATAACTTATACTAATAGATTTGAAACTACAATTTAAATAATAAATGGAATCCTTACAATACAAGTTTATTGTAGCTTACAATAATTTTGGGACACCTACCATCCGAAGAGGATAAGAGATGGAGATTTTTTTTAAAAAAAAAAGAATTGGAATGAAATAAAACTCTGCTTTAGGTATGCTTATAGAGCTACAAGCAAGGAAATTTTCATCGATAATATTCTTCCTAGCATCTTTCACGCTCCCTCCTTCTAATGCTTTATTTCAAAATAATAAAATTTAAAAGCTATTTAACTTATCCATGCACATGATATAAAAGAGATTAAAAAGAAAAACTGATTTTGAATCTTTTTAGCTTTATAATATATATAAACACATATATACAAGGTAAATAACCAATGCATTAGTCTGATTTAAATTTATGAAAAATATAAACTTATTAATTTTAAATTATAATATTTTTTATATAAACAAGTACCAATATTCGGAACTCAAAGAGGCATAAAATAAATAAAAAGATGTATTAGATAATTTTTTTAAAAAACTTTAAAAATATTTTAATTAATTCAGAAATATAGAATAAAAAATAAATAATTGTTTCTTAAAAAATAGTGTTGAGAGAACCTCAGTGAAATAAAATTCTTTTATGGTAGATGTCTTGACCATGATGGAAATAAATGCTGTTCTAATAGGCTTATACCTGCATTAATCCTAAATATTATGTAGTTGAATATTTTGATGTCGCAGTTGAATAACATTTAGGAGCTATTTAACTTAACTATACACATGATATAAAAATAAAGTAATTGATTTTTAAAAACTATTTTAGCTTCAAACTTGGAACCAAACCCCATCTGATTGGTTTTCAATTATGAGGTTCGATTTCAAAGTTTTAAGTTCCAATTATATTTACTTAAAAGTGAGCTATAAATTAGAATAACTTAAGAACTAGTACCAATCTAATCTAATAGGTTCAGATTGGTTTGGCTCTAAGTATTAATAAGATTAATTCAAGATTCAAAATATTGAAACTCTAAGTATTAATAAGATTAATTCAAGATTCAAAATGTTGGAATCGAACCTTAGGTTGGTTCACGATTCTGAAATTTGGGTTATGATAACTTAAGAATCGATACCAACCCAAGTTAATAGTATTGAATTGTTTGATTTTGAGTGTTAATAAAATTGATTCTGGATCCAAAATATTGGAATTGAACCTCATCAAGTTGGTTCTCGATTATGTGATTTTGATTCCAAGGTTCTAAATCTAAAAACCAATTTATAAGGTCTCATTTCTCAACGTTAGCGAGCCAATTCTTTTAAGCAGAATTTTTTTAAAAAAATTAAGACGCTTTTATTCAAAATCAAACCTAAGACATTTTATATGCCTTATCAGCTATCTATCATTTATACTAAAAAATCTTAAATATTAAATTAGTTAATAAATACTATACATATCCTTCTTATTAAATATTAAATTAGTTAAGAAAAAAATTAGCCATTAAGTATCATACATATATCAAAAAAAAAAAAAAAATCTATCTCAAAACTAACCAAAAATCAAACCAATCTATTAGGCCGGCTATGAGTTGGTTTTAAGATATGATCGGCTCGATTTTAGATCTAAAATCTTAAAACCAATTCTAATAGGATTAATTTAAGATTTTGGGTTAGAACCGATATAATTCAACTCATGCTCACACCTATAATTACGGATAAAAGAATGCATAGATTTGAATAAGATAAAATAGGGAATTGAAAGATTTTATTGATATTTTCGTTTGGAATTTTGTTTTGAAAAAGCTAGGTTCACTTCACGGGACACGGCGATAGCACCATCACGCTTATTACTAGACTTGTTTTGTGTGCGTGTGAGGTCTAGGGAGTGAATTCTCCCAAGTTCCTTCCCACGCGTGAAGTCCAGCCAAAGTATTCAAAGTTTATCTTTTCGCAGAGAGAGAGAGAGAGAGAGAGAGAGAGAGATCGTGTGAGGTCTCAAGGTCGAGCTAGGGAGTGAATTCTCCCAAGTTCCTTCCCACGCGTGAAGTCCAGCCAAAGTATTCAAAGCTTATCTTTTCTCTTTTAATTTGTTTAGTTAGCATATTTAATATACCTCTTTCATCCTTCGAGATTTGAATGGCTGAGATTAAGTATATGAAAGAGCCACTATCATCTTTTTCGAAAGAAACGCCTTAAGAAATCCACAAGTTCACTGTGAACGGTTCCCCTTGAACGGCTAAAAAATTTCAAGGGAGAGATGATCGATCTCCTCCAACGGGCCATGTAGCTGTGCGGGATGGAGTGAAACTTGCAACAAGAAAAGCCTGTCCACTATGCTCCCCGACTCTTCCAACAAATCCCGCAGAGACACCAAAGCTTGCGACTGCTAACGGACAACATGATGCTAGCTTGCCGCATAGGTGCTTTTGCCGCAACATGCTTACCTAGGGTTAGGAATGGGCAAGGGCTGAACCAGGCTCGACCCAAATCAAATATAAAAGAAAGAAGCAGCAACTCAAGGCACCAGATCGGATCCAGCCTCAAGTTGACTATAGCCAACTTGATTTCGACCTAATGAAAATCTTCAAGTACTCGAACCTAATCTATAATTTTATATCTTAATTATATAATATATATAATATTTGTATGCAATGTGATAAAAAAAAAAACAAAACTTGGCAGGTTGATTAGAGTGTTCGCACCATTCTAAAATCAAAGCATCACCAATATAAAATAAATAACAATAATAATATAAGAATAAAAAATTTGCAGAGAGAAAAATATATATTAAAAACAAATAATAAGCTAATAACCTATCTTGATTCTCTCTTTTTTCTCTTTCAACTCTTTCTCTCTCATACACATCAAACCCAAATACATCTAGCAAAGCTTGAATACATAACTAGGACTCTTCATCCCTTGCTTCTGGCTCTCTCTCTCTCTCTCTTTCTCTCTCTCTCTTTCTTTGATAATGTATAATGATATCCTAAACCTAAGATTACCTATACTTATATAAAGAAGAAATTAATCATGCCCTACAAAGATTAAAATTCGCTTATCATAAAGTTTGTTATGATTAAAACTTATCCCCATTTTAAACAAATTCATAATGGCTTCCAAAATAGATCACCACAGCTCCTAGCCAAAAAAAAAAAAAAAATACAAGACATTTATATCACAAACCAATTGTAAATTTGTATTATTCAAGTAGTGGAAAAAGCTCAAGTCTACAGAGTGTGATGAGCATCAATTTGAGACATGCAAAATATTTTTTCTTCTACATCTCTGCTGTGGCTTAGCCACTAGATCAAATACGGTTGCCCTTTCCTTTAACTCAACGCCCCCTTGAGGAAATTTCTTCCAGCTGAAATGAAAACGCCAAAGAAATCCAACAGCATGCTATCAAACTTTCCAAACTCTCTTCCCCACTTTACACTGGAACCATCAGCACATTCACATCAACAAACTTCGCCATATCATGTTGTCTCAAACTTGAGTATATGCATCTCAATCCTGATAGTCTCATGTCAGTCTTGTGTGCTTCTCTAAGATCCAATCTGATTGCTATGCATCAGGTAATCCACTACCGAGCAGGTGGTGGAGCTTGAGAATGACCGCTGTCATAAACCAAGTTCCCACCTGCAGTTGAACTCGTTGTTATAAGATCATGCCCAGTGTTTCCTTCACATTCAATTGCAAGAGGAACCCTCACAGCATACAGATCCATCATTTGACTAGTGATTTCTGCAAGAAAGAAATGGAAATTATATGAATGTGGTCGTCAGAACCAAACTTGATATGTGCGTGAGTGTCCTTCAGGGAGGAAGCAAATAACCAAGTTTAACCTTCCAACTGCTGTGGAGTGATATTAAATTCTTGCAACCAGAACTTGCCCTCAAATGGGAGCTTCACTTTAGTAAACTTGGCAGCAAGAAAGAAGGCACCTGCTGCTATGTGCCGGGCCTTACGCTGCAGGCAGAGTGATGTTCGGAAACTGCATACCCCTATTGAATTGTGTGAAGGAATGAAAGATACGAAGGAAAACCTATCTCGTTCACATTTAACAACTAGAGCATGGGATAGAAAATAAAAGGAAGGGCTGGCATACCAATCATTCACAAAATTCCATGCAACCTGTACAAAAAAATTTTCTGCACCATTGAATTTTCTTACTGCTTTAAGCAGGGGTCTGTATGGAAGGGACACAGAAAAATTAAAAGCAAGTGTGACAAGAACAACCCTCTCCGCAAGCAGAATGAGTGCCTTCTGCCGTTCATACGCTTTCTGCACACAAGAAAAGATGGAAGCTGAATAAAGAAGCATATCAGACTGAATGTTAGTTCCAATTAAAGGAAACGACTGCAAAAGGAACCAAATTACAAGCAATGATTCTAGGGATATACTGAGATAATAAGAGTTATGTAAACAATAAGCTATCTATACTATAATTGCAGCAAAAATAAAACCTAAAAAGAACAGTGGATTCATATCCTCTTTTAGTACTTTTTATGCTTCTTTGTTCAGGATTTGGATAAGTCCTGATTAAATTGATCATGTACATATCTCATAAGTCATGACAAAACTCTGAGGTACCTTCTGCTTGATTTTCCACGCAGCCAAAGGATCCTTCTGATTTATGATTTCATAGGCAACAGGAACAATATCCCCCAATGGGCGAAAAGATTCCCCAACTTTTGCAGCAATAAACATGCAAGCTGTTGCAATAGTCTGTGGAAGGTGTATAATTGAGTCAAAAGATATGGACCATCAATTTCAGCAGTTTGCCTAAACAAATGGTTATATAAGGAAAAAAAAACTCCCAGTTTTGGTTGTCAATCACTGTAGCAAGCAGCAAGAGAAAAATAATGGAAAAAAGACTATTAAGTGCTAGAAAAAAGATCACAAGGCATTATAAGAAAAACCTCCCAGAAATTCCAGTAAACAAGTTGGATCATAACAAGGGACGCTGCTTAATATCAGTTCAAGTTGACTGCAACAATACAGGTCAATGCCATCAAAGCTAAAATATGCAGCAAATCATTCAAAAGGAAATCCTCTACATCATAAGAGGCAACAGGGCATGACATAATGGACACATGAACAAAAGCAGCACTTACAAACTTGAAAGCACTATGTATTTGTGCATATTAGATTGACCTAATTGGACACTTCAGAACAGTATGGTGATTCTTGGAGCCTCAAGATAAATGGAAGGGAGAATCTACAGAAAACACATACAATTTGGATTGAACAAGGATAGATAATCACTCTGTCAAATATATCAAATCAGAAGTGCATTTACTCAGTAGACTCATTTGTCAGTTGCTTCCATCTTTCATTGTGAACTTGGGCCAAACTCAGCCAGGTCGAAACTGGTCAAAGCCAGGGGAACTCAGATAGCCAAATGGTCAACGCTATGAAGGGTCTAATCCTTAAGCTAGAAGAAAGAAACCTTTCAGAAACCAGATAATTGACCACAGGGCCGTGATACTTGTACTGAGGCCTTCCCTCAAGAAGAAGTACTGGGGCAGAAGCCAGCTTTTTTTCCTCAGGGTGCAATAGCAGTTGTACCATGAACACTATCATGGATATTATATTTGGAATCTGAAGGCCCAACAAAATTTAAAGTTCTTATTTCTACCAGAGATGTCTAAGTGCCTGCCCCCATCCCACACAACCCCCCCCCCTTTCCCCCTTCTCACACTTCAAACAAAAAGGAAGGATCACCAAATCACCAAACCCAAATGTGACTCTCATCACAGCAAAAGAAGATAATCTCCATGAGGAACTTGTCAACTTTGTGGCCAAGACCATGCAGGACAGCAGAGACAGCTTGGAAGATGACAGTGAATCTATGCATAGAAGGGTGCAACAAAACATGTAGTCGATGACTTGCTTAATAACTTGCAAATCATCACAACAGTCCTGGTGAGAATAAAAGCCCCTTTTAGGCCTGTGTGAATGACTCTTTGAGCAAAAACAAATCTCCATAAAGTGGATATGTAGTGATGGTGAGGATTGTATAGAGGCCATCCTGAAAATGTTGCTAATAGTGAGGGTAAAAGAATCTACAACATGTCAAAGTCAGGCAACAGTAATCTCTGCTGGAACCAGTGAAATTATTATTTTGAATTTGCCAATGGGTGGAAAGAATAGATGTTGAGAATAGATTTTCAAATGTTCAAGGAGTTCAACATTCCTTCCATTTTAACACAGTGATCATATTACCAGACCATATCAGATCCTATGTCAGTGGCTAGATCTATAATCAAATCCCTGCCATAAAGAAGGAGGAATTATTGCTCTTTCAAAGAAAAGGCATCAGTGGCAACACCTTTAATAACTTCTATCACACACCTCACATCCTCATTTCTGGTGTTTAAGCAAAGCACACATTAAATAACTAATGCAACAAAATTACGATCATGTCTAATAAACTTCATGGCAAAAACATGACATTATTTGAGACAATGAACCTAAGATAAACTTCAAATAATTTAGATTATGATTGGTACGAGGACAAGATTTCTTAATTGAATGTATGATTCAGCTGAATGCAAGGACACAGCCAAATATCAAATTAGAATCTAATCATACTTTGAGAAACTATAGTCATGATATATAGAGTTTTTCAGGAGCTACTAAGTTTATGCATAGTGCATGGGGATCAATCAGTATTATAAATTTAAAAATGGAGAAGCATCAGATGGATCAGAGTAGCCTGTGTATCTCCTCTTTCCCTCTTCTGTATTCTTTTTATTCTTTTCTTTTCCTATCTTAAATCCTAGTCCCATTATCACTAGTAAATCTTAGTTCCCTACTCCATCCACCACTCTCTATTGTTCAAAATCCAACCCATAAAACAACATAAGGTTTATTGTTGCCTTGAAATGTTTTGATTCAAGTCTCAGGTCATATGATTATCACAAAACAACCAAAGAAACAACTTTCCACATTATCAAACCACTCTAGTTTCAATTAGATATCTTTTAACAACTCTTCAAGCAGACAGAAAGCTTAGTACCAAAATAATTATGTCATGATGCTAACAGCTTTCATTAAAAAATATTAGGGTATTATGATTTCAATAGCATGGTCTCCCTCAAACAAAATCTCCACTTCCGTCCATGTCAAAAAGGTTGTGTGATGACCAATGTTGACGCCACATAAAAGTTGAGCACTATAAAGCATTTTTCTACATAACTCGAGCAATTTTCAACTGTTAGTAGATGATAGGGAAAAAAACATAATAAGAAACATAACTCAAGCGATCCCTAACTGATGACAGGAAAATTAAATTATAAAGAACAGATGGGCAAAATAAAAAGCCATTCATGACCAGTCTAACATATTTAATATGCATAACCCCCATTCTACACAAGTATCAAGCATCTGCATCAGGTAACTAGTCTAATGTCCAACCATAACATAACCTAAAATTAGCAAAACCTATGCTATTGCCAAATACAGTTGCCAAAATTGAAAAGAGAGCCACAACAAATTGTTACCATCCTATCATTCTTGGCATGGGACTGTTGAAGGTAAAACCGATGACAATATGCCATTGCACTTGAAATTGTTATCTGAGATCTGAAATACATATAAAAATTTAATAACTTATCTGTGCAACTCATAATCAGATAAGAAATTTCGTGGTGTTTACTAACACACTAGTTCAAAAGATGACAGTTAAAGATTTTGAAATAAAATATTTTATATGATAACACCAGAATTAGTAGCACATGTCAAACAGATTGCATTCTAAGAGTTGAGTGACACAACAAAATGTATCGTTGATTATTCAAGTAAAATACTAACCAAAAATTCACAATACATATGAAATAAGCATGTCTCAACAGTAACAATTCCAAAGTGGGCTGATTATTCCCAAAATTCAATGATCAGACAAAGATGTTGTAAGTAGACTGATTTGAAAGTCCTAGCATATGCAGGTCAATGGAACGTTCAACATTTCAAAGTGACCACTTTTAATCAACTATTTCTTTCTGTATTGGTTCAAACAACAATACTTAATCAAGCTAGTCAATATCCTTCTGAAAGGAGAAGAAAAACATCTCCTACAAGATTGGTTCTCTGCACAGTAGCATAAAAAGGTTGCTTACAGATATGGAACAATTGCTACCCATCTGTGTGCCTGACCCCATCATTTAGCTGATATTACCTTCTGGGGGAGCCAGACTAAATAGAAAATGATAAAGCTAAATTGCATGCTTCAGGTGGAGCCTGAATCCATTCCCTGAGTGTCCAAGTCCAAAGCTGCACATGATAAAGCAAAAATATATTCTGAAGCCAGTATCATGCAATTCTAGGAGTTTGGAGGTAATTACCATAATTTGCTATACAATTTTGGACGAGATAAAAGTTCATACTCATAAACAATCAAATCTAGCAGAATTCAAGCAAATCAAGTCCCTACTGACAGCTCCTAAAAATGGTTAGGCTAAAACTTTTGTCAAGTTAATACTTGGCTTAAACTGTGCAAACTGTCAGACAATAAATAAGGGATTAAAAGAGGGACAAAAAACAATCAGATTCTTAAGATGATCAACGATATGCAATTTATGTGGAGAAAGCCCAACAACATGCAAGAAGGAAGGAGATGTAATAGAGCATTTACACTTTCAGCTGCATGCCTAATTCCTGCAAAAATTTGCAATATGATGCCTGAAGTGATCTCTCTTTCTTTAGATCAATGCCATCTCTCCGAGAAGGAGACATTTCCTCAATTTCCTCCTGTGAAAAATATTGAATAGGCCCAGCATATTCAAGGCCATCCAGCTTGGCATGAGAAAATTTGTACAGTCCACTTTTCGCCATTTCATGATATGAGGATTCCCCTGACAAGTATACCACAAGGACTTTCTTTTTGACAGGTTATTATGTACAGTCACGCAAGAGGTGATTCCTGCATAAACAGAAAAAATGGCTAGCAAAAATAACTCATCCACTGGTAGCATAGAAGATTTTAAAAACATGACTTCTAAACCTTGGAAAAATATTTCCTGTAATCAATAGATCTGGTGATTTAGAACCACTAAAAAGAACATGATAGTTAGGGAAATGATTTAGCAAAATGTTCCTCATGGTAAGCCACATCTGTAGCTGCCTTGACATAATTGGACAAATACACAATCCAAGGCGACATCAAATGGATGTGAGTAAATTTAATTACCTGCCTTGGAGTACTCAAGTCTAAATTTAATAGAAGATTAGTTGACTTAGCAGCTTCAACCAGTACTTTCTCTGCTCATCAAAAGGGCCACTTGAGAGGCATAATAATGTCCATGCTGATAGCTTGGCCATAGTTATGCAAATAGTAATGGGATTTTAGTCATTACATAGATGCATTTATATAAATTACATTGTATGCAAATGGATATGTACATTCTCCAGATGGTTGTTAGGCTTGGGTCATTGTTGCTTATTTTGAATAGAAAATCTAGTAAGATCTCATCTGTCTTTCCTCTTTCCTGGTCCACCTGACTGGGTATGAGGTCATCTTCTCACCATAACTATATTTGGCCTAATGCTTGCCATGCACATCTGTTGTCACCAATTTCCATAGCTTAGTAGCCTACTAGTGGTACTTCCATGTAATTCATGGAAAGATCCCCTAAAGGAATTTGTTAGTTGGTTGACATAGGCAAGAATTCTCGTTTTGAAGAGAAGAAACTGCAACAACCACCTAAAAAACAGCCTAGCCATTCATAGACAGCCTAATTCTAATCCAATTATGGAAGTTTCAGCAATATCTATTCTACAATATAACAAAAACTCCTGCGATGTGTCCATGCATCAGGCATATTTGACCACCTGCAGTTTCCTATCAGCTATCACACTTTACAATTTAACCACAAGATTAAAGATTCAAATCCTTCCTCTAACATTTATTTATTATTTTTTAATATAATTTTTTATTAAAAAATAGAATAGAAGGTCAAGGATTCAAATCATTTTTAGCATTTATTTATTATTTATTTACATAAATTTTATTTTTAATGAAAAAATAACACATGCATCATGCATGTCACATTCTAATCTATTCTACTGTATAACGCCAACTCCCATAACATGCCTGTGTATGAGACATGTCTAACCATCCACACTTCCCCACCTGTCTTTTACCTCTCTTGCATTTCCTCCGATTGCATTTCTCCTGCCCCATTAAAACCTGGTAACTTCAGAGCATGTGCTTTTAACCATAAGATTGAAGATTCAAATCATTCCTATAACATTTATTATCATTTTCTATTTAAATATTTTTATTTGAAATTTAGAATATACACTTGTATCCCATTGTGCCTATATTTATTAATTTATTTTTAGTAAAATACATGTATTGCACATGCTATAGTCTAGTGGAGATATAAGATGGTTGGGTCCTGCACCATAATCAAGTAATGGTCAAAAATTATAATAATGTTAGAAGAAGGAAAAGAAAAAGGGCAGGCCAATCCATATTCCAAAAACTTGTTGGGTCAACTTAAAACTTGAAAAATACAACTCAACTTGACTAGAGACCTAAGTTGACCCAAAGCTGGACTCAAAATATGTAAAACTAAAATCTAGTAAATCAACTTGCAAACCAAACTTGAGTTTCTTAACTCAAACAAGTTATTTATAGCCATCCATTAATTTCAAATTAATTCTAAATCTCAATAATCTTGGTTATAGTTTTCTAGCAATCGAGGAATACGACAAAAGGGATTGAGAAAATACAAAATAAGAGTATATTTAATACCATGCATTTCTAGGAGGGAGGATCTATTTCCTCCCTTCTCCATTCTCCTCATGTTCACCTCCCTATGGCATGCAAAATAGGAAGATTAAAGGAGGAAGATTAATCAGATGGGTTGAATCACCACTCTAGAATTCTCAAGAAGCATTATCAATCTAAAGATGATCACAAAGCAGAAGACCTTCTCGTGCCAGTCTAAAAACCCTATCTCCGCCGAGTCTCAATCACAATGAGTATAGCAAAAGAAGAAAAGATCAAAATTCTTTCCTAAAGAAAAGAAAGAATCAAAATTCTTTCTCTATCAATTTTTCACCCCACACTCTCATTCTCATTCTCATATACATATTGGAACAAAGGGAAAAAGGGAGTTATTCAGGATAGTTTCTGGTAGTTCTGTAAACGAACTTAGCAACTCCTTTTAGGTCTAACCCAAAGGATTCAAGTCTAGATTGGGCTAGCCCATCATGGGTGCCTAATCCAGACCCAGCAACCACCCCCTCCCTCTCCTACCTTAATCTTTCTCATCTTATCAACATGGTCCTAGCCTCTCGGGCTCAAGTGACTTCCATTTGATTTAGTTGAATATTTTTGAGGTGCAGGTCGATAGCTGATAGCATGTCAAATAGACAGGCCTTTTCTTACAGAACTTTTATCCCATTTTTTGCTGCCAATTTCATGTAGAATATGCATGCATTTTTTGTACATGCATATAATGTAACACACACAATTTCTGCATGTATGTAATGTTTGAATTTATTTTTGCGATTTTTTATAATAAGATTTTGTATTTTGAGTTTATCAATATATTATCAATGTTTGATATTCAATGCCCTTTGAAAACTCAACCAAATCTTCAAGTTGTCCCGATTTATTTAGAGTCAAGTTGAAGCTTTTAAGGCTTCATATGGGGAAAAAGACAATCAAGCAAGACAATCCTCCGCATTCCTTCACATTCGACATTTCCAAAAGATCCCTCAAATGCTATCAAGTTCTAAACCAAGTTTGTCAGCGAGCGATGTGGAACTATTATGCAAGGCAATGTTTGTTCCAGAAACACCCAACGAAGTACCATTCTTGATTCCTAAATAGTCTTTAATATCTACATCCTCATCAGACTGAGACCCTAATACGTACACTCAGACAAAACAGAATCTTAAAACCGTAATCCTTGAAACCTACATTCAGATATTGAGAACTATATCCTAATTAAGTAACAAACTTACCTGCAGCCCTCAAACCTGAATCGTTTGAACCTATGACCAACCCCAATGACTACATTCCAATCAAACTGAAGCCCTCAAACGTGAACCACGCGCAATCCCGCAAGAAAACCCAATCCCTATAACTCAATCTTGCAGCTCACCCCAGAACTAAATCCCACGAGCCGAATAACCAAATCTTAACTCTCTAACTATCATTCCTCGAACAATGAAATCTCCTGAGCTCAAATCCTACGCACCAGACTATCAAATCCAAAGAAACCCATAATCAAATCGTCATCTTAAACAAAATAACCTCAAGAACCAATCAATTAAAACCTTAACCTGGACCGTTATCGAATCGAGAGGAACCGTGAAATCTTACCCAAAGAAGACGAAGGATTGCCCGTTTCTTTTTTGATGGTAGAAGGACTACCGGTTTCGATCCAAAGAAGCAAGCTTTTCCCAAAAGAAACAAGAAAGATTCACACCAAGAGGTTGGAGAGAGAGAGAGAGAAAGAAAGAGAGCTAACCTATGGACTTCCGCCGCTGGAGCCTTCGTCGATGCCGCAAGAACGAGGAGAGGAATAGAGAGGAGGTGGCGATGAGGGGTGGGGGAAGCATATATAACGACGAGTAGTGCGGAAATCGGATGCCAACGGGGCGATGGTTGGAGGGAAAGAAGTGGCACAAAGAATCCGTTTCCCTTCTCGTTTCGCACGCTAACTTTAGAATGTGAAATCATTTATAGTGAAATGTGTCCAAGATGTTGGGCTACTTTGCGCGACCGTCCGGAGCCAACTCTACTCCATAATTGCGTCGCAATTTACGGGTCTTGAGATGGAAGTTAGCACGTTTGTTGGCTGTTGGTCAATGGTAAGCCAATCAAAAATAATATCTTTGAACTAATTTATTAGTATTTGCATTACTTTTTATTGGAGAAGTAACATGATCTTGACCATTATCTTGTCTAAGAAACCCTGACCTACATGAATTGGAAGAACTAATTCTGACCCATACACTACTTTTAAACAATTGGCTCCATGAAGTTTTTTTTTTTTTTTTTTTACTGGCTCTCTCTCTCTCTCTCTCTCTCTCTCTCTCTCTCTTAAATGACTAAACATGTGTTCTATCATACTGCATGGCTATTGTGGCATCATTGAGTCAGCTAATGTCACACCTTAAATATATGGAACTACATCTAATTCCATCTTATTAGATAAATCGCATGCAATAATCATCTCCATTTTATCTTTAATCAATTTGCTCTATCAATTGTGCCCTGATTTAAAAATGGTTATCGATAAATCTATTAAAAATCATCATATATTATCTTTTTAAGAATAACTTATATTATATTAGGAATAACATATATAATTTAATATAATATAATAAAACTAAAGAAGTAAATCAAATCATCTCTCAGGTGTTCTATTTTATTTAATAACATACACTTTTTTTTTTCCTTTTTGTTAGCAAGAGCGAGGAGGGAAGTAAAAAATATGATAAAAGAAATCACTTGATAAAAATCTTCTTTATATACTATGTTGCTATTCACAAAAGTTAAATTATTAATTTTAGTTTTTGAAATAGCATTCCTCCTAGATTTTTTTCCTCGAAACACTCGTATCTAAAGAATTTTACTTTATTTAAATTATTCATTTTAGTTTTTAAAATAATAATTCTTCTAATTTTTTCTCCTAAAGACTCTTATCTCTTAGATTAAAAAACTTTGTTTCTCAATTAATTCTACAAAGACTCCAAATAAATTGGAGTTGTTTCTATTAAAATTTTCTACCATGTGTATGGTTTAAACAACTCGCAACACAGAACAATTGACTTAGATTTAGTATAGGTACATTATATTTTAGTACATTTATTTTTAGAACTAAAAAATAAAGATAAGTTAAAAAATAAATAATAATAAATTATTTTATAAAATTAGTCTGCAAACAATATTTCTAAAATTTAAATTTTTTATTTAAATTTTTTATTTAAATTTTTTATTTATTTTATTTTTATTTTTAAAATTAAAATTAAAGCAGGCCATGCAATGCATAGAGTAAAAGAGATGTTCCTGTGTCTCATTGACCTCTATATACTTACAGAGCCATGAGCCATCATCGGATTCAGATGGCGGATTGCTAACAAGATGGTTTGTTTCTTATGTACCTCTCAAAACATCGATGCAAAATGGTCAACGCGTTCATCAAACCACAAACTTACAACCCTTAGACTTCGATGCTCTTGAACCTATGATCAAACCCTAATAACTATGCCTTGCAGCTGAAGTCAGACCCAAGTCCCACCATCTTGGGAAAATAAGCTTCGAGCACAATAGAATTCACGAACCCAACCATTAAATCCATAGACATTTATAAGAGAATCAATGCCTTAACCAAATAAATTTAAGAATGCAATTCTTGGAACCAAATTGAAATAAAATAGAGAACTTCGAATTAACAGACCAACTCGTGAAGAACCATGAAAACTTGCCAAATTCTCCGCTTTCGATCCAAAGAAGAGAGTTTCTTCCTAAAGAAATGAAACCAAAAAGATCCAAGTAGAACCTAAGGTTGCATTTGAATGAAGCATTTTAAAATTTTAAAAGGCAACATTTGAAAATTACAGAATTTCATAATTTTTTTTGTTTGAATAGTTGCTTTGAAAATAAAATTTTATCTAATAATTATAAAATTTTCTATAAATATTATTTTTTAATATTTATATAAATTCATGTAATGTCATATAAATTTTTTAATATTTTATATAAATATTAAATATTGATGCAATAATTGTTTAATATTTATTTTAATAATACTCATCATTATTTATTAATATTAATATTAATATTTCATTATTAATATTAAAATATTTATTATTAATATTATTGTACATATTAATAATTTTTACGAAATATTAATATATATATTTATTAGATATTTATATTTATTACTTTTTATTTAAAAATATTTATTTAATAATAAAAATAAAAAATATTTATAAATAATATTAGAAATGTTTCTATTAAATTTATATTTTCATTATAAATGTTTTATTAATTAAAAATAAATTTATGGTATAAAAATATATAAATTAATCTTAAAATATTATAAGTATTTATTATTATAAAAAAAATAAAAAATATTTAATTGCATAAATTATAGATTAATATTATTTTCATTACATAAATATTTTAATTTAATATTATTTATATTAGCAATATATAATATTAATAATATATTTAATAAATATATTATTAATAGTATTATTATTTTTAATAAATATTATTTTATTTAGGTAATACTTATTTATTAATAAATAAATGATATTTATGTAAATACTTTGGTATGTAAATAAAATTAAATATTTTGACTACTTTCAAGTGGATTTTTAGAATGGATTTGTAAATGACATGAAATTTATAAATAACTACTTCAAAAAATTTATAAATTTCATGAAATTTTAGATTTTTTTTTTTAAAGAATAGCTAAATAAAAAATTTTAATTTTTTATTTTTAAAAATTCTTCAAATCAAATTCCTCTTGAAAAAACTTCCATCAAAAGGAACCAAAGGAAATACGCGGCTAGAGTTTTGTGGATGAATGCTGGTGATTCTTTTAGCAGCCTTGTAGCATTTTGTTGGTTTGGGTGCCTACCAACCGTTCGAGTTGCATCCGCTCTGACTCAGCTCGACGGCCCAACCATTCAGGTCAAGAGAGCCCCGCCCGAGCCAGTCCTTCAATCTACCACCTCTATTTTAGTGAACAGGACAATACGGCCGGACTCCTTTGGCATAAACCAGCGGAGCTGGGTCTTTCCGACCGCTTGCCGTCAAAACCTCGCCGTCCTGGTGATCCTGGTATGACCTTGACGGCCCCTGCCTTGATTTATTATCACTATTGTTATTATTATTATTATTTAGCTGATTTGTGGTTGTGACCTTTCCTTCTCTTATTTCTCCGACCATTCCTCAGATGATCGCCTTTCTTCTTATCTTCCCTCTCGTCTCCTCACCAACAGCGCATCATCATCTCTCTTTTTTTTGTTGTTTTTGTTCTATCTTAACCGTCGGTCAACAAACTAGGCATGCCATCTTTAACGGCAGGGTGTCATCGGTGTTTCTTCGCAAGCACGCAATGCATTCCCACCGTTCGAAGAAAGGCCTAGCTCACTGTACTTGTTGTTACTAGCTTGCATTCATATGAAAGTTTTAGTTTTTAGTGATCAATGACTTACGCTTCCACAGTTCCATGGTCCTAGCTCGTATCTGGATTCAGCAATGTTTTCCTTAAGGAAGGATATTATCTTGTGTCATTAACTAACCTTGATTATTTTTTTTTTCCTCTATCCTTGAATGATATTTACTGTGAGAAATTAGGATTGATCTGGCGCTTTGATTTCCTAGGTCAAATTTACCTTTTTAGTTAACTAGTCTCTCCTATCTTCTACATCTTATCATGTTTCTTTTATATATGTTGGGCACTTGTTGCATGATTTGCTTTGTAGAATAATTCCACCTGATCATCACACGACAAAGTAATTCATCATTTTTAGCTTCTATTTAGAAGTTTTTGAATCCTTTCACACATTTCAAAATCTATGTCTATTTCACCAACATTTATGATCATTGAGAGCTTCAAAACATTTCCATGTCATTCCATAAAAGATCTTCATGTATTTGATATCAAAATAAGCTTCTTAGATCATGCTGATAAGGACACCTCAGTCCATTATCTGTGTCCAAGTTTGTCTGTAAGTAGACATGATATCCATCTCAACTCATCGTCATTATTAAGACTGTCAAGTCCCTTTTTGTTTAAAAAGGCCATGGCTAATCGATTGCACAATGGTGATAACTCTCCCCAAGTGTCCCGAAAGCTGCAAACTTTGGTAAGGGTAATATTCAAACTCTTTTTTGAGGAGAGTGATATTCAAACTCAGTGTGTTTGATCTGATCATCAAGAGGCTTTATCAATTTACTGTGCTAGCTATCAAGCTTGATCAAAATAGTCTTCCATTTGTCATAATAATTATATCATTGATTGCACACATGTGAAAAAAGTTCCTGTCACAATTTTAGCATTCTATGATGGGACAATATCTTTTCAATGCATTCACGATGCCTCAAATATTATTTCTAGCGGTAACTGAGCTCGTGGCAAGTGAACCAAAGAGAAGTTGGGTGCAAGGTGGTCTGGTTCTGGCACAGATATGACACAAATGGATTTGGTCCAGCTCTCATGTCAAGATGCAATTATTGGCTCTCTCCATTGCAAGTCAAATGTTCTCATTAGCTCCTCTTGAATCTCTTCTCACTCATGTGTTCGTTCTGCCATTCTGAATAACAAAACGAATGTTTCTACTTATCAAGGCTGGCTCATCTTTAATGGAAAAGAGGGCACCCAAGTAAAATGTCCTTTTGCAGTTCAATTGTCTGGTAATATGTCTCTATGAAGGTGGTCTAAAGGTTGGAATTGTAGGATTGTGGGAATAAATAGTGTTATTGTAGATTGTGAAAAGAACAATGTGCCACAAGATCATATCAAGCCTTACTGCTCTCTCAGGGTCCCTAAAACAAAGGCGAACTCGATATTATGGCCATCTGAATGTGGCTATGTGCCATCATGCTGAAGAACATGACCGAAAGTCAGTGTCATTAGAGTGGTATAAATTAGCTTATGCTAAGCTTATTAGATTGGCCCAAGTACTTCAAAATGTGGAGCAAATTGATGGGAGACTCATTAACATCAATGACAGCTCGATCATCATGGATGATCATATCATCTCCTACATGAAGACCTTTAACTCACTGGCTAAAGCCTTCATTGGATCGTCCTCAATGCAGTGTGCTTATAAAAAGAACATCACATCAGCTGATCGTTCCATATTGGCCACTGGCTTCCACAAACCAAGCAAAAGGGAATCCATGACGCTGAACTCTCTTACTAGGATTTGTGATCTCCTTAACATCTCGGCTCAGCAAAGGAAGTCCGTTCGTCTAACAATCTGCCCGCAAGTCACACAACACCACATATGGAGGCAAGCACTCGAGGAGGTGCTTAAAGACTTGAAAGATGAAATGGACTCTCTTAGATGTTGTTCTGCGACATTCCAAATGGGTGAGCAGATAATATCGAGCTGCATCAAGTTTTTTGCTGATTCCTCTGATCTTTCAGACTCTAACTCTCCTTCATGGATGCGGCCAGTACCTTTAAAAAAGGTTGAGAAGCCACTGCCATCACGCAAGTGGGAGGAAGTTCTTGAGATGTTTGTGGATCTCACAAAGTGCTTAGGACAGGAGGAAAGGTTGACTCATCATGTCTTGAAGCTTGAAGCGATGAAAGAAGGGTTGTATCAGATCAAAGATATCTTGATTGAGAGGGATATCAGTTACAAAGAGGCCCGACGACAAGACTGCCTAATTCAGAAGAAGTTAACCAAGAGCCTGGGTCACTCTTCCAAGTGTTTGTTCACTCTACTCCTCTACTATCTATATGGGACTGTGAGAGATATTGAAATTGAGGTTTCTGGAGGAGCATATGAAAATTCTGGCAGGTTTTATTTGAGCGTTGGGAAGATTGTGACTTCTGATGATGAATCAATGGTATGGAATGGAGTGAAGCAGCTGAATAGGGCTCTTGGAGTCTTTCAGTTTGTGTGGGAAACAGCAGCTATGAAAGGGGTGTTGGTGTTGCAAGGTCATCTCTGGTGTATGGGGGCTGAGGAAAAAATTCTCACTTACAGAGGTAATGTGTTTTATGTGCATGGAATAATGCCCTGATGGATGGGGAAGTTAATTCTTCAGTAAACAGTTGGAATGAATTCTTTTCTTGGGATTGGACTTAAGGTGATCAGGCAAATTTGATGCGGGTTGCATATCATTTATCTCATCTGAGTTGAAGGCAAAATTGCTTAGCTTAATGAATCTGTCTAATTATTCATGTTTTTGGATTTAAAAATGGACAGCTACAGTATAATCCTGTAGCACATGATAAATAGTGCAAGAACTTGAAGCGGCCCATTGTTGTTTAGTCAAGTTGTGGCAGTTGGGAGAGCTGTCTGAGTCTGTAGTTTGAGTGATGTGATAGCGGATGAAATAAAAATTGTTCGATGCCAAATAGTCTCAGTCTGCCACGGAAAATGATACATCTTATCATGGGAATGATAATTTGAAACTCTTGATCTTTTTTACTACTGGGCAATGCAGTACCTTCCAAAATGCTCATAGCTTGTTGTTCTGATGAACAAACTTTCAAGCTTGAATGGCGCATACATGATGCCTAGATAACCTCACTACAGGTATGCTGTCCAGGTCCACATTTATTCTCCACCATTTCTTTTTGGCTTTCTGGATGGGCTAGAATGTTCAGATTTCTATCTGACAATTAACATAGGTGCAGAGAAATGAGGAACTCGCTCAGCTTCTTCTTGTTCATAACAATTGGAGTTTGGATCGACGGGCGACCAGCATGGTGTTGTCCACACTAACCAGAATTAAACCTCCATATTGTTTGAGGCCACATTGGAGGGCATAAACAGTTCTGCACTCCGGCAAATCAGACAATATGTGATTGCCAGAGGGCTTCACCGAATTAGGTGAGATTGTAGTTTGAAGATAAGCAAACTGAAGCTCAGATAGTACAAGCACTGGCTTACAAACAGAATAAGGATTGTAAGCTGAGAAAGAGCTGCCTTGTGTCCTCGGAGGAGCCTGACAGCTCTTTTCATGATGGCGCCAATGCGCACGACCTCACCCTTCTTCATCTTGGTGTAGCAGGTAAGGTCCAATATTCTACAGTGGAGGGATGCTTAAGACAAAACTGATATATATTTTAGATGAGCAGATGTATCACATTCGGTCGTAATCAGACGCCACTTTTTTGCTTTTCCAATTCATATGCTGATTTTAGAATTTCCAAATTATGTGCCACTATCAATTCATCAGGGATGCTGTCGTCTATATATTCGTTATTCATCAAACCAGCATAGCATTCACCTTGCTGAATCTCTAAAAGGATTTTGTGAGCATAAACTAAATCACAAATTCTAAGAGCAACTGTTGGTGAAAGGCAGTTAAATATGCATAATATAAAAAAAATGAGGCGATGAGAGGGAAATCCCAGCTAGATTTCATCATCATCAGATGTTGTCTCTTACCTTCAGTAGCATCTACTGGACTAAACTAGCATCCCAAAATTCGAAAGCTATCTTCCGGATTCAACCAGGATTTGGTCGGGCATTGCCCGCTTCAGGGAAAGGTTTGGAGGCCCGAGGACTGTTTAGCGAGTATGTGTTGTCTCAAAGCTTGACTGTTACCTATCAAGAAGCTCCATGTGGATGCTCCCAATCGGCATCTCTTCTTGTTCAGAGAATCGCATCGTTTAGTTTTCCAATCACCAAGAATGACAAGGTAGCTTTTTAAATTGATCGGTACAATCTTTTAATTAAGTAGTTATTTACTAAAAAAAAAATGTAGGTATCAATATGACTCTTCTGTTGTCAGGTGCCCAGTTTTAGTTGTTTTATTCTATCTGTAATAAAATAAGGAAATATTTTTAGGAGATCTTTTTGCATCTACTTGTCTCCCCTGTTCAAAGAGGTTTTTATACATCGCTGACGGAGCATGCTCAAAAAGGGAAGACAGCCGTCAAATATAAATTATGAAGCTTTATACATCAACAGTTGGACTGATAACCTATCTTACATCAGAGACTCGACATGCCAAGGCATGGAGATTTTCGGATCATCTAGGCTGCTTCATTGATTTGGCAGCCTGGTTCTCTACACTTAATTGGAGTTTGCCAACTTGATAGAAGTTTATAAACTTTGTTGGAGACATGGAACTAGTCCTACGTTGGCCAATTAAGCAAACGGATGTTAGATGGCCCTTCGATCTATCAGCTTAAAGTTATTGGACTGGATTGCTGAGTTGGTATTAGTGTCGACCGTTCCTTATCTTTCCGTTTAATTTTATTCCCTCCCAGTCTGTGTCGTCCTTGTGGACCTTTTTTCGCTCTCTACGGGTTCTCCACATGCGAGGAAGTGCTGGAGACCTGGGAATAGTCCCACGTTTAAAAAGCAAGGGCTGTTAGATTGGCCTTAACTACGCACGAGTCCATCCAACTTTGAGTGCCTTCTTAACCTCAGCCAACTACTTTTGAATGGTTCTACCGTAGGTTTTCTACGTGCGAGGGGACGCTGGAGACGGGGGAATAGTTCTGCCTTCGAGAGGCAAAAGATTTGAGCTGACGTTAGCTGACGTTGAATATACATGAGCCCATCCACCACCAAGGACAAGGAGCAGACTTCCTCTGACTTCACCCACTCTTTTTCCCATTGAGATACGGAAACTCAGTAAGGACCAACTTTAGCCAGCTCTTTTCCTATTGAGACACAGTTATACTAAAAGACTGGTTTCAGCCAACTCTTTTTTTTTTTTCGACTGAGACACGTGATCTCACAAAGGATCTGATTGTATGGTTTAATAATTACATGTATCTAAACATTTAAGTCAAAAAAACTCCAAGTATCATTATCTAGCCTATTTATGTCTATTAATTTTTGACATGTACTAAAAGTAGTTGGACGATATATATTGCGATGTCATATGTCTGGTTCATGAATGAGAGTGGAGGTCTGCATGGTTGTCCTAATGAATTTCTTGTTCATAGAATTCAGGGTTGGCAAGAGTTACTTCAAATATTGAGGGCTAAGTAAGGATTGTTATCATATCCAAGTCAGCAAGATCTTGCAGTTTCCACATTCCAAGAAGGAACCCAATCTCCATCACTGAGGTTGGTTGTGTTGCACTTTACCTCGGATTGCTTTCATGCTGATGCACGTGAATAAGTGAAATAATTGAACTCCACTTCTAGCTTTGCTAGTTTCTTTCATAAATTAATGAAGTTTTTAGGGAGACACAAGGTTCTTGTGTCGTTGCTTAGGATGTCTTAGATGAGGTTTCATGCATGAGCTCGTCAAAGGATGCTTGCTTGGCATATTGATGGCATAAATTTCAAATTTCTGACTCTGCTGGGAAAATATATATCCAAAACTTCTTCCAAGCCTGGTTCATTTTCTCAAAAAGAGTGCTTAATTTAACCATGGCGCATGATTCCTTGTATAAATTCCAAGAGATGAGTACTGTAATCCTGAACTCCACTAAGAAGTAACTCGAATATCATCATTTAAGTGCCCAGTATCCGAAATAGTTGTCAGAGAGTTGCAATATTACTTTACAAGTCATATTCTCTTCTCTCACCTTAACTTTGTAAAAGATTACCTTTTTTTCTTCTTTTGATGCATGGGATCGAGTAGATTCTTTTGTTTTGCCCCTGCAAAGCCATGAATTATATTTGTTCTTTGTTGGATAAATTGTGATCACCAGAACATACTTAAGTGGTTACATTTGAAACAGAATGTTTATAGAGCTTCTTCCAGAACATACGATGCGATCATTCTTTGAGCACTAAAGGCAAACTCCACTCAAACCATGATAGCAACAAAGGAAACATTGTTTTCACTGATCAATGAACCTAACCCTGCATCCATCTGTGAGAGAGAGAGAGAGAGAGAGAGGACTTATGTCCAATGAGAGCTGGTAGCAATTCCAAACTTCAATGGTAGCAATTCCAAACAACTTCAATAGAAAAGCTTTTATGCGTCATCCTTGAATTCAAGGAACTCCGTGTGAATTGAACCGACCTCAAACTGCCACAACAGATGCGTTAATGGTCAGACCATGAGGCGGAGCAGCATCGAAATGCTGTTTCATTAGCTCAGTAAATTGCACCCATTCATCAAACACCCATCATTGTGGCTTAATAATGGGCATGCATGACAGCATCTCTAGAGAAAGACCACCAACAAATCCACAAAATAAGCCCCGCGGCGTATGCTAGACGAAATTAACAGAAGGGAATCTAGTGTCTACTCCAAACAAGATATCCGTTGGGAACATTAAATTCTCGCAGGGCCCAATCCCAACCATCCCCCATACTTTTGTCAGTGGCCAAAGTCAAACCCATAAAGTACAGTAGCACTGCACACACAGAGAGAGAGAGAGAGAGAGAGACTTAAAAGGGGCGATCATAAATAGTGAAGCAGAGGTCCTTTTCAACGCATTAACAACATAGGAGCAGTTAAAGGGCATTAATTTATAGGGATCCTTTCTTGAGCTGCTGCTGCTGCTGCTGCTTGCCAGAGGGCTTCTTTCTGCTAGGGATGCACTTTCCTTTGACACCTCCTTCTGTCGTCTCCTCCTCAGTCTCTAATCCTCTTTCTTCAATTCCAAGCTTTGAGCTCCTGTCGCCATCGCCACCACCACACAAACAATAACGAATTCAAACGATAAATCGATTGGTTGACATGATTAAAAGCATGCATAGCCAATTATCAAAAGTCACTGGTGTATGCGAAAGTAAGACTTAATCATTTGATATCTCTGAGGATATACTTCCCGAAGGAGGGGCATGAAACCGGATCTAATATGATGGGTTTACTGGCCTTTCCATGCGCATGCAAGAGTCTTTGCTTATGGCATGAACTTTTTTTTTAAGCTCCTAGTGCAGCAATTTCAGTGATATTTTCCTGACAGTGGCTCCTCTTTTCGGATCAGGCTACTTAGATTTTAATACATCTATATGATTACTTCGGAGAACCATCATAGATGGTTTGGTTATATTGAAGGTGCACGTCTGACACCATCCATACAAGCAAGATAGAATAAAGCTGAGGGTTTAAACAATACAAGAGCAGAGTGTTGTGTTGTGTCCTAGTCGATGGAGATCAGGCATTTATGATGCATGAATGATGAAGGACTCGAGAGGATGGGTCGAGTCCATTACAATCATTCAACTGTTATATTAAACCAAATAATTGCCAATGTTAAATAGGCAACTAAATAACATGGAGGCAAAGTTGAGTTATACCATCCATACAGCACCTCAGAAACATTAATCAGGTGAAGTAACTCCTAACAAATTTAGCAAGTTAAACTCCGAGCATCTAATAAAGTATCATAAAAGATTGTAAGATCTAAAAAGCCACAAAGACATTGACCTTGATTAATGCTGCTGAAGAAAAGATCTTCTCTGGTCTCTGTTTGTGCAAGAAACCAGCTCCAACAGCAGCAGGTATCATGTCATACAATGAAAGTATGGACATGTCCCATCATATCCAATCACGAACATGCATGTGATGCACAGAGATGGGGTGATTGAGCTGGACCCTCCAATTATTCGAGAGGATCCAAACGAGCCAATAATGGAATGCATCAATGTTCCCTTAGTAGAGAATTTTTTTGGCTTCATTTGCGTGAGAAAAATGAGATGTTACCTCTCTTCATTATAGGAGTTGGACTTCTTAAGTGATGGCCCTGGTGGGCCCCTGCTGCCCTCGACGATACTCCCACTAAAATACTCCTTTTCCTCCACCTGGGGGTGACCGAACCGCGGGTTCTCCGACATGCAACGCAACTCGTCCTGCTCCGCAGTCCGGATCGCGAGTCGACTCACCGACCCTTTGCCCGTTCCTCCGCTCCTCCTCCCGCCACCGAGGGACGATGCGCCGGCGGCCGCCGCGGCCGCGGACGACACGGCTGCCTTCAGCAGCCCACTGCCGCCGCCGCCGCCGCCGCCCCCTCCTGCGGCCCGGCCCTTGACCGCCACCGAGCCGCACGCGATCAGCTGGAGTAGGACCGAGTTCCTGGTCACACCGGGCTCGCCCGCCGGATCGCCGTCCTCGAACCGTTGGGCAGCCGGGGCTTTGTCCGACGAGGAGGAGGAGGGCGGGGACGAGTCGTCGAGGGGGAGTTCGGTGGGTTGGTCCCGGGTTTTGATGGGCTTCTCGATCTCGTCCGTCGAAACGCCGCGAGAGCAGCGGGAGTACCGTGTACTGTAACCTCCAGTCGCGGTGTTGTTACTCGCGGTGACCTTGCCGAACTTCTCCACCGCCTCCTCTTCTATTACCTCGTGTTCCCCTTCCTCTTCCTCCTCTAATCCTCCTTCCTCTTCTTCCACTTCTATTTGTTGTCCATTATGGGAAATTTGCAGCGGTTTTGGCTGCCTGTTGGTGATCTGCACGCGTTGATACCTCTCTGAAATTTAAAAGAAATATTAAAACTAGTTAACAAACACATGAAAACATACAACATTAATTGGGAGCGAAATGAAAAAGGACCAATGGTCACCAGAAGAAGCTTGGATGATTTCTGAGCCTTTGAGAACGTATTCGGCGCCATCAGATGGGTAGATGATGTCGTTCTCCGCCAAGTCATTCCACACATAGCCATTCTTGTAGTTCCTATTTTATTAAAATATAAACCATAAGAATTAGGATTTCCGTTAACCATGGTAACACCATTAGGGGCAAAGCTTTAATTGTAGCAAGAAGTAATTTTAATAGCAACAAAGAAAAACTTTTAAGTTGAATAGAAGATGGGAGCTAAAAGAAACAAGGTTTAGACACTCGTTGACAAAGCAAGTCAATAGGGTTTACCTCTTGCAAGACCAGGAGAACAGAGAAGGCATGCCTCTGCCTCTGAGAACCGTCAACCTATCTACCACATCTATTGGCCCATCCAGAAAAAAAAAAAAAAAAAAAAAAAAAAAAGAAGGGATAGTAAAACTACTACACATAACATATAAGATAAATTAAAATAAAACCCAAACTATGTGATAAACTTATGGTTGTTGTCATTTTCTTTCTTTTTTTTGGTCATTTGCATCAAAAGTGGTACCATATATTAGATGGAAAGAAACAAAACCTTTGAGGCGAAGGTGTTGGTTGGGGAGCTGTGGGAGTTCCATGAAGTGGGGGTGTTCCAGCTGCCCGTTCCTACTAAGATAGTATATGATCTGGACCTTCTTCAAAGGCCTCGTCAACCTATGTTGCTGTTGCTGTTGCTGTGCGTAGCCCGCTCTAGCCCGGTCTGGACTGGTCTCTCTGCTACCAAGCCTCCTCCTCCCTCCTCCTCCTCCTCCTCCTCCTCCTCCGCCAGCATCACCGCCACTGCCACCAGCCTCCATCGCCGCCACCACTGCTCGTTTTAGCACCTAGTTTTTGACCCAGTTCTGGTAACAAGGGGAAATAAGAAGAGAAAAGGTGGCAGGGTTGCTACTGTTGCTAGCGAGGGAACAGAAAGGTCAGGGACGGTGAAAGGGAAAGGAATCCACGTACCGATCCCCCCCTCCTCCCTCTCCATTCCTGTCTCTATATATCAATCAATCCTGTACGGGCAAGAGGGTGGTCTGGTCACCGTCGTACCTACGCTCATGTCGTATCCACCTAGCTTTGCGTCGGGTGCGAGGAAGGGTGTATAGGGTTCGGCAGTTCGTTTCAACGGCTAAAATAACTGCCGTTACAAGATCATAACCACCATCTTGATGAACTCTGGAGCACCCACCCTAAATCCTAATACTCACGCACATGATGAAAAATAATTAGCATGCTATCAAAATACTTGCTCGAAATGTTACTAATTAATTATTTTTTGTTATTATTTTTCATCATTTTGTAAGGTCTAGCCAGTAAAAACTGTCACATAGTAGTGCCCTTTTTGTTTTCCAAAGATAAAGGAGGCCCACTAATTGTACCTAAACCTTAGTCCACCTCAAATCACCTGTAAATTTAAAACCTACTTTCTTGTTAAGATAAGTGATATCATTTGAACTAACGGGACATTTAATTTGTAGAATTCTAAAAGATTCCCATATATTTGTGAAAATATTTTAGGATATTTAATTTGTTTATGGGAATCATGTTACCACAAAATGTAGTAATGTATTTACTACCAAGGAAGAGATAATGCAAGATTGCCATCTGTTGAAAATTTAATATTAAAATTTTAGGATAAAAAAGTCCTTTAAATAATTTATATATTATATAACTATAAATTAGTTATATTTAAAAGTTACTACAAAATATATATATTAATTAATATTATAAGTTTATAATATAATAAGTTATATTAAAATTTTAATCAATCATTTGTTATATATTAATATAAATAATAAAAAATTATGTTAAATGATATATAATAATTAATTATTTTAATATAAATATTATTATAATGATTATATTATTTTATACTAATATATTAATAAAATTTAATGATTTTTAATATAATACAATATAATATAATATATAACATTAAATTTATTATATAATTAATATAATTTAATAATATTTATTAAATTATTTATTAAAAATAATATATTATTACTATTATAATAATATTATATTATTATATATTGTAATATAATAAATACTATATATTATGAATATAATATATATTTTATATTATAAATAGATATTAATATTTTTACTAATATAATAGCTATATAATTATCATTATTATGATTATTATGATAATATTATATATTAATTATTATATTATATATATTATTATTAATTTTTTGTAATATTTAATTATACTAAATAATTTTTAAATGATTATTTGCACTAATTATATAATAGTATATAGATTTTGTATAATATATAACTATAAGAAATATATTTTATATATTTATAATATATTCTATTGCTATGTGTTAATTATTATATTGCATATTATTATAATAATGTAATTAATTAATATATATTTTATATAATATATAATGACTATATTTCAAAATATTACTTTGCTTTGGTTACTTTTTGATTTGCAAAATAAGAGCAGTTTTTTTTTTTTTTTGGAGTTTTAATATATCTTCTAGCTAGATTTCTAGTAATTTGGCTTGTTAACTAAATATATCAATCTGAGATATTCTTCATTTTGCAGTTAGATTACTATACGAATAAAAAATGGGTATCTTATAAATCAAGGCATTTAAATTTAAGGATTACATGCCTGATAATATAATGCTAGGACTTTTTAGTGTGTAATCAGGGACTATTGCTTTGTTATTTCCTTTTATTCACCTATCTTGATAGGTTGATGTGTGCAGTGTGTGTAAAGTTGATGAAATCTTTCAATTTATGAATCAAATATTTCCTAAGTATGGTTGATATGACAAAAAAATTTTGGATAAAAAAAATATGGAATCAATATGCACCGCCTCCCTTTCTCTTATTGTTAAGAATTTGAATTTTCTGGCATTTTATTTATTATGTACAAGTTGATATTTTATTTTGAAAGGGGGAAAGGGAGGGAGACATGCCTAATTAGCAAATTCAAATTTTCTAATACATAATCTAATAATCAAAAATGAAATCTTTGGTTGCGAAGTCGTATGGTGCCAAAACTAGGGCAAATCTAAATACTTCGCTCTTGATTTTGAAATTTATTTTATATTAATGTGTAAGTAAGAATTACAATAACATAAATAAGATAGCCAAAAAAAACATATATCTAAAACTAGGTCTAATTATGGAAGGGACTAAACATAAAAATGCCAGCTCTAATCCTAAAATGAAGATTAGACAAAGAGTTGCATGCAACGTTCCCTTGCATATATACTAGATGATAACTGCCATGGCATGGTCCAACCATACATCCATTTTATTATAAGCACATACATATGGCAACTTCATGGGTCATTTTTCTGCGTCAATACATTTAATGATACATCTATGATGCATTAGCAGATTGCCCAAATACCATAATTATTTCATGATATTGGTTTATTATAATGTGATTGTCTCTGATAATTATTGTTGTTAGATGGCTATGAGAGTGCAGATATATTTATTGTGCGTACCACTGCGAGTGTTCGATGTTACATCATGAGTGTTTGCACAGAGTTAAATACAAAATGAAAAAACCGTGCAAAATCTGCTTCAAGTCTTGATTGTCCAAACCAAGGAGATAACATAAATCTTAAATTCATAAACTAAAATATAAAGATCTTCCCAAATAGACCAAAAAGAAATATAAAAAAAAAAAAATGGGTTGAAATTACATAAGTTTGAATTGTAAATAGTTGACCCATCTTGATCTTGTATTAAATAAATCAAATTCAGATTTCAAGTTCTTAACTTATTTAAACTATTTAAATAATTAGTTGGATTATAATAGTTCGGATTGATTCATTTATCAAATTCAATTTATTATTGATTAACAACTTAAACAAGTTAAGCATGCTAAACCGATTAAATAGATTAAAATATGACATTTTTGTTATTGATTAATATGTTAAGCAAATTAAGCAAATTGAGCCGAATTGTTTATTTATTAAATAGATTTGATTTTGATTTAAAATTTTGATTCATTTAATAAATAATTTGATTCAAATTGATGCAAACCCATGCTAGATCCGGGCTATATACGACCTAACCTGATTAGATTGCCACCCGCGGTGGCACCGAAACCTCATCCCAATCGCTGACCCGGCCTACCGTCGAGTCCGAGTCGTCCAGGATCAATGCTTTGGGGCCCCTAAAAGAGTGGTAACAGTAGCGGAGGTGACGAGATCTGCAAGTAATAAATGGTGTGGGACTTCATGATCTGGCTCTCGGGGAGGGCAGGGCAGGGCAGGGGAGGGGAGGGCATGGGGGAAGGCAGAAAGAAGTAATCAGACGGCTGACATCCTTCCTGCCGTGCCACCGGAGGCTCTCTGCTCGAGCCCAATTATTTTGTGGGCTCCTCTTTGCCTTTTATTAATGAAGGGAGGAGGCTCAGCCGATCCGGCGCTGCCTCCCAAGACCAGCATCCCTCGGCCTTTTTCTTCCATAATTACGAACTACTAGGTACGGTGTGGTTCTGCCACACATTGATATCCATGTGGGCAAGTTCTTGGGGCCAAAAAAAACTTCCTCGCCTGCCGCTGTTAGAAAATTTTGGATACTTCCCATCGGGTAATTGGGGAACAGTGTGCTCTCTTCTGCGCTGTTAAATTCGTGTGTGGTCATTTCCACGGGACGCCTCGCAGTGCTGAGGGGGGTTTCAGTCTCCTGCCTCACCGTACATGGTTTACCAGCTCTATGGTGTGATGTAATTTTCTTTTTAAATTTTGAGAATTACATGGGAGTGTCGCCTCTTTTGTGGTCCTCGTTTGGCTGACCGTAGTAGTCGCGGGACGTCACAATAATTTTTTTATTTGAATTAAGTTTTTTCATGAATTAGCTCTTAGATTTTATGTATTTATTATTAATTTCTCTCCATTTTTATATTTTTATTTTTATTTTTGATATAATATACTATATATCAATTTAAAATTTTATAAAAAAAATTAGTTAAAAAATATTATTCCTTTTCAGTATGTAACTAATGTGATCTAAACATTTATCGACTTAAGCTTTTATATACTCTCTTCATTTAAGTCCTGGCGTTCTTATTAAGCTAAGAATTCATATTTCATTGGGATATTTGATGATTAGCCCTTTCAAAGATATAACTCTTGATCCTTATTAATCTTTTTCATAACTCTTGACCCCTTTTATTTCCTCCTCATCTAAAAATGACTATTCCACCTCTTATCCGTAGAAAGACATAGTAACTATGTATAGTTATAGTGTAAGTGTGTATGGTAAAAATATAAGTACGTAAAGAGATATGACAGGTGTATACACAATGAAAGTATAAGTGTATATAAAAGAAATTTGAGTATGTATAATGATAGTATAAGTATGTACAGTAATAGAATAAGTGTGTATGGAGATATAATAAGTGTGTACATAATGAAAATATAAGTGTGCATAAGAAGAATTTAAGTGTATATAGCGATAGTAATGTACAGTGAAAATATAAGTGTGTATAAGGGTAAGTGTGTACATAATAAAAATATAAGGCAGTTAAAATATAAGTATTTACAGTGATAATATGAGTGTACAATAGAAATATAAGTGTTTACAGTAATAATATAAGTATGTATAAAGATAAAATAAGCATATATATGATAAAAATATAAATATGTACAATGACAATATAAGTGTTTATAGAGATTGAATAAGTGTGCACACAGTAAAAATATAAGTGTGTATAAGAAAAATTTAAGTATGTAACGTGATACTATAAGTGTGCTCAATAAAAGTATAAATATGTACAATGATAGGTAAGTATGGATTATGATAGGATAAGTATGTAATAGGAATATAAGTGTATATAGAGATAGGATAAGTATTTACATAGTAAAAATATAAGTGTATACTGAGATGAAAAAAAATGTATACAAAAAAAAAGGACAAGTGTGTACAGAGTGGTAATATAAGTATGTACAGTAATAATATAAGTGTGTAAAACGAGCTAAGCTATGATGGTGAGATTTGCTACGAGAGTTGGCCGACAGGCCAATATGCTATGCTGAATCAACACGGCTTATAGGCCCAACCCAAGGGGGCCATGCCGGGTTAGGCTAGGTCGGCCTACTTGCAGGCTTGTGTATCGGTCCATTATGCTAGCCCACCATTGGCCTGCCAGCCAACCCACATATTGATCCATCTAAATTTTTTAAAATATTATTTAAATAAAATTAATTATACACATACCTTTGTTTATAGGTGAGTACCTAGCTTATTAATCTTAGGGCTCATTTGGTTTATGGTTAAAGAGATCGTAGAATTTTATTTTCCGTAAATTAAAATGTTTAGTTCATGCTTTTAGGGTTCGTCCGTGAGAATACTCTGTTCCCACATGATTTAAATTTCTATATTTTATGAAAAATAAAATCCCATCGGATTTACTTTCCCACTGCCTTTCTTTTTCTTTCCAACATACCCTTCTTTCCTATCGTATACTTTTTTTCCAAATCAGCGAATGAGAGAAGGAAAGAAAAACACTTCACTTCAAATTTACAGGTGTCAACTTATACGTTGATCTAAAACTTTTGTCTTGATTTAAAATTTTGGTATCTTGATTTCTTGACCATTTTTTATAACCCCATATAAAAGTTAAAAAAATTAAATGACAAAAAAAAAAGTTTTAAGAATTAAAGGATATAATTGGTATTCTGCACTACTTTCTTGAGAAAGAAACTGTTCAACCAAACGCGACAGCTTCATTCTTTTTCAGGAAAATGCCTATTTTCTATGGTCAACCAAACGTGAAAGTTCAGATATTTTATGCCTGAGAATTTAATTTTCAGATATCCTATTCCTATTTGAAAGTTACTTCCTATGAACCAAATGAGTCCTTATTGATAGCTGCATGTGCATAGACTATTTGCCTGTGAGAAAGGGCCTACTTCATTCAAGCATCCCATGTCGTTTAAGCTTCCCTTAAAAAAATAAAAATTCACTACTGATGAGTCAGAGTGAGAAAGAACAATGAATCAGATCCATTCCAGAAATAAATGGGTTTTGGGGAGAGGCCGCAAGTTGAGAGAAAAATATGCTTGTGAATGGAGTTTTGGAATAATGGTTTTTTTTGAATTTTAAGAGAGCGAGAGAGAGAGAGACCACTTCTTATGTCAACATGGGGCATAGAATCGAAAGTTTCAATGAAATAGCAGGAAATCTATATTTAAATTCAATCACAAATATATAGAGCCTATCTGCAGCGTTCCTTAGTTTATATTGTAGGATTTCATCTAAAAAAATTAGTCAATAAGATATTATTTGAACTTCTTAATCTTATATAAGTACCAAGGTCTCTTCAATATATAACTAATGTGGATTTAAATATTTGTCAATATAAGCTTTCACATAAAATTTATTACAACTTAAGATCTCGCCTTAAAAAAACTAACCAATAAGATATTATTTGGATTTCTTGATTTTGTATAAGTATTTAGGATGTTTTCAATATATAACCGATGTAGGTCTAAATACTTGCTGATATGGGTTCTGACATGTTGCAAATTCTTTAGATTAACTTTACTAGATGAAATGAAATATTTTATTTATATTATTTAAATGATATAAATTTTATTTTATTTTTTAGATATTTCTATCCTTTTGACCAACTCCTTGATGTGTACTTCTCACAGCCGTTTCCATAGCAACCTAAGTCTTATGTGAGAAGAGGAACTGCGTGGAGAGCAAGTCATAAGCCTCATTCGTTGTTAAATCAAGAATATTTTTTTATCTTTCTGCAATCATAATTAACCTTAATCATGGCTTAGTCAACAAAAACAAGTAGAAGAACCTGTACAAATATAGAAATTAGCAAAGATTTTTATATTAATATAAAAAAAGAAAGGGATAGATACGTAAATATAGAAACTTCTAAGGACTAATTGAAAAATACATTGGAATTTAAGAGATCTAAATTTATATAAAAGGTTTTTTTTTTTAAAAAAACTTTATACATGCTATAGCAATTGTTGTTAGCATTTTCTGAAAATTATTTTAACAAAAGTATTTTTAAAGCCTTTTAACTTTTTTTATTGATTGTAAGATTTATTATTTTTTGTCCCTAAATTTTAAATTTAGGTGCAAATAATTAATGGTGCAATAACAGGCACCATAACTGTTGTGAAATAATTTTGTAGTGGTTATATAACATTTTTTTTTCCAGATATGGTAATACTGTGAAGTTTTGAAACCTGGACCTCTTCCTAGGACCAGTCTTTGGAACTTAGATGATGGATGCCAACAAGCTAAGCTAATAATTGGTGATTGAATTAATATAAATTTCAATGGTAAATTAATATAAATTTCAATGGTAGCTGCATGTTATAAATTTTGCTTCAACTTGTTCCATATCCAAGTACTTGTCATGATTTTTTTTTTTTTTTTTTTTCATTATTACTATTGAAAGATTGATGGTGCTCCTACTGTTATTTCTTTCACTGATATTTCATGGCATTATGTTTTTTAAAGTACCTCAAGATTCTAGAGGCCAAACCTTTTCTCTACGTCGAAATGTAGAATTTTTTTTAAGACATTGATCTCAGTGGCCGGATTAGTACCATCCATGGAGGAGCAGCAGCAGTTGGATCATGGAGTTGCCTGTCCAACATTGATACTTCTGAGCAACTTTTTCTGTGCACGCTATCAGTGCCTCAGAGCGTTCTCTTTTCTCAATTCATGTCACCAGAGATTGAGCATCAATCTCGATCCAAACCTCCTGGCCTGATAAATGCATCAAACCTTGTGGAAAAGCTTGCATTTAAAGCAATTATTGTGTAGTCTTTGAATACGATTCGATCATCCAATCTGCTGTCGCACAAGATATTATTTGATACCTTGAACACAGTTTATTGCCCAAAGGGTCGGTAACAGGTTCCGAAAGGACCAAAAGGCATAAGGTACAGAAGATCACAGGGGGAGAACTCACTGTTTCTCATGTGATCCTTGGGATTGATCTTATATGGAACCCATCAAACATGCCCTCAGCTAGAAGGAATTCTTCATACGAGACAAACCTCGGGTTATGATGACCTATTCATTTCAACTAGTCATCTAGCATTTAATCGAACCAGTACTTCTTTGTCTGTTTTTGCGTTGTCCATCGTTATTCTACTCATTAGATACTGTTCTAACCTTAACCTTTTTTTTTTTTAAAAAAGAGAGGGAATAATAGCTCTGAAAGAAAGCTTTTCCTAATTACTTTTTATTAAAATATACTTTTAATCCTTAAACATTCAGCCAAAGTCAAATTTGATTTTCAAAAACAAATATTATATTTCTAATATTATATTATATAAAATAAGATTAATAAAATAATCAATGTATCACTCTAGGCTAATCTCAAATAACATACATCAGTTATTTTGATAATTTTAATTAATTATATATAATAAATATTAAAAATATAAAAATTAAATTATAATAATTAAAACTTTAAAAATTAAAATAAATTTTGAATGAAAGTTTAAGAATTAAAATATATTTTTATTATTTTATTTATTAAATATAGGAATCATTATCTAGAGTATGAGGAACGAATGAATTGAACCGTTCACCGCAAAGTAGAAAAATGAGAGTATTGCTATAGTTTGTTTAAAGCTTTTTTGCATTCTTGTAATATATGCGCCTGATGCTCATCAGCCATTCGATGATCAATGGTATGATCAATGGTAGTTATAATTGTTGGTGGCCATTATTTCTTCTATCTTCTTCTCTAATATCGTAGCAAGGATTTCAGCAAATTTTTTCAAGCATTACATTTGAACGTCGAGGAGGTTTTTTTTTTATTATTTTTCTAGCATGAATTATTCCTTCATCAAGTTTATTGGTGGCATTCCAAAATAATATAATAAAAGGGGTGCCTTTTTTTTGCATTCTCCGTCCCAACACCACCTACGACTCTACATTTTCACAAAAAAAAAAAAAAAAAAAAAAGGAAGAGGAAGAAAAACAAGCCGATTGACCGATTATTACACTTTCTTTATTTAATGGTATGCAAATGCCTTCTAAGAGTGATGAATTATTTATGCTTATAGTATAAACCCTTTATTTTTTAAGTCAATTATTTATGCTTTAATTCATCCATTCGCTATATGTGTTCAAGGCCTGGGGTCTTAGCTAGACAAAGAATTCATGTTTAAATTCAAATATGATCGAATCTGATTTAACCACGTAGAGCCCATCTATAGTCTTCATTACTTTACATGATCATAAATTAGGTTCGTTCTAATACCATTTATCATAATCTAAAACCTCATAAAAAAAGACTAGTCTCAGAAGCTATTATTTAGGCTCATTAATTTTTTATAAGTATCTATAATTTTCTAAGTACATAATTAATGTGAAACTAAATATTCGCTTGTATGGACTCCTATACTATTATCCCTACTTAGGATTATGGTGTAAAGGTACATAGATTCATGTATCGATCAAGGGTACATTGGTTCACTGGTTCACGTATCAATTGCATTTGAATGAAAACTATTTAATAGAGGCACATTATAAGAGTGCTGGTCTTTGCACTCTAAATCACGCATATAACCTTGTAATGGTTGTTAAGATTTCTTTTTCCTTTTTGTATTTTTTAATGAAAAAGCAAGAATAGAAGAGAAATCCATTTGTAATATAATTAATGCAGAATAATTTTTTTTGATGATATACCGTTCAACAATTGACTTTGGAATCATTGTCGTTAAGTTGATAGGTGTTACATGTCAAGAGATACCATTTATTTGAAATTTACTTCATCATTCCAAGGTTGATCCTATTAATAAAATTTGATTTTGACCTCATTTGAATAATTTCACCAGTCAAATATTGGACATGTCAAAGAGTCAGCAAAAGTCATGATTCCTTTTAAAAAGTAGATTGAATTATTAATGTCCATATAAGCAGCGAATTCCATGTATGAATTAGACTCATATTAAGCCAACTATTTGATATAGAACTTTTAATGTATGTTTTTATAAATTAAAGATAATCACACCAAGATTTCCTAAGTTAATTAGAGTTTTTAATTAAGTCCTTAATTTTTTTCAATTAAGTAAACTGACTCAAAAAATTTGTTCATTAGTATATTTCTAACGATCGTTAACATTGACTGGATAAACCATCCTAAATAGTATGATGAACAAAAAAAAAGAATTTGACGGCACTATGTGCATTGAAATGACAATGGTAAGAAGTGAAAAATGACGGTAGGAGGATGATCCATAGAGACGTTGGGAGTGGGAGGTGAAAAATAGTAGAAGCTTGCCTTCCATTTTTTCATCTTTTGTTAGCTTTAGTATTATGTGGGCATTATCTTGGTATTCTTTTTTTTATGTCAGTTATGATAATTAGGATGGTTTGTTAATTAAATTTTATGAGTTAATATACTTAATTGAAAAAAATGTTTCGATTAAAAATTCCAAATAAGTTTATGTACTCTTGGTGTAATTATATCTAAAAATTAAATTAGCATAACAATTTGAACAAGTAGATAAAATAAAGAGAAAAATAAGGTCGACAAGGTGACATGGATTATTCTTGCACATTTATTTTTGTTAAGTAGTTTGAATCATTTGTGAGGCACAAGATGCTTTTGTCTATTTTTTGGATTCTTTTGTTTCTATATTTTGGTTGCAAACTAGCATAAGGCCAAGAACATTTAAATCGGCATCCTCGACTTGTCAAGTAAAGGCTCACTCATAAATCAAGTCATAAATTTCAATGAAGCAAAAAAAGTACGAGAATTTATAAGGTACGACATTCCATCTCATGCAAATCTTTATCCAACAAAGAAACAAATTCAATATAACTTTAGTAAATGTTTAACTATCACACTTTTTTAATATTTTTTTAGAAACATAGATGAAATTCATGCCCTTCAATATCACTATACAATGTCCTTATACCTCAAAAAAGACCTAGAATTGTTGTTATTTTTAGCAGGATAAAATGAAATGAATAATATTCTCCACCTCAGTGTCTCTAGTTACATCCACAAGTGTAATGGCTAGAAAAAAACTCCAATCCATTGCTCTGATCTTGTGGATGTTTAATTAGACAGAGTTAATAATAAAATGGAATGACTATTCTAATCTTAATTTCATTTTATTATTTGCTTATTTAAAATAAAGCTAGAATTGTCATTACTTTATAATAAGAAGTCCTTTACCTAAAAAATGGATATTTCACCACCTTCACTCGAGAATCATAATGCCATTCTACCGACTAACTATCAGTATTTTTTATTATTCTAACTTTACACTTGTATTATGCTTAGCGGAGCATATTGCTTTGGAGCATATTGCCTCTAATATTAAATTTATTATAACTTATGTTCCATCATCACTAAAAAATTTTAATATACAAACCTTTATTATAATATAATACAATATAATATAATATAATGATTAATATAATATTAAATTTAATAGTAAAATATTATAAAAATGATATAACAACTTTCATTACAATATTATAACAGCTATAATAATATTAAAATTGCCATAATATTATAATAATATTATGATTGTTATAATATTATAATACTATATATTAAACATTATGATTTTAATATTTTAATATTATAATAGCTAATATTATAATATGGAAGTCATTATATTTTAATGTTATAATATTAAATTTGATGTTATAATATTATAAAAAATTAATGTTATAATATAACTTGCTATATTAATATAACTATAACATAAGTTATATCAATATTACTTGAGTTATATTAAATTTATAATTCATTGATACCAAGAGTTTATATTATAAAGTTTAAAAATGAAGTTTATCAATATTTTAAATCATGTTCTATACATAAGGATAAAATAGTAAATTTACAATAAATTTAATTTTGTTATTCTAGTTTTATTGGGACATAACAAACATAGAAATGAAATTAGCATTCCATTCTTTGCTCAATTTTATATTCTAAATAAATATTAGAATTGCTATACTTATTCCATTCTATTTCTATCTTTATTTCGTCCCCATTTTGAGCATTACTTTGTTTTGCACTTAGGTGCCTTGTTACAAATCATTCATCCATTGCACATAGTGGTAAAAGAATGGATCTACCATAAATAATTTTGATTGTCAGGACAACATTCCCTCAATCAAACATATGTATTACATGTGCAAAAGATTTTTTTTTTTTTTGGGAGTTTAAAATACAATCCTATTTTGTTTTAAATGTTCAACAATGTAACTCCTCCTAAAGCATGCTTAAAATTGAGATATAAATAAACTAAATTCTCATTAATGAGCTTATTGTCTATTAATGTTTATCATTAGAATCAATTGATAGTAATTTAGAAAAGAATAAGGCAAGCATTAGCAAATATGGAGACATAAGGGATAGGGATTGCATAAAAATTTAGTATAGTTTATTATGAGAGTTTGTGTTGGTGATTGTTTAGTCTAATATTAGCTATGTACTAGATAAATTCAAATACTTATATAAAATGAAGTGCTAGAATATATTTTGTTCCACGTCGACTATATGCTGCATAAATACTTATATTCAATTAAAAAGTTCAAATAATATATTTCGGTCAGCATATTTAAGCGAGGTCATGGAATATTATAAATGATATTAAATATTTGATAGCTCATATGAACTAGAAAACATCGTAAACAAAATATTTTGGAGCTGATCATGATACATTGTTGCATATAAAATATATACTTGGAAACTTGTTGAATCGCTAAGTCTCATCTCTTTGTTTAACCATCTTTCTGCAATTTTTTTTTTTTTTTTCATTTTCTATGGTATGATTTCACAAGAAACCAAGTAGAAAAGAAGTATGCAGCAATGAGCGAGAAAATTGGTCAATCCATTGCTGCGAGCCAGAGGGTCTTGCGAGGCAAAGCTGGATGATGGACTCCTTCGGTTGTTCAATAATGGAGAGCACTCCGGACTTTCGTAGCACGAAACTTCAAGTTACGGGCTTGTTTGATCCATACGCAGGGACGAAGCGTCCAAAGAAAGAAGCTCTTTTTAAGGCAGTAGTAGATCGAGGAAGTTTTTTTGGTCTCGTAAAAAGGAGCAGTGGATGTCGCGGCTCAATTCTTAAAGGACAAGGAGAAACATCTAAAATATGCTGAAGGTGATGAAATCAATGAAGACACTCTCAGACAAATCCTTCCCTGAATGATAGGTACCAGGTGCAGACGCCACGCAATGTGCAATTGATTTGTACTCATGACTTGGACCCTGTTAATATATTTCGAGCACCAGAGGGCTACTTAGATCGTGATGTTTACAAGAAGAAGGCCAACAGTTCCGCAATATTGCACTATGATGCTCATGGTCCCAGGGTTTCAGATGTAACCGTTGGGATGTGATGCTTCAATATTAATGCCAGTCAAGCCGTACCTGTCAATGCCTGGTGACTTGGGGAGCAACGTTGGAGGGACGCATTTGGAGTTTCCCAATTTGGAATCAAGGAAACATAATCCGTGACCGTATGGAGCCCTGTCGTCTTGCCTGGATGCCATGTAGTTGTTGCCACAACCTCATCAACCAAACGTAGGACAGTTTACTATCTTTTTTTTTTTTTTTCAGAGAAAAATAAAAAATAAAAAATCTTGCGTTGGTGGATGAAACACATTTATTTATATATGTAAAAAGATATTAAACTATTGGTATAACATGGAACCTATGGAAGGAATAGCATGTTTTATGATTTTTTTATTTCTTTTCCTTTCAATTAAACAATAAATTTAAGCAGGAAGGAACAACAAGTTTGAGACAATTTTATGAATGCATGCATAACATGGATTCATAATTATATGCATGTGCTTATAATTATGTATATATATATATATATATAGATATAATATTTATTTGTACGTAAGTTTTTAACTTGTGCAAATATTTATTGATACGTAAAAGGTTGAACCAATGAAACCATAGTAGTTGTAACTCTAGATTGTGCTTGTTCTTGTTCATTTTTTTATTTTTTTAACAAAATAAAAACATTGCATCATAGATAACTTACATTTCTTCTGTCATATTTATCTTTGCTTGTAGGTTGGTATAACTATTTTGTTTTTCTAAAACTTATTTGAGAAACATAAAAATGTATCCAAACTAGCACTTATTTTACTCGTGAACCAAGCGATGCATAAGTTTTTATCAATAGATAAGGCCGGTATAAAGAAAATATATGTCAGGATAGAAATATTATAAAATTGATTAAATAAAACTTTTTGGAATCAATAAATGCCATACTTAGAAAATTGAGGAACAGCTCTGCCTACACAAGGTGTCCTTTTAATCTCCTCTCCTATCTACACCAACCTACTAGAGGTACGAAAGCAAATATTGGTGATTAGGTTTTGATAAACCTAGGATCTAATTATTCAGTTCTTAAAAATATTCTTGCTATGGTTGTGTTTATTGGTCCTGCAATTGTATTTCCCTTCGGAGATTCATACCTTGTTTTAGAATAGGAGTACCATCCTTGGATGGCATTTTGAGCTTGTATGCTTTACTTAGGATAATAAATAATTGCTATTTATCAAAAAATATTTCATTCGATTCTCTTTCATGAAACACTATATTAACTCAAACACAAATAAATGATTTTAAAGCATCAAGAATGCCATCTACTTAAGAAGTGACAAGATGTGACTATGTGGCGGATACTTAGGCAATGTGACTAATCTATTAGGTAATGTTTAGTTATCAAATAGCTAATTAGGTGACAAATATTTTTAGTCATTAATGACATCTTATAGTTAGATAATCATAAGTTTGAATTATTTATTATTTTGCTAACATTGGTGAATATATCATTAATAAAAAGAGAAGTAAAGAAAATAAAAAAGGAAAGTTCTATTAGTTAAATCTATTCCACCTCCTTCCATAAAATAAACATAGCCTGACTAGGGTACCTTTTTCAAAACGAAATAAATTTAATATATTATTTTTCTAATATGTTTGACCAAAAGAAAACCATTATCATACCATTCTTTAGCATTCAAATAATGAGTTAAATTAGCATACTTTTTTTTTTTAAAAAAAAATATAGCTTCAACCTTATTCGTTCAAAGTTTCATTTAATGCTTGCAACTTCTTGTACCATTTCTTATACCTTTAGACTTTTCTTTACTCATAACAACGTCATCATATTAGTCAAAAGTAGTGTAAAAAAATCTTCAAAAAAAAAAAAATTACTATAAGCAAGAATTTTATGTACAATATCAAGATTTTTTCAAAGATTAGTTGTTCATTCATTTTTTTTTTCTTGTAAAGGTTTTTATAAATATTTTTTTTTTTCAGAAAAAGACTCTGAGTTATATTTCAAGTTTTTTCTAATACTTTCGTTTTTGTTTTTGTTTTTTTTTTTCCCGGTTAAGAGAAGAAAAAGATGAAAATAGTCTACTTGCGGCACTACGAAGCTAGGGAGGCTACTGTGGCTGGTGCGAATCTGTTACATTTGGAGCAGTCTGAGGAGAGGAGAGAGAGAGAGAGAGAGAGTCGGGTAGGAGAGCAGCTCACGCTTCCAAGTCTGGCAGCGTCCAGGAAAGGCTCGGCATGGCCGCTTTGGATCCCGTGCTACCTTGCCCCTGGCCCGGCCGCTTGCAGGGATCTTTGATGTGACCTCCCCATAGGCCTAGGGATGCAAGCGCCAGCCACTGCTCCTCAGTAAATGACCTCTCTCTCGGTACAGCCACGTCGAGCCAAGCAAAAGGCAGCTTGAGGCCTAACTACGTTCATCCAGCCCTCGCCCCCGGACAAACACTGGCACGTCTTTTTAGACCTTAAAACCCAAGAACCCATGCCGAGACTCGACTCCTACTCGGTCAACGAGTTCTAAGGTAATTTTATTCCATAAAAATTAAGATAATTTATTTGTATCAATGTTGACGCAGATGAGTCAGTCATGGCAGGAGACAGGATCGTAAGCATGGGTGGCAGCAAATTGGTGCACGATTTGATGTAAATGTAAGAAAAAAAAAAAAAAAAAAAAAAGAGAAAGACGAAATCAATATGTCAGTGCCATAATTTTTTTAGCATGTATTCTACCAGTTATCTTGCAAATTAAGAAACTGGATGCGTTGGACAGTAAATCGATCGTTTAATTAAAATTAATTTTGGTTAGTTATCAAAAATTCTTATTAATATTGATATAGAAATTAATTTTCTAATAGGATTGAACTTGTTATTCTTTTCAATCTGTTAACATTCCTCTATACATGAGAGAGAGAGAGAGAGAGAGAGAGAGAGAGAGAGAGAGAGAGAGAGAGAGAGAGAGATTGGTTGTAGTTTTTTCTTTAGAGAACATGTGAGAGTAATTGTTGAACATTTCCGTAAGGGCGAATCATCAGAAGGTAGAACTGATGAACGTTCCTTTCCACCATGAAGGCATGCCGGACAACCAAGCCTTCTTGCCAGTTGAGCTGATGAAGGAGCCTATGTCACCAGGAGTCAAGTTGGACGGCCTACAGGAGTGCCACCAAGCTGGCCATGAGACCGTTCGCTAGCACACGTCCACTGCCCATGTCACCATGTCACCATGTCACCCAACCGAGCTCATGCAATCCGCGACTGGTTTCCAGGGCTCTCTGTCCTGGATGTCCACTTTTCTACAACCTCCTCTCTGACATGTTCAATGGATAATAGACTCGGCAACGAATTAAAACGTCGACAATGTGCACAGTAGCGAGCCAATGAGCTTAGAAAACTTACTGTATCCAATGGTCCCCTCGTCTTCGTAGGTGAGCTGCCGAACTGTAGACTCTCTAATTAATTATTATTTCATTTGATTATGGTGGGCATGGGATGGCTGATAAATTTGTGTTGCGGGGGAATGGGTCGCAGAATGGAAGGTGGACAAGCCAATGGACGCAGAGTACCAGAGAATTTGCAAAGGCCCAGTTAGATGTATTTGGGCTTACTGGACCTTCATTTCGGCTTAACGAACATTGCAGTAGCTTGAGGGAGATGATTGAGGATGGGCCAACGTTCTATCAGACCAAGCCAGGCCGAGATTTCAAATATTATATCATATTTTTTGTTCAAATATAAGCGAAACAACACCCTGGAGTTATTATTCTTTGAGCTCCTTATCTAAATGAAGCTTTGCTAAGATTTTCCCATCCTTTCTCTGAAAACCAATCAAGTACATGCGATTGGTATCCCTGGGACCTTTGCTCTAGAGCATGATTGCAGTCAGGTAAATTACATTTTTGTTTACGAGTAATTCCCAATACCTGCGACAGGAAACTAGAAGAAAGAATGGTCCTCCTTGCAGGACAGGCTAAAAGTATCCAGTCGGTGCTCGGCCTTTTAAAAGCTTCCAGAGAGAACAATGCAAGCCATGTGAAGTAGGAATACAGGAATGCTTCCAAAGTTCAGACCACCGCAACATCCAATGGCTATTGCAGAGTAATAATCTCTTTGCGTAAAGAGGTGGCCCATGATCCATTGTATTGTGCGGTCTCAAATTGGCATCCACTAGGTTGGAATCCAAGCCTTTGGACCACCACTTGTCCACCAATTTTTCTTCGGCTGTCCTACAGTCACGCCTCAAATCTAGCTCCAATCGGTCATGTGACACGACCCTGCATCCTCTGGGATAGAGCCCTAAAGAACATAAAAAGCTTTTTTTTTTTTTTTTAATCAATTTTCATAAAAGTATAATATATCATCATTAATATTCAAACTAATGAATTTTTAAAATATAATAATAAAATTATTCAATTATAACTCTCTTTATACTTTAAGGATTAGAAATGATCTAACTACTTCGAACCACTTGATCCTTAATTGCATCTCTTTGTATCCCAGCCATACTCATCTTGTAGCTCTAAAAGGCAAATGAATACTATGTGAGCTAATGACTTAGAAAGTAATTTCAACCTCTAACTAAATTAAGTATGTCAAATATCCTCTAACTGGATTAAGTATGTTAAATATATAAAATATAAAATTACATGCAATAGATTTATTAATCATATAATAGAGTAATCTACCAAGTTTATGATATACTTTAACAAATAGATCAAATATAATATCCATTTTTAAACCATATAATGTATCAATCTAGGAAACTCTTATTTTCGAAATTTTAAAATCCATCTCTCTTTAATTTTTAGTGACCGTGGTCACTTTCAATCTTTTGACAAAGCTTGAAAGAGGCTAGTTACAAAATATGTCAATCAATGAACATATGCTAGCAGTCGGCTCCAACTAGCTAGGCCCAAAAAAAATAAGCTTTGTTTCACATGAATTAAGCATACCAATGGTTATATACTAATGATTAGCTTTGATTAGCTGGATCTGAAAGAAAACTAACTCTAATTCATGCAGATTAAATATGTTGATGATCATATGCCAGTGATTAGTTTCGACTAGCTAGGCTTAAAAGAGATTAATTCTTCAAAATAGAATATACCAACGAGCAACATGTGCTAATAATAAACTCTAACAAGCTAGGTCTAAAAGGAATCTACCTTTGAAATCAAGTGTGATCAATGATCAACCCTAATGGTTAGGTTTAAATTATAGTTAGATCAAAGAGCAAGCATAATTTTTATTTCAAATCAATTTTTAATTAGTTATAAATCCATTCCAAAAATTTAAGAAATTTTGTATATAAGGTAATATAGTTATGTCTATTTAAAATCAATATGATGTTCAATACATCAAATTTAATACCATGCTTTAGTAAACGATGCCATGTTGAAATATAATATATCGTGCTTGATTCACAACTTTAAAATAATATTGCTTCTATGCAAAGAAATCATTTAATAAAGGGAGTTCAAGAATTACAAAAAGATAAACAGAAATCTCAAGCGGCAACACCCTCCTTAGATTTTTAAAATATACCTAAGTTTTTTTGTTTTTAGATAAATTTCCTTCTTTTATTTATTACTAGTAATTTTTTTAAGTTTTGGCATTTAAATTAATAAATAAGTAAATATTAACAATTAAACTAAGAAATCATTATAATGTATTAGTCTAAAATATATCCACTATTTTAAAATTATTTATTTTTGATAGAATTCTGTATTCTATTTTCTCATTCTGCATTATCTTTAATAGTAATAAATAAGCATTTAATGCCATTATTTTAAATAAGAGCATAAAGTAAGTTATTCACTTCATCACGGTCTAATTTATACTCCTCTCAATATCAAGATTCTAGCAATTTCATGTTTGGATGGCTTTTCTTCGAACTTATTTAGCATTTTGCTATCAGAAAATGATGATTCTCCATTAATTGTAGGGTTAAATGTGAGGATAATTGCAAGTAGAAAATAGTATTTTAAGCAACCATGTCTTTCAATAATTGAAAATATTATATCTTGATAACTCATTTAGTAGAGAAAGTTGGAGAATTAAAAAAAAATAAAAAAAAAGGGAACCTCAAGCAATCACACCCTCCTTAAGGGTAAAAAAAATATGCCTTATTCTTTTTGTTTTTATATAATGTACCTTCTTAGTGGTATTTTTTAAGTTTTGATTTTTATATTAATAAATATGCAAACAATAATATGTTAATTAGAAAATTACTATATTATATTAGGTCAATGTATATATACTCCCTATTTTAAAATTATTTTTGCCCAATAGAATTCCTTATATCCTTTTTGCATTTTATGTTATCTTTAATGATAATAAGTAAGCATTCAATACCTACCTGTTTAAATAAAGACATCAAATGAGTTATTTGCTTCATTCTAATTGAGTTTATACTCATCTTAATATCATGATCGAATCAATTTCAAGTTTGATAGGATTTTCTTCATACTTGTTTAGCATTTTATTAATAGGGCATTATAATTTCTTATTAAAGGCAGGATCAAATGTAATGATAATCTCAATTAGAAAATAAAATTCCCAAACAACCATGCCTTTAACTCATTTAATAGAGGGAGTTGGAGAATTTCAAAAGAAAAATAGGAATTTCAAGAAAAAATGTACCTTTTTTTAAATTTTTAGATAAAATGCCTTCTTTTATTCATTAGTGGTAATTTTTTAAATATTTAAGTTAACATGCAAGCAATCATTAATATTTCAACTAAGAAATAGCCATACTAAATGAGACTAAAATATATCTACTATTTTAAAATTATTTATATCCAATAGAATTTTGCGTATCCTTTTTCTATTACACATCATCTTTAATAGTAATAAGTAAGCATTTCAACACACATTTTTTAAGAGAAATTAATTTGTTTCTCCAAATGAGTTGATCTGTTGATAGTGGATACCACTTTTTATTCTCTAACTAAAGAAAAAAAAAGTTAATCATGCACATTACATGTCCACTTTAAAAAGATGCTGAGGAGTGAATGAAGAATCAGGTAGAAAGGATGAAGGAAAGTTTTCAGTGGTGATAAGCCAATAGAGATGATTAATAAAGGGAAGGATGGAGGGGAAGGCTGAGAAGGTTGTAGGTGAGGGCTTGGAGGGTAGGGCGATGAGTGATGATAGAGTGAGAGCAAAGAGAGTGAGAGAGAGAGAAGGCATGGTCAAGAAAAGGGGCAATATGGAGAGAATTAGGGACAATGAAAAGGTGCGAAGGAAGAGAGGTAGAAGGGGCGGAGTGATTATGAGAGTACTGGCGGAGGCATGTAATGAGGCAAATTTTTTTTTTAATTGAAGATTTACAAATAATAGTTAACACTAGCAAACCATTTTATTTGGAGATGTAATTGGATAAATTTAATGGGAGAAAAGTGCTTTCCGTTTTAAGCTAGAAATAAAATGAGTTATTCATCATCATGCTTAGGTTTGTACTCCTCACAATACCAAAAATCCAAGCAATTTCAGATTTGATGGCTATTCTTTGAACTGATTTAACATTTTGCTAGCAGAATTATTTAATATATTTCACTCTATTAGTAAACAAACTATTATATTTACGTTTATGTTAGATAAATGCTACACATCGAGTAGGTTCTATGCAAGTAGCCTATCCAATAAATCAGAAGCAAATAGTAAACAAAGAACTTGGCATGCTAACTGATGTGGCACAAATTGGGCAACTTATGAGGGAAATACAAATGGCAGTCCTAAAGGAAGGAAGTTCCACATAGGAAAGGAAACCTACTAAAGGTACTGTCCACACTGCAAAGTCGAACATATCTACCATTCATTATTAAATTGACTAAATTAAGAGAACTCTTTCACATAAAGATGTCCCAAAACATAAATCAGATATAAGAATCATCCTAAAGCTCTTTTCACGTTGTTCTTCCATACCAACTTGAGTGTTGCAGAGCTTTGTTGAATAATATCTCCGGTATTCTTTAAACTCTTGTGCTGGTCCCCCCAACTCAAGGCGATCCCGACCTTCACTTCGGCTGAATTCATAAACTAATTTTGAACGTCAACACTTATCTGGATCGATCCTCTACATTGAATTGAACTGATCGGCTGGACCAAAACAAAGTAGACCAGTTTATAATGCACAACGTTGATCACGGCGAATTTATTCGCCATGGTGGTAGGCTATGATAGCCTTTAATACGTGACAAGGTTCGACAATTTCTAACGGTCCATCGGAAGCCAGGGCCCAAGACCTCCCACCGTTCTTTGCGCAACTCCACTCTTTTTGCTGGTCAACCGTCTGGAAGTATTGAATGCAATAATTCATTCCAAATGTTTTTCTATATACTTTTAATTGCCAGAGAAGGGATTGGCGAGGCCCCGATCCACCATACACTGCCTCCGTTCCCGCTACAAATTCTTTCCGGCCGAAAGAGAGTTATGGCAGGCCACCATCTTCTCAAATGGCTGCCAATTCTCCTCATTCTCTCATGCCAGATTTCCTTCTCATCTGCTGCCAAAGCCACCCCTTCTTCCACAATTAAGGCTGTCAACCTTGGAGGATGGCTGGTGACCGAGGGCTGGATCAAGCCATCCCTCTTTGATGGCATACCAAACAAAGATCTCTTGGTACCACCATCACCCTTTCTATACTTTTTCTTGCAATAGATCAATAGACTTCCCGTCTTGGTTAAATGGTTCTGTTTAGATGATCACATATTTGCCGCTTTCAACTCTATTCTCTTTTTAGCACATCGAAGAAGTTCTTAGCTTGATAATGTATTTCAGTTGATTTCAATTCTTGGTTTTAGCCATTGAATTTTGTTTACACTTCCTCTCAAAAATATCTGCCTTCACTCTAGGATGGCACCCAACTCCAATTCAAGTCGGTCACCCAGCTGATGTACTTGTGTGCTGAGGATGGTGGAGGAACGATCCTCGTCGCAAATCGGAATAGTGCTTCGAGTTGGGAAACCTTCACGGTTTGTATTATTTTTTACTCTCTTAACTATGTATATATGTCGAGATTTTGAGCCACTAAGCTTGATCTTATATTAAGTCAATTGCTTTGCAACCAGCTGTGGAGAATCACAGAGTCCACCTTCCAATTTAAGGTTTTCAACAAGCTAATTGTAGGCCTTGGCAGCCAAGGAGATGGTGTTGTGGCAATCTCTACTGACCCAGGCCAATCAGAGACATTTGAGATCGTGAGGAATGCCAACGACCCCAACCGTGTTCGGATCAAAGCACCAAACGGTTTCTTCATACAGGTACTCAGTGCAGTTCTCTTTGCAATTTAAGTACGTTGTCACTATCGATTGCTCGTTCCTCATCACTGAGCTTCGGCTGTTCATAGGCGAAGACAGATGTGTTGGTGACTGCAGATTACCCAGAGAGTACCAGCTGGGGAGATGATGATCCTTCTGTCTTCCTGATGACTATAGTTGCCACCTTGCAAGGGGAGTATCAGGTCACCAATGGCTATGGACCAGAGAAGGCTCCACAAGTCATGAAGGTAAGAGAGACACTTTGATAAGTTAATTCATTACTTCGGTAAGTTAGTTCTTTGACTTTGACTCGTTAACGTTGACCTTTAAAAGAAGAAGGAGAAGAAGAAGAAGACCGAGCTTGACCTTTAAAATGGTTAACTAATAGGGCTTCTTTTATTTAGTTGTCAGCAATCGGGTAACATGGTTTGGATAATCTAGGTGTTGATTTAGTATGCACCTTTGATCGTCTTTGGAACTTCCAATTCGATCTACATTTGCATAGAGCATGTTGCAAAATGGACCATCTTGGGAAGCTGGAATTAATCTGCACTTTAGAAAGCGAGTGGTAATTAGTGCTTACAATTGGTGTTACAAGCAGTTCAACTACATGCAACCAAGCAAAAGACTCCAAGATTATCTGACTTCCATCTCCTTATGATACTGACCACATCCTGTGATGTGGTGCCTGGCTTTTAGAAATCATCGTCCGTGAAGCTTAGACATTTTTGGCTATAGTGGTTAACCTATAATGCTGACTTTGACTAGTTGACTTGTTCACTTGGATAAGCTAGGATATCTGCACCACTAAGATTTAGTGGAGGAGCTAACCATTCCTGAGTTTGTTTATGAATGGTGGCAGGAGCATTGGAGCAGCTTTATAGTGGAGGATGACTTCCGTTTCATATCCCAGAATGGATTGAATGCTGTGAGAATTCCAGTTGGGTGGTGGATAGCCAGTGATCCCAATCCCCCGAGCCCATTTGTTGGAGGGTCCCTCGAGGCTTTGGATAATGCTTTCGCATGGGCAGGGTAAGGAAGCAACTTCCACCATTGTTCAAATTTAAAGGGAACAAGAAGTAGTCAGCCTCTTTCCATAATCCGTTCACTAGCCTTAATTCCAAGATGACCAAATCATTCAGTGCCAACTTCCTTTGTTTCTACAGTCAAAACAGATTTTTGAAAGAAGTTAGGACCAGATTAATTGTACCTTTGGCTGGATGCCAATTTTGGTAGGCCATACTTTAATGATCTGGTCTGATATTTGCAACACTAAATTGTTCTTGTCTTGATGTTTAGGAAGTATAATATAAAGGTCATTGTGGACCTACATGCCGCACCAGGATCACAGAATGGGTTCCAGCACAGTAGCTCAAGAGATGGTTCTCTGGAATGGGGTCAGACTGATGCTAATATAGATCAGACAGTTGCAGTGATAGATTTTCTCACAGCTAGGTAGGCCTGCCTTGTCTTTCCCCCATTCAATTATATCATGAGTTTATAACCATGGTCAAAATAATCTCTGTGACTTGGAAATTTCCTGAACTAAGCACACGCAATTTTCTTCATTGACATGCGTTGGCACTAAGTTGATGATGCTTGATACATCAAACATTTGCAAATTGCACAAATTTTTACAATATATGGCTTGAAACATTTGATGCTTTGAGCGAATAATTTTTTTTGTATATTTTGGATTACGTAATTTCTCATAAAAGCATTTGTATTTTTTTTTTTAACAATTGCCAAACTTAAAAATCTCAAAGATCAGGTTGGGCCATAAGCTAAATCTCAAGCAGTGGAACCAATCCCATATAAGAATTGTGTTAGGGCATGGCCTAAATCAATATCAGCATGGGCTTTTACTTTGATTAGACCCACTTTTAGTGGACTCAAACCACGTCCTACTTGCGCTGATGATCGGAGTGTGGAACTCATGAACCTTCCTATTCTCCATAAAGGTATGCTCAAGACCCAAGCCTTCTCGCAATTGAGCTGATCAACGAGCCTCTAGCTCCTGAAGTAACGCTGGATAGCCTGAAAAGGTACTACCAAGCTGGTTACAACGCTGTTCGCAAATACACATCCGATGCCTACGTGATCATGTCGAACCGGCTGTCGGCTGACTCCACGGAGCTCCTCCAATTTGCCAGTGGCTTTCAGGGCTCTGTCGTCGATACCCACTACTACAATCTCTTCTCGGACATCTTCAACAGCATGACCGTGCAACAAAACATCGACTTTGTGAATGACCACCAGTCCAACGACCTTGCCACCACAACCAGATCAAATGGCCCCCTCGTTTTTGTTGGTAAACAATCGATTCAACGCTTTCCAACATCATCGTTTTCGATCATTCGTGGACTCAAATTTATGATTGATAACTTGTGCTGCAGGGGAATGGGTAGCAGAGTGGCAGGTGAAGGGAGCAAGCAAGGAGGACTATCAAAGGTTTGCACAGGCCCAAGTAAACGTATACGGGCGGGCCACCTTTGGATGGGCTTACTGGACCCTGAAGAATGTCCAGAACCATTGGAGCTTGGAATGGATGATTCAAAATGGCTACGTAACTTTGTAAACCTATCTTTTGCTGATTAAGTTTATATAATTCCCATAACTATGTCAATAACACTCAAAATTGAGTTGAATTTCCACTTCGAGACAAGTGGAAATATTATTTGAAAAACTTGAAATGTCCAAGATCATAGCGCTGCAATTGACTGGTTTACATGTATCAAATTTATGAATGTCTTGTTTCTTTTTTCTGTCTCCAGAGAATCTAGATGAAGCAAAATCAAAAATTTATGCTTGATGTCGGTTTCCTTTCACAATGACAGCAAATGGAACCAAATCTTTTCAAGATTGCTGAAGGCTCGATCAATTGGATTTCATTATTAAGTTTTACATCACGATATGTTCCATGGCAGCGACTAAATTTTTTACAGTATTTTACCAAGTGAGTTGATTACATAATTTAATGAGTGACAACGGAGATTTCAGCTTTTCCATTCAAGAAGATGAGGCTTCGCATAGCTAACTTTGGAAGAAATAATGTCTTCATCGCTTCTAACAAAAATAAATATAAATGCCTAATATTTTCCTTTCTGATTCCTGTACCGGTCACCCTCCAGTAATTTACTAAAGAAATAAATTGATTGGAACTCATTATGTTTTTTATTTTATTATATATATATATATATATATATATATATATATATATATACTGATTATCGATGAAAAAGGGGACAAATAAATAAATTTTAATTCGAAACACAGTTACGATTAAAATAAAACTTTTAAATATTTTGATCCTAAGATGTGGTGGGTTGTAATTAGGCTATACTTTAGACCTGAAAGCAATTATTTTATGATGCGAACCTCGTGAAGGAATTGTTCGACAAAGGTCATCAACAATAAGAAAAGGAACAAAACCTAGCTGCAAAATTTTTATCATTCTATTTCTAGTGCAATATATGGTAAATGTGGCACTCGAGCATGCGTCCTCGCATCCTTTCACAAGCTTAACTGCAACAGATGCGAGCCCAAGCCAAGTAGCTGAGCCAACGACCATAAACTAGTCATGCCAGTATACAAATAAATTACATTACCACAGTGAGCGTCTTGCTATGGCCTGATATGCATACAAGAATCAAGCCAACAATGAACGAGTGAGAGAACCCTTATTAGAGAGAGAGAGAGGGAGAGAGAGTTGGGTCCTCTCTTATCTTTGGAAGGAAAATGAGTTTATGATAAGTAGCTTGATCTGATGTTTATATAAACATAAAACGCTAACGATAAGCTTTTCATTTCCTATGCCATATGCTCTCGCTTTTGCCCAAGGTGAAACACTGGCCTGTAGATTGAATTGAAATGGAAAAAAAAACAAACGAAATAAATCGTAAGAAGTTTGTAGGATTAAAATGAATCTGACATTAGGTCTTCTGGGTCACCCAGCATGACTTGTGCTGGATTACGTCACAAGGCCGATTACACTATTAGATTGGCCCAACATTGACCTTGAATTGAACTAAAATCAAAAAAATAAAAAATAAAATAAAACCTTCAAAAATTTGTTAGGAAATTTGTAATTTCATTGAATATGAGAATAAACATATGACCGATAAGTTATCATATTCTTTTCCTATTAAAGTCGTACTATACTTACGAACCTAAAGATTCAAATCCAAGGTCAAATCTAATTTAATCTAATTTGCAAACTCCGCATTGGATTGAATCTCTCTCTCTCTCTCTTTTGTTGATTATAGAGATACATTAGAAAAAAACACCTCGAGCATCAACAGATAAAGAATATAACACTTTATTCAGAAGGCGATCATTTCAGCACAATAAGATATAGTTTGTCATGCCCCAAACCCTAGAGTGGATCCAGAAGGTGGCAACCCGCCGCATACTAGGCATACAAGGCGTTCAGTAACAGAAGCAATTATCAAATCAAGATCCATCAACTAATATGCTATTAAAAAGTCACAACATTCTTATTACAATTCCAAATAAAACAAATATTTGGGCTACATACAAAATTGGTAAACATAAATTCTATCTAAACTAGCCTGATAGCAGCTTCAGTCTACCCATATCCCTCTCCATTTCTTTGGCTATGAAAAAGATCAACGAGAATTTAATGAGTTCACACTCAATAAGTAAGCCTAATATAAAATATATCATATAATTTCAAAAATATTGCATATCAGAATTTACTTACTTTCATATGTCAAAACTTTCATGTCGCCTTATTATCTGATGTTACTTATATTCTTGAAATATATTGAAATCACAATGCATATTATGTCTCAAAATTTCAGTTTCAAGTTTTCAAGTCATCACATTCATAATTCACTATCATTAACATTTACACTTCATCTTATTACAAATATGCCACGGTCACAAACTATGGCCACATATATCCCTGTGACAGGGCCAGAACAGAACACCACATATAATCCCTATGGATGAGAGCTAGAACAGAACACTACATTTAATCTTGTGAATGAAGGTGTATCCTCTACATATATTTCCTATGGAGGTGGGTCCCGGTATTAGAAATCATATCATAAAGTCACATCATAGGACCGCGGGTGACATATTTTTTTAATATTCAGAACCTATTTTCACTTCTTATTCAAATATTATCCATAAAATTCTTTAGGTTAACTTAGCATAAGCACACATTCATGTCATATTAGCTCTGTTAATAATATTAATATCAAATATATATATATATATATATATATATATATTTACTAATTTATGGTTTGAATATATATATCATAACTATTTATTTTGCATAAGCAATGTTAATTTATTATTTTTATTATTATCTCATGTACTACTATCATTATCACTATTGTTATTATTATTTATTTATTTATTATTATTAGTTATTTATTTATTTATTTTATGAGTTATGCAGAATTTATCTAAAATCTAAATATAATATTATTAAGCTTTCAAATGAATGAAATAACGCATCAGAATTTATTTGCATGATAATAGCAGATAAAAAGCAATATCTAAATATATACAAATATTTTATTCAAAAATTACATAATTTAATAATTTACTAAATTACTTATGATAAATGGCTTACTTATCTTTTATCGCTAATTCACAAGTCCAAATCAATTGTCGAGGCTTCTGACACCTACAGTATGATATTTGAATTTTTAATTTCTAAAAATCATGATGCCAACATAATTCATATCATTCTACCGAGTCTAGTTTTGGATCCAACTTGGGGCTTGATTATTTTAACTTGTATCAATCCAAACAGTGTAACAAAATTTTTTCCATAAACTAGAGTTATCCCAAATTTAATCCTGATTCTAGAATGGTTGGGTTAGGACTAATTTGGGTTTCAAAGGTTGGATCCAACTGGGCTCAAATGGGTTGAACTTAAGGCTTAAATGAATAGCCAAGAGACAACCTATCATTTTTTTTCCTCGTTTTCTGAAACCCAAACTCAAACAGAGACGTTCAACTCTTTTTCTTTCGCTCTCTGTTTCCCTTTTTTTTTATTATTTATTTATTATCTTCTTCCTTTTTTTTAAAAAAAAAGCACTCCATCTCTCCCGGTCCTCTCTCTCTCACACACTCAACTCACGGCTTCATCTCTATTTTTTTTTTTTTGTTTTGTTCTCAGATCCCAAATCCATCTTCCTTTTTTTTGTTCTTAGATCCCAGATATATCTCCTTCTTTTTTTTTTTTTTTTGTTCTTAGATTTCAGATCTATCTTTCTCCTTTTTTGTTCTTAGATCACATATCTATCTTCCTTTTTCTTTTTTTTTTGTTCTCCCTCTCTCATGCACAACCCATATATGTCTCTCTCCCTCTCGCTTTCATCTCTCTACCCCTCGGATCAAATATTAAACTGAAACATAAAATAAAGGCAAAGGAAGAGAAATTACCTGCGGGTGGATCACACTTGTGGGAAAGAAATGACGACGAGAAGAATAGAGACGAACCACACCGGGATGAGGGGAGGGAAGGTAGGGTTTTAATCCTCTTTATCCTTCCGAGCATCGCGTGAATAGTAAGCGAAAGATGCGGCCAAATCTTCTCTGGTTCGGTTTGGTAATGCCGTGATGATTGCGGCGTTACACATTGCGGTGTTACACTCCTATAGTCAATTGGGCTAACGGGTGAGAGACTTAGTTCGATTACTTCAATGATGCCTCAATGAAGGGATCATGATATTACACATTAGGAAGTTGTTACCCGAACTGATATTTTGCGCCTACACTAACTTCTCCTAAGAATAGACCTTAAACACCATCCAGATTTAACGAGATAAATATCTTGAAGTCCATACAATCTCCACGGAAAAGAGTGAAAAAAAAATTTCTCAATGTTACCTGAGATCTTGCTCTCAGGAGATCTTGTTCTAAGTTTGACTCTGCTGGCCCGGCCTCTAACTCTTGTACATAAGCCTGCCAAAATGGAAGAGATGGGTATGAGACGAGCGTTTTCTAGCGATCCAGAGGTCCTAATCCCAAAATTAAACAGCCTTCTTCCTCGGTCGGCTTTTGCGCGTTTACTTTGACTGATCCTCGCACGTTAATTGAAACGACCACCGACACGTGAATTGTCGATCTCGACAAATTTCTTCCCCGCCAAAGGTAGGCTACGATAACCTCCAGCACATGAGGTTCGAAATTTTCTAAGAGCATAATTACCCTCTCTCTCTCTCTCTCCCAGACTTTAGATCAGCCACCAGGACCCAAGGCCTCCCACCATTCCTTTCGAAATTCCAAATCTTTTTTATTTGTCTTTTTTTTTTTATGAAGGCTTTTTCATTTGTCAGCCTTCTGGAAGTGTTGAATGCCACGACTCAATTCCAAATACGCCTACTTTTAATTGTCAGAGAAAAAGATTGGCGAGGGCTCCAAACCACTATATATTGTCCACACCACAAAACCCTACCTACGAGCCAAGAGTTATGGCAGGCCCCCACCACCTCAAATGGCTGCCAATTCTCCTCATTCTCTCATTCCAGATTTCCTTCTCCTCCGCCGCCAGAGCCACCCCTTCTTCCTCAATTAAGGCTGTCAACCTTGGAGGATGGCTGGTGACCGAGGGCTGGATCAAGCCATCCCTCTTCGATGGCATACCAAACAAAGATCTCTTGGTACATCCGCCTTGCTTTCTGGACAGTTTCTTGGAATGGGTCATTGGACTTTCAGTCTTGGTTAAATGGTTCTATTTTGATTGTCACATTTTGCTGGTTTCAATTCTATTCTCTTGCTTTAGCGCATCGAAATCGTTAAGCTTGATAACATATTTGTTGATGTCAATAGCTTTTTTTAGTTAATGGTTCGTGAGGTTCAATTTTTAGTTTTGGCCATTGAGTTTCTCTCAAAAAAATCTGCCTTCACTGTAGGATGGCACCCAACTCCAATTCAAGTCAGTGACGCAGCAGATGTACTTGAGTGCTGAGGATGGAGGCGGAACGATCATCGTCGCAAATCGGACTCGCGCTTCGGGTTGGGAAACCTTCACGGTTTGTATTATTTTATATATGCCAAGGCTTTTAGCCATCAATCTTGATCTTATATTAAGTCGATTGCTATGCAACCAGCTGTGGAGAATCACAGAGTCCACCTTCCAATTTAAGGTTTTCAACAAGCAATTCGTGGGCCTTCGCAGCCAGGGAGATGATGTTGTGGCAGTCTCGACTGATCCGGGTCAATTAGAGACGCTTGAGATTGTGAGGAATGCCAGAAACCCGAACCGTGTTCGGATCAAAGCCCCAAATGGTTTCTTCGTTCAGGTACTCAGGGTGCAGTTCTCTTTGCAATTTATGTGCACTGTTATCATCAATTGCTCGTCCATTGCTATCTAGTTCTCTCTTTTTTATCCTCAACGCGGAGCTTTGGATGCTCATAGGCCAAGACAGATGTGCTCGTGACTGCGGATTACCCAGAGAGCACCAGCTGGGGAGATGATGATCCTTCGGTTTTCCTGATGACTATAGTTGCCATGTTGCAAGGGGAGTACCAGGTTACCAATGGCTATGGACCAGACAAGGCCCCGCAAGTCATGAAGGTAATAGAATCACCTTCATCAATTAATTCTGAGTGTGACTTGTTAACGTTGATCCAGCTGTCAGTGCCCAACAGTACGGATCACCAGTAACACAGCTTGCTGCCCTCAAGAAAACAATGATACAGAGTTTGGCTTTCAAAATAACCAGCCGACAAATTTGGATTAAAATGTATAGATCTAAATACTTTTTATTTATCATAAATAAATAGTAATAATTTATATATAATATTATATATATATAATTAATATATTATATTACTATACTACAATATAATATAAAGTATTATATTGTATTACTAAATAATATTATGTATTATAATTTAATATTAATAATTTTTTATTTATAATATACCATGTAGATATACTATATGATAGTATTACTATATTATATTATAATTTATCTACTATAATATAATATAATACAATGTAATATGCCATACTATGTATATAATATTATAATATATGATAAATTTTAATATATTATATTATATATGTTATAACAATATAATATAAATATAATAGAGAAAATTTTAGTACTTTATGATTAGTAATTTTTAATTTTTATGGCATATTAAATATGATGATGTTAGATCATTAGTGTTTACTGTAATATGTCATATCAAACACAGTGATTTTTGGTCATTGAAGATCAAATCATCTCAGGATTAAGATCACCAGCAATCCAAAATTATGGAGTGATCCCAAAATGATCACCAAATAGACCTTTAGGTGTTGCTTTAGCAAACACCTCTGATTGTTTTTGATTCTTCCAATTCAGTCTACGGTTGTATCGGCTGTAGAGCATGTTACAAAATGGACTATCATGCAAAGCTGGAATTAATTTGCACTTGCAGCAAGCGAGTGCTAATTAGTGCGTACAATTGGCGTTGCAAGCAGTTCAACTACTTGCAACCAAGCAAATCATAAATACAAGCAAGATTCCAAGATTATCTGACTTCAATCTCCTTATGATATTGTCAACTGCGTACTGTCAAGCACTCGTGACCATATCCTGTCATGCGGGGACTTGACTTTCAGAAATCATCATCCGTGAAGCTTGACATTTTTGACCATAGTGGTCACCCTATGATGCTGACTTTGACTAGTTGACGTGTTCACTTGGATAAGCTAAGATATTTGCACCACTAAGATTTAGTGGAGGATCCAACCATTCCTGAAATTGTTTATGAATGGTGGCAGGAGCATTGGAGCAGCTTTATAGTGGAGGATGACTTCCGTTTCATATCCCAGAATGGACTGAATGCTGTGAGAATTCCAGTTGGGTGGTGGATGGCCCGTGATCCCAATCCCCCGAAGCCTTTTGTTGGAGGGTCCCTCAAAGCTTTGGATAATGCTTTCGCATGGGCAGAGTAAGGAAGCCACTTCCACCATTGTTCAAATTAAGAGAACCAGAAGCAGTCGGACCCTTTTCATAATCTCCATTCATTAGTCTTAGATGACCATATAATTGAGTGTCAACTTTCCATTTTTCTACGGTCAGAACAGATTTTTGAAGGAAGTTAGGTCTAGACTAGTCGTACCTTTGGCTGGATGCCAATTTTGGTAGGCCATACGCTAATGATCTGTCCCGAAATTTGCAATACCAAACTGTTCCTTGTCTTGATGTGCAGGAAGTATAATATAAAGGTCATTGTGGACCTACATGCCGCACCTGGATCACAGAATGGGTATGAGCACAGTGGCTCAAGAGATGGTTCTATAGAATGGGGTCAGACTGATGCCAGTATAGATCAGACTGTTGCAGTGATAGATTTTCTCACAGCTAGGTACGCCTGCCTTGTCTTTCCTCCATTCAATTATATCATGAGTTTATAACCATGGTCAAAATAATCTCCGTAATATGGAAATTTTCTGAACTAAGCACATGCAATTTTCTTCATTGGCATGCATTGGCAGTATACCTAACGCATCAAATATTTGCAAATTGCACAAATTTTAACAGTATATGGCTTGAAATATTTGATGTTTTAATTGAATAACTTCTGTATATTTTGTATTTGTAATTTTTTTTAAGTGTTACCGAACTTAAAAATCTCAAAGATCTGGTTGGCCCGTAAACCAAATCTCAAGCAGTGGACCCAATCCCATATAAGAATGCGATGGGGATGGCCTAAATCCTAAAGTAAATATCAACATGGGTTTTACTTGTTTTAGACCCACTTTTAGTGGACTCAAGTCACGTCCTAAATTTTCTGCAAAGTAGGCGATCAAACTGTGGAACTCATGAACTTTACCTTCATGAAGGTATGCTCAAAGCTCAAGCCTTCTCGCAATTGAGCTGATCAACGAGCCTCGAGCACCAGTAACACTGGATGACCTGAAAAAGTACTATCAAGCCGGTTACAACACTGTTCGCAAATACACATCCAGTGCCTACGTGATCATGTCGAACAGGCTATCGGCTGACTCAACGGAGCTCCTCCAGTTCGCCAGTGGCTTTCATGGCTCTGTCATCGATACCCACTACTACAATCTCTTCTCCCATATCTTCAACAGCATGACGGTGCAGCAAAACATCGACTTCGTGAACAACAACCGATCCAGCAACCTTGCCACCATAACTAAAGCTAATGGCCCTCTCATTTTCGTTGGTAAATTGCCGATTCAAGATTTCCCAATATCATCCATCCTTTTCGATCATTCATGGCCTGAAATCTATGATTGATAACTTGTGCTGCAGGGGAATGGGTAGCAGAGTGGCAGGTGAAGGGAGCAAGCAAGGAGGACTATCAAAGGTTTGCACAGGCCCAATTAAACGTATACGGGCGGGCCACCTTTGGATGGGCTTACTGGACCCTGAAGAATGTCCAGAACCATTGGAGCTTGGAATGGATGATTCAAAATGGCTATATTACTTTGTAAACCAAGCTTTGCTGATTAAGTTTATATAATTCCTATAATTATCTCAACAACACTCAAAATTGAGTTGAATTTCCACTTAGATACGAGTGGAAATATTATTTGAAAACTTGAAATGATCCAAGATCAACGCGCTGTAATTGACTGGTTAACATATATCAAATTTATGAATATCTTGTTTTCTACTCTCTGTGTTCCAGAGAATCTAGATGCAGCAAAATCAAAAATTTATGCTTGATGCTGATTTTCTTTCACAATGATAGCAAAAGGAACCAAATCTTTTCAAGATTGCTGAACGCCCGATCAAATGGATTTCATTATTAAGTTTTTCCATCCAAAAGAATATAACTGTACGATATGTTCGATAGCAGCGGCTAAATTTTTTCAGTATTTTACCAAATCAGTTGATTAACATATTCTGATGAGTGACAACAGAGACTCCTCTCTCTGTTTTTTTTTTTTTCCAGAAAATGGAGAAGCTAAGCTTCCCCATTAATTTGTTTATTAAAAATAGTAATTACAAGGAGATGCGGAAGAGAAGGATACAAAGAGTAGAAGAGGACAATACAGGAGAGGAGGGTAAGAGAAGCAGAAAGAGTGGAAGCGAGGAAGGAGGATACAGAGAGGAGAATACATAGAGGAGAAAATATAGGTATAATTAAAGAAGCAACCCAACCTCTGTGACCGAAAAAAAAAAAAAAAAAAAAAAAAAAAAAAAAAAAAAAAGGGCTAGGAAGTCAATAATCTAGTTAGATGATGTTCCTCTCAGGATTGGAGGTGGACTCTACAAAAGAAGCTGATTACCCTGCGTGCATCTCCAGAGAAGCAGACATGAGCATGAGCCTAGGACTAAAAGGAGTGTAAAGCTTTGAGTAGTGTGAGATGATCTTCTTTTTAGAAAAGTTCTTAAATTCCTTTCGATTTAAATTTGTCGACATAACACTGCAATCAACTGGTCCCGCACCTTCGTCTAAATACTGTTTGAGAATGGATATCTCACAAATAAATGATTCATAATATAGATTGCTAATAAGCATTTTCTAAGTTGCAACTTAGGACTGCTTAGAAGTTTCCATACCCACTTGGCTAGAAGAGAAGAGTTAACAATACATATGTTTTTGATTCCTATGCCTTCTTTCTTTTGGTCCTAGCAAACACTGTCTTAATTAACTAGACAATTAAAACCTCTAACTTTTTTCCTTACTTTTCCACAAAAAAGGCTCTTCTCAATTGATCTATTCTTTAAGTAACCCATTTTGGTAATCTGAAGATAGACATATAGTAAGCAGGAAGACCTGAAAGCACCACATTAATAAGAGTGAGTTGACTTTCCATGGATAGAAATTTATCTTTCCAAGATACCAATTGAGACCCTATTCTATCTAGAAGTGCCTAATAGCTTTTAGGGAGTCTCTTACCACTCGAAAGCATCCCCAAATAAGTGAAAAGGAAAGATCCTACTCTACAATTTAGTAAAGTAACTAAGCTTTTAGTATCCTCCTCTATCGTATTTAAGCAGATCAAGAAGCTTTTATGGAAGTTAACTTTCAAACCCATTGCATTCTCAAATGCAAACAGGATTGCTTTAAAAACTGATAGAGAATTCTCCTTTATTTACAAAAAAAAAAAAAAAGAGTTTATGATAAGAAGCTTGATCTGATATTTATCCAATCATAAAACACTGTCATATAAATTTATGATTTGAAGCTTTTCATTTCCTATGATCATATGGTCTCACTTTTGCTTGAAGTTGAAATGCTAGCCTATAGATTGAAGTGAAATGGAAAAAATAAATGAAATAAATCATAAGAAGTTTGTAAGATTTAAATGAATCTGACATTATGTCTTTTAGGTCAATTAGCATGACTCATGTTGGATTACATACACGAGGTCGGTAACATGATTATTAGACGGGCCTAACATTGACCTTGTCTTGAAATAAAATGAGGAAAAAAAACTTAAAAAATGTTAAGAAGCTTCTAATTTTATTAACCTATTGCATAGTTGATGTGAAACTAAAAATATGATAGAGCAGGCTATCACATTATTTTCCTATTTAAGTTATAATATCCTCATTCAGCTAAGGATCCAAAGATCTCACCAAAAAAAAAAAAAAAAATTATGTGGAAATTGATATATATCTGGGCTAGAGATAGCAATTTCAACCCATAAAGCGGAGACTCGGACCATCCTACCTTGTTCGAGGTGAAAATTTCTATCTTTTATGGGGATAAAAATAAGGATTACTTTTATCTTCGCTAATGAAGACAAGGTGGGGACAGAAATAAGTGCATCTCCATCCCGCCTTACCCTATATTAGCTTCGTATTTAAATATTATATTATCCTTATATATTTTCATATTTACAAAATGATCCTCATAATTTTTGTTAAAAATTCATAAATATTATTAGGAGAAAGGTGGGATGGGGATTTATTATTCCCCATAAGATAGAAATAGAGATGAAAAAATCTTTGCTTATAAGAATGGGATAGGGATAGAAATTATTTTTTTTGGCAGGGACTGGAACAGAGATTGCGGTCCCTAGCCTTGTTACACCTTGCCTTATTAGCATCTCTAATCTAGGCTCCTTAGACATATATGAGTACCTAAGATCTATCTAACGCATAATCAGCATAGGACTAAACACATGTTAGCATGAGATCTTACATAAATTTTCCTTATCTTTGATAATCCTTCCTTCTTCTTTCAAGTTTGAGAAATTTCTTCATGTCAATTTCTATTTTGACATCGATGATTGACTAGAAAATTGAATTTATCTTATTTCAATTATATTTAGGGGCACATGTATGACATTTTTCTTTCAACATTTGCTTTACCTTTTTTTTTTAACAAATTTTCAGTTTACAGCTTTTAACACAAATCAAATAATAGTACAAATCAAGTATATGTAATGGATGCTCTCAATTTAGAATTATTAACATTTTGGACCATTTTGAAGTAATAATCATGTTATTGTTCCTCATCTTTCCTTTACTAGAAAATCATGTTCTTTTCAATATTGTAAATAAGAATATTGTGAAGATATCAAACAATATTAATAGTCATGTTCTTGTTCAAAAAATTCTTTTTTAGAAAAGAAGAACTCTTTTTAAATAAGATTAAGAATCTCATTAAAATTTGAAGCAATGCTTTATTCTCATTGCACTATTGAAGCAATGATTTATTATCGGAACGATGCTCCTATATTAAAAATGAGACTAAAGTCTCAAAAATATTTGAAAGATTTCTTCATTTATGAAGTGGTGCTTCAATGCAAAAATGAGATCGAAATCTCATTATATATTAAACCTATACTTTATTATGGAGAAGCACATATAAAGATACTCATGAATATAGAATATGTAAGTTTCGCTATAAACTGAGGTACTGCTTTGTTTTTCTCGTGACTCAATGAATATAGATTCTTAATTTTTTTATGATATACGATATGAAAAATGAATAGATTATATGATAAGAAAAGAACAAATGACCAAATATAAGATTTTTATGTTTAGAGTTTCACTATAAACTGAAGCATTACTTTATTTTTCATAAGACTCTATCAATATAAAGTCTTATTTCTTTAAAACCAATGATAGAAAAAATGAATCGATACCATAGGTAAGGAAAGGAAGAATGGTTGACAATAGGATTTCTATATTCAGAGTTTCACTATAAATTGAGGCAGTGCTTCATTTTTTATGAGAATTTATCAACATATATCCTTATTTTTATAAGACCTATAGTAGGAAGAATAAATGGATACCATAAGTAAAGAAATAAAGAATGTTCAAGAATAAGATTTCTATATTTAGAGTCTCACTATAATTTAAGAAAGTACTTTGTATTTTATGAGACTATCCACATGAATCCTTATTTTTATAGGTCATATGATAGGAAGAATGAATGGAAGTCATAGGTAAGGAAAGGAAAAGTGGTGAGTAGGATTTCTATTTTTGGAGTCTCACTAGAAACTGAGACAGTGCTTCATTTTTCATGTGACTCTATTAATATAGATCCTTATTAAAAGAGTAGAAAGAATAAGTTGATATGAAGAGCTAAGAGAGAAAAGGTGGCAAAGAATATACTTTTTTTACCCTAAGGATCTTAGTTTTCTCTTAAGGTTCTCTACGTCAAAGTTCTAAGTTCTTTATAGAGTTCTGTTTTTGATAAAAGTTCTTCATAGAGTTCTATCTTTTTAAAGAGTTATTCATGTGCTTTCTTTTGAAAACTTAGTTTCGCAATTACTAGAAACTATCAAGTATCTTTCTATGCCATTGAGTAGCATTTGATCGCAATATAATTTATTATAATATTATTAAATATCCCATTATATAATATATAAATATTTAGTAATATATTTTATAATAATTTACTATGAAAGAAGGTCATAAATATTAATAATTTAAAATATTAAATATTAAATTGATATTAAATTTAATATTAATATAAAATATTATATTATGTATTATATATTTTAATATAAATATAATATTAAATATAAATTAAATATTAGATTAATATAATATTAAATTTATAATTAGATTAAATTTTATTAAATATTTATATGGAAGTCAAGAATATAATTTAAGATTATCAGACTTTGGTAATCTCATTTATCTATCTTTCAATAAAAAAATGAATTATCATGATTTATGATAATCTTAAATTATCAGAAATAAATATAACTACTTAAATTATCATGTCTAATTACTAAATATGGTAATCTACATGGTAATCTAAGATTACCATAGTAGATTATTATGAACCAAACGTCTTAGATTTTATTAGAATACAACATGAGCGATCAGATTTAATGTGAAGAAAATAGTTTCCAATGAGAAAATCCATATTTTTAAATAGAAGAGACCATTCTTGCATGGCTGGAATGGTTAGAGGTGTTTTATACTTTTTTTATGAGGCTAAGCATAATTGAGTCCATCCGATGTAATATTGTGGAAACTGAGCCATTTGATGTATTACATATTTAAATATTATAGGACTAAGCTTAATACTAGCCCTTAGATCTAATACAAATGAAGTTATAGCCTTATGAGAATGTCATTGATTTCAACCATTAGATATAATATACACAATCCATTACCTTTAGATTTGATTAGAGAATTTGGAATTAAGATAATTCCTAAACCTTAGATTTGACATACAAATCCAATGTCATTGGATTAGATAGCAACCTTATAGACTTCTAAGATACTAATTAATCTTAGTTATTGGATTTGACATGCACAAAGCATTATCATTAAATATGATACTTAATCTTGGCCTTTGAAATAGATACAATGTTGGGCCCCCTTTCCGACGGCATGATTTCTTATGAAAATTAGGTAAAGATCTGCTAGTCTTTATGCTAAGCACCATAACCCAAGTGATCCTTATCTAATTGTCATAAGTTACATGCACAAAAATACTGAACATGCTAAAAGCTTTGACCTGCTCACTTCATTCATACTGTTTATAAAATAATATCATAATTTATTTAACCCTGCTCAGATAAAATAAGATTTCCACACTATTCATCACATAATTCTAGGTAATATAACTTTCATCACTATGCTGTTATAAAGACCATTCACAAATTCATTCCACAATGAAGGTCATTTCTCATAACCATCCAAATCCAAAATACATCATAGGGTTACAGTCATACAAATCCATCCATATCCATTTCAAATACATATACAATCTAATAATTAACAACCCAAACCACTTTCATGCTTTCCAGGGCCAACCTGCTATCTCTGATCTGATATTCAAAAATATCAACGATAGAGGGGTGAGACCTAAGTCCCAGTGACTGGATAATCATCTAACAATGGGGAAAAGCTGAGAATCATATTATAAAATTCATAATAATACTAACACAACATATTTCGATCGATACATTAATCTTTATAAATGAAATAAGTTAACGTATAAGTTAGTTTATGCTTCAAATAATATAACTTAAATAAAGAGATGCTACATTTACAAAATTTCATGATGATGGGTTGAGTGTGCTACCACTAAGGTACATCCCTACAGTCGTCCTCCTACAGGTGTGCTCTCAGTAGGTGAGTATATTGAGCGCTGAGGATTCCCGCACTATATGGTACTCCTCACATGTGCGGTTCACCCCAGGTGTGAGTTTGCTCCTTTTCCCTCGGCCTCCTGCTTGCTCCCTCCATGGGCTAATATCTCTGAGCCCCCTCGGGCTTTATAGTAACCTATCTCTTTACTGAGTTATGATTCTTGCTTCATTAGGCTGTTTACAATCTGTCCCACTGAGCTGATCTAGCTTGTACTCCCCCTGGCCTAGGGATCATAGTACGATCGAGTTGCAAGGAGGTACCGCCTATAACAGTGTGTGCAATGCTCATGCTATGGCGCAGTCTACAGAGTGATCAGCCCCATAAATACCCCAATGCTCTTTATGCTGTATGCTGTAAAAATACTCAAGTTTAAGTTTATAATCTAATATACAATCAGCTATACTTTCTTTGAAACATTGCTACTCATGCATGCCCATGCATTACTTTAAAATATAACTCTGAAAGATAAATTCCATGCTTTACTGAAACATATATTTTTATCCAAACAATACTTTTTATGAAATTCTATACTTTGCTTTGAAACATGCTATGACTCATGTTTTCATTTCTTTTTCTTAAATTCATGCTTTGCTGAAACTCTTGCTTTGCTTTGAAAACATACTGTAAATCTATATTTATTCTTTAAACTCATGCTTTGCTTTAAAACATGCTTTAAAAATATAATACCATTATAACCGGGTTCTCATTTCCCATATTTGACTACTGAAGGTACTATACTTAGCATGATACACTCCAATTTGTAGCAAAATATCATTATACTATTATAAAACATTTCACAAAGCTAGATGAGAAACACACTCACCTTAGCTGTTAGCACACCGCTATAGCTTCTATTTCCCCTGTTCCAACTCCCTGGTACGAATTTCTTAGCCTAAGTCATCGTACATGCATTATTAGAGTCACGTGCACCGAGGGTTTCATAAAACTATGCATGCATGCTCTATGCCTTAGCATCTTAGCATAATATTTCTCAATTCTTAACATACTCATGCTATCACTTCATTTACCTCTAAATCATGAGATTTTAATATTATTCTCTAGCTTAGAAAGGTTTGGACTTACTTTAGCAAAGATAGGCTAAACCATCAAGCCTTTTTCCTTTCCTTCTCTTCCTCTTTTTCTCTTCTTCTTCTCTTCTTCTTTTCTTTTTCTTTCTTCTTTCCCACGGCTGAACTCTCTCCTCTTTCTTTCCCTTTTCTTCCTCTTTTCTTTCTCTTTTCATATGGTGGCTCAAGGGCTAAGGAAAAAAAGTGGATTTTTAATACCTTAGAAATTCTCATTTTGCTTCTCTTCACTCTTAAGTCATGCTTTTTAAAGTCCACGTGTCTTCTTTTCTATCGAGCATTTTTGCCCTTCAATTCTTTTTTCCATGTTGCCCTTAATCAAACTCTCAAATGATTTTTTACTAAATTTCACTTATACCACTGATCAATTTCCATTACCAAATGAATAACAGGGGCTATCCATCTATTAGTCAGCATGGTTACTAGCTAATGAGAGTGATATAGGTTTCAAACCAATTCCACAGAAGATTTTTATGCACCAAAACTCATAGTTAAGCGTGCTTAGGTGAGAGCGATGGGTGACCTCCTGGGAAGTCCTTAAATTTGTATTAATTAGTTAGCTCTCACAGTAGTCGAGTAAGTGATCGACTACTGTGGTTAAAATTGGTTCCAAACTATTTTTACAAAGAGATTTCCCAAAGTAGTCGACTAAGTAATCGACTACCTTGGATGAAATTGGTCCCAAGCTCATTTTACAGAAAAATTTCCCAGTCGATTAAGTAATCGACTATTGTGGCTAAAAATTGTCTCAGATCGATTTTACAAAGAGATTCTGCCAATTAGTCGACTAACTAGTCGACTACTTAAATCACAAGTTAACTGGCTCTAGAGCCAGCTAACTTCCTAGAATCACTTCCAAAAGCCATTTTAATGCATTCTAACCTCCAAAATCTTTATTCCAACCTCTTCCAAGGATCAAAAACAATAAGTAGGCATTGAAATCATTACAAAAACTTTAATTACAAGCCCAAATAATTGACTTTATTAACTTTTTGGAAGGATCATGGGAGAAACTCAAATTAACTTTAAAATTTTCAGCTTTCATATTTTTCTAAGATTTTCACTCAAATCATTAACACCAGAAGGCTAAACTAACAATAAAAACATACTTAAAAATGAAATTACAATGCTTCCAAGTTTGAAATATTACATACAATGACTAATAGCCATTAGATTTGAAAGGCGTATAAAACTAAGTTGATCTCAATCATTAGACCAAACATGAGGAATGATAATATCATCAAATCCAATACTTATTTAAAGATCATAGGATCGAAACAATTCTTAACCTTTACATTCAATACATATTGAATTACAACCATTGAATTTGATGGCCTTTCTCCTGTAGGCCTTATAAAATCTTAAATGATCTTGACTATCGATAAGACTCATGGATTCAATCTTAGTCCTTGAAATCAATATGGTAAATGATATTTACTAAATTGAATGTAATTTATGAATCTTGGTGAATATGTTATAAAGAATTTATAATTATTTTGGGAACCTTTGAAAATCATTTGATTTGGTTATTCAAATTAAATATCAACCATTTAAATTTGAGTCATCAATTCACAGTCATTTTTGGAAGAATTTATAGTTATTTGTGAGCCTTTGAAAACCATTTGATTTGGTTATTCAAATTAAATATCAGGTATTTAAATCTAAGTCATCTATTCATGGTCATTTTGGATTTATCATTAATCTTGTATTAATTAGTCAACAAATCTAATTCATCTAAACAAATAAAAAATTATCAATCATTAAATTTATTACATGCCTTTTAATGAGTGATTACATAATAGAAATATCATAAAGAGGAAGGATTTTCATCAATAGTGGTGCTCTCTCCGAGATCTAAGTATATCCAATTGTCCACTATTGAATACTAAATCAGGACTTTTCGTATCTCTATAAAAGCATCTCTATACTCAAGTATAAGACATAATGCAAGAACTCAACTCAAGAGGGTTAGATCTTCTTCTAGGCAGACTTGAGTGTCAGAGGGTCCCCTACAAAGAAAATCTTGAATCTCTCCCTCTCTTCTCTTTCTCTCTTTTATAGGATTCTGCTTTAAGATTAGTTGTGAGTGCTGTACTAGGTGAGTTCTCGCCTTTACATTGGTTGGTGTTTAAGAGCCAGTTTCGAATGTCAACAATTGGTATACAAAAAATTATAGAATCTTTTATATGAGTGTTAGAGTAATAATTCTAAATTAACCTCAATAAAAGGTACTTTCATATGATTAAGAACTCATGAAAAATTAGAAAATATTTCATGCATTAATTTTTTTATAGTTAACAAAAAATTATCGAGTATCACATATTAGAATTACTTGAGCCAAACTTCTTCCTATAATAAAGTGAATATCACATAAACCAATTTTAAACTTTGCATGCCAACTTTTCTTGTCTTTTTTAAAAATCAAAATAGTGGAAAGCCAACAAGCATTTTATTAAATTAATGAAATGGGTAAAATAGTTGGACTCGAGTAATCCAGTCCAAAAAAGGAAAAGAAAAAAATAAACTTTAATATTTCTTTCAAAACTTTAGTAACACCTAAAAGATTGCACAATAGAGTATGTAAAACTATATAAGGCCTTATTTGGATTGACTATTAAGGCACTTTTAAGTGGCTATTGGCCAATAGTTAATTCAAATAAGTTCTAAGTTTGTAAACTCAGACATCTATTATACATAACTAAAATGGAAGTTTAGTTTGCATGGAGCTCTCCATTCAACATGTTATAGTTGCTCTCTCTAAAATTATTAAATATGGGATTAAATGTCGAGAAAACCTAATCAGAAAGTGGAATTCCTAAGAGACCATGCCCTTTGATAATCAAAAATACTATAATGCATTTATTAGAGGGAGTTGAAGAATTTTGAAAAAAAATAGGAATCTTAAGTAACCACACCCTTCTTAATTACACCCAAAAAAAAAACCTTACCTTTGTCTTTTTGTTTTTAGATAAAGTGCCCTATTTTATTTACTCATAATGTTCTTTTAATTTTCGATATTTAAATTGATATGTAAGCAAACATAAATATTTTAACTAAAAAAATGCTATGGACTAAAATATATCCACTATTTTAATTTTTTTATGTTCAATAGAATTCTGTGTATTCTTTTTCGCATTCCATGTTATATTTAAATTCATCTTTTTATCTAAGAGTGTAAAAATTCACATCATTTCAATCATTTTTATTATCCTCTCAATACCAAGTTCTAAGCAATTTTAGGTTTATGTGGCTTTTCTTTGAATTTAACATTTTGCTAACAAAGCATGATAATTCACTATTAAATGTGATATTAAATGCATGGACAATCTTAACCAGAAAATAGAATTTCTAAGTAACTATACCTGTCAGTAATCAAACATATTGTATTTTGATGACACATTTAATAGAGGGAGTTGGAGGATTTCAAGAGAAAAATAGGAATCTTAAGCAACCACACCCTCCTTAATTGAAAGAAAAATCATACCTTAGTCTTTTTATTTTTAGATAAAATGCTTTCCTTTATTTATTAATAATAATTTTTTTAAGTTTTAATATTTAAATTAATATATAAGAAAACGTTAACATTTTAACTAAGAAATCACTATAGACCAAAATATATCCACTATTTTAACTTTATTTATGTTCAAGTATCCTTTTCGTATTAACTTTAAACCAATATTTTTAAATAAAAGCATAATGTGGATTGTTAACTTCATTGTGACCGAGATTATTAGCCTCCTAATACCAAGATCGAAGCAATTTCAGATTTGAATGACTTTTCTTTGAACTTATGTAACATTTTGCTATTAGAGGATGATAATTATCCATTAAATGTGGGATTAAATGTAGTAATAATCTCAATCAGAAAATAGAATTTCAAAGTAACCATGCCTTTCGGCAATCAAAAATATTGTATCTTGATGACTCATTTAATACAAGCCATTGAAAAATTTCAAAAAAAAAAAAAAAGATAGGAATCTCAAGCAGCCATACCCTCCTTTAAAAAAGTATGTTAGTCATTTTGTTTTTAGATAAAGTGCCTTCTTTTATTTATTAGTGGTAATTTTTTAAAGTTTTGATATTTAAATTAATATACAAACAAACATTAATATTTTAACTTAAAAATTGTTAGAGTATCATATCAAAATATACCCATTACTTTAAAATTATTTATGTTTGATAGAATTCTCTATATCATTTTTTCATTCCATGTTATCTTTAATGGTAATAGGTGGTCAATACCTATCTTTTTAAAATAAGAGAATAAAATGAGTTATTAGCTTCATCCTGATCAGGTTTAGACTCCTTTCCAAAGTATAATTCAAGCAATTTCATGTTTGAATGGGTTTCTTTGAACTTAATTAACATTTTACTAGCATAGCATATTAATTCCCATTAAATATGGGATCGAATACGAGGTTAATCTCAACTAGAAAATAGAAGTCCCAAGTAACCATGCCTTCTAAGACATTTAATAAAGGGAATCGTGGAATTCCAAGAGAAAAATAGGAACCCAAGAAGTTACGACCTCCTTAAATGTTTTTTTAAAAAAATACCTTACTTTTTTTAAGATTAATTGTTTTATTTATTAGTAGTAATATTTTTTAAAGTTTTGATATTTAAGTTAATATATAAGCAAACATTAACATTTTAACTAAGAAATTACCTTACTATATTAGACCATAATGTATTTACTTTTTAAAATTATTTATATCCAATAGAATTCTATGTATACTTTTTTTTTTTTTTTTTCATTCTACTATCTTTAATGATAATAAGTAAGCATTCTAAGGCCCTTTTTTTGACAATTTAATTTTTTTCTGAATGAGTTGATCAGTCCACATTAAATATCACTTTTGGTCTTCGACTAAAGAAACAAGTTCATCATGCACGTTGCATCTCTAACTTTTGAAAATATAGGAGTAAAGAGAGAACTATATATGAAGGAGGAGAGAAGGTTGTTGGTGGCAATAAACTAGTAGAAACGATTCATAAAGGAAGAGGAGGGTGGAGGGGAAGTCCAAGGAGGCGGTGGGTGAAGGCATGGAGGGCAAGGTGATGGTAGGGTAGGAGTGGAGTGGAAGAGGGAAAGGGTACGGTAAGAAGATGAGACAGTGTAGAGAGAGTTGGGGGCAACAAAGGGATCAATGATGAGAGGAGGACAGGTAGGAGGTCGAATAATCATTGGAGCGAAGGCATTGCATGCGGTGGGATAATTATTATTTTTACTTTTTAGGTTAAAGGCTTAAAAGTGGTATTAAATACGTTTTGAATAGGCAATTTGATAAATTTAATAGAAAAAATATTATGTTTCTTTCTTTCTAAATATGAACATAAAATGAGTACTTCATTTCATCCTGATCGAATTTGTAGCCCTCTCAATGTTGAAGAATCGAGTAATTTTAGGTTTGAATAGCTTTTCTTTGAACTTATTTGTCATTTTGCTGGTAAAGTATGAAAATTTAACATATTTCATGTAAATAAATTATCTTATTTACATTTGTGTCAGATAAATGTATCAAAATAATAATAATAATAATAAAAGGGTCCACGCATATCGTGGGTTCTATATATGCTAGCCTATCACAAACAAAGAACTTGGCATGCTAATCTTGACTGATCAATATCCCGGCACATAGATTGAAACGACCACCCGCGCATAAATCGTTGATCTCGACAAATTTCTTCGTCGCCAAGGTGGGGGTTATGATAACCTCTAGCACATGAGGCTCGACGTTTTCTAATAGCGTAAGAAACCTCTCTTAGACTTATTGATCAGCCGCCGGGACCCATGGCTTCCGACCCAGGACTATCATTTTTGTCCTTTTCTTTGATGAAGACTTTTTTTATTCGTCAACTTTCTGGAAGCATTGGATGCCACGTCTCATCCGAAACGCGTTCCTATGTTTTTTTTAATTGTCAGAGAAAAGGTTGCCGAGGCTCCAAGCCGCTATATATTGTCCTCGCTGCAAAACCTTTCCGGCCAAAAGTGAGCTATGGCAGGCCACCATCTTCTCAAATGGCTGCCAATTCTCCTCCTACCACTCTCATGTCAGATTTCCTTCTCATCTGCTGCCGGAGCCACCCCTTCTTCCACAATTAAGGCTGTCAACCTTGGAGGATGGCTGGTGACTGAGGGCTGGATCAAGCCATCCCTCTTTGATGGCATACCAAACAAAGATCTCTTGGTATCACCGCTGCCCTTTCTGTACTATTTCTTGCAATAGATCACGAGACTTCCAGTCTTGGTTGAACGGTTGTATTTAGATAATCATATATTTGCTGGTTTCAATTCCGTTCTCTTTGTTTTAGCATAATGAAATCCTTTGCTTGATAACATATTTGTTGATTTCAACAGCATTTTTTTTATTTAATGGTTCATGAGGTTCAATTCTTAGTTTTAGCTATTGGGTTTGTTTTAAGTATTCAAATATCGGCTTTAATTTCCCTCTCAAATATTATCTACCTTCGCTCTAGGATGGCACCCAACTCCAATTCAAGTCGCTGACGCAGCAAATGTACTTGTGTGCTGAGGATGGAGGTGGAACGATTATCGTCGCAAATCGAACTAGTGCTTCGGGTTGGGAAACCTTCACGGTTTGTATCATTACTTGGCTTTCTTCTCTATGGATATATATATCGAGATTTTGAGGCATCAATCTTGATCTTACGTTAAGTTAATTGCTTTGCAACCAGCTATGGAGAATCACAGAGTCGACTTTCCAATTTAAAGTTTTTGACAAGCAATTCGTAGGTCTTGGCAACCAAGGAGATGGCGTTGTGGCAGTCTCGACCGATCCGGGCCAATCAGAGACACTTGAGATCGTGAGGAATGCCAACGACTCGAACCGTGTTCGGATCAAAGCATCAAATGGATTCTTCATACAGGTACTCAGGGTGCAGTTCTCTTTGTAATTTGCGTACATTGTCATCATCAATCTAGTTGTCTCTTTTTCTTCCTCAATCGTGGAGCTTTGGATGCTCATAGGCGAAGACAGATGTGCTGGTGACTGCGGATTACCCGGAGAGCACCAGCTGGGGAGATGATGATCCTTCTGTCTTCCTGATGACTATAGTTGCCACATTGCAAGGAGAGTACCAGGTCACCAATGGCTATGGACCAGACAAGGCCCCACAAGTCATGAAGGTAAGAGAGACACTTTCATAAGTTAATTATTTGACTTTGGCTTGTTAACGTTTATCCAGTTGTCAGTGCCCAATATTATGGATCAACTATAACCCGGAGCTCGTTACCCTCAAGAAAACAATGATACAGAGCTTGACTTTCAAAACAATCAGCTAATAGGGCTTCTTTTATTTAGTTGTCAGCAATTTGGGAATGCTGTAGCGTTGTTGTTGTGTGGAGCTAGTTCTAATTACCATAGATTGGATTTCTTTTAGGTGTTGCTTCAGTAGACACCTTTGATTGTCTTGCAAAATGGACTGTTTTGCAAAGCTGGAATTAATTTGCACTTCCAGCAGGCGAGTGCTAATTACTGCTTACGATTGGTGTTGCAAACAGTTGAACTACAAGCTGATCATAAATGCAAGCAAGATTTCCAAGATTATCTGGCTTCCATCTCCATATGATACTCAGCTGCAAATTATCATCTACTTATGACCATATACTGTGAAGCTTGACATCATCATCCATGAAGCTTGACTTTTTTGACATTGTAGTTATGAGTAGGGTTTCAGTCCAAGCAGAACGTTCCATAAGACGTCGAGATGGATTGCTATACAAATATTGAAACGGAATTATCTTACTATTATCCTAGCATTCGAGTCGATGCATCTTGAGACATCTTCTGTCTCAAGTATTAAGATGAAATGAAATGATGATGCAACCCGTTCCATAAAAGAACTGTGATGGCTCCATCCTATGAGGCTTAAAATCTTGCTTATAACACATTCTCAGCTTCAAATTATCTAACTTTAAATCAAAGCATAAGCACAAGCAAGATTCCTAGATTATCCAACTTTCATTTCCATATGATTTTCTCTGCTACAAATTATTGTACTTATGGTCATATCCTGCCTAACTTTTAGTCGTCGTCATCATCATCATCTGTGAAGCTCGACATTTTTGACCATGGTGGTCAACCCATGATGCTGACTTTGACTATGTGACTTGTTCGCTTGGATAAGCTAAGATATTTGCATCACTAAGATTTAGTGTAGTATCTAACCATTCCTGAACTTGCTTATGAATGGCGGCAGGATCATTGGAGCAGCTTTATAGTGGAGGATGACTTCCGATTCATATCCCAGAATGGATTGAATGCCGTGAGAATTCCAGTTGGGTGGTGGATAGCCAGCGATCCCAACCCTCCGAAGCCTTTTGTTGGAGGGTCCCTCGAAGCTTTGGATAATGCTTTCACATGGGCAGGGTACGGAAGCCACTTCCACCATTGTTCAAATTTAGAGAACCAGTCGGACCCTTTCCATAATCTCCATTCATTAGCCTTAGATGACCATATAATTGAGTGCCAACTTTCCATTTTTCTACAGTCAGAACAGATTTTTGAAGGAAGTTAGGTCTAGATTAATGGTACCTTTGGCTGGATGCCAATTTTAGTAGGCCATACACTAATGATCCGTCCCCATATTTGCAATACTAAACCGTTCCTTGTCTTCATGTGTAGGAAGTATAATATTACGGTCATTGTGGACCTACATGCCGCTCCAGGATCGCAGAATGGGAATGAGCACAGTGGCACAAGAGATGGTTCTATAGAATGGGGACAGACTGATGCGAATATAAATCAGACGGTTGCAGTGATAGATTTTCTCACAGCTAGGTAGGCCTGCCTTGTCTTTCCTCCATTCAATTATGTCATGAGGTTATAACCATAGTCAAAGTAATCTCCCTGATATGGAAATTTCCTGAACTAAGCACGTACAATTTTCTTCATTGGCATGCGTCGGCAATATACTTCTTGATGCATCAAATATTTGCAAATTGCACAAATTTTAACAATATAAATAATTTTCGTTTTTAAAAAAAAAAAAGAATTACCAAACTTAAAAATCTCAAAGATCAGGTTGGCCCATAAGCTAAATCTCAAGCGGTGGACCCAATCCCATATTAGAGTGTGTTGGGGCAATCGCCTGAATCCTTAAGCAATATCAACATGGGTTTTACTTCTTTTTGACGCGCTTTTAGTGGGGACTTGAGCCGCATCCTACCTTTTCTGGTGATCAGAGTGCGCGTCGCGCCCCAGAGCCATTACCCGGCCCGGGGTGCGCGACGACATAAGCCTGGCATGCCCTTGGAGAACTCATGAATCTTCCCTTCTCTTCATGAAGGTATGCTCAAAACCCAAGCCTTCTCGCAATTGAGCTGATCAACGAGCCTCGAGCGCCAGGAGTAACACTGGATAGCCTGAAAAAGTACTATCAAGCCGGTTACAACACTGTTCGCAAATACACATCCAATGCCTACGTGATCATGTCGAACCGGCTGTCGGCTGACTCAACGGAGCTCCTCCAGTTCGCCAGTGGCTTCCAGGGCTCTGTCATTGACACCCACTACTACAATCTCTTCTCCGACATCTTCAACAGCATGACCGTCCAGCAAAACATCGACTTCGTGAACAACAACCGGTCCAGCGACCTTGCCACCATAACTATATCTAATGGCCCCCTCATTTTTGTTGGTAAATAATCGAATTCAAGACTTTCCGATATCATCCTTTCCAATCATTCATGGCCTGAAGTCCATCATTGATAACTTGTAATGCAGGGGAATGGGTCGCAGAGTGGGAGGTGAATGGAGCAAGCAAGGAGGACTATCAAAGGTTTGCGCAGGCCCAATTAGGCGTATACGGGCGGGCCACCTTTGGATGGGCTTACTGGACCCTAAAGAATGTCCAGAACCATTGGAGTTTGGAATGGATGATTCAAAATGGCTACATTACTTTGTGAACCAACCTTTGCTGATTAAGTTTATATAATTCCTATAATTATCTCAATAAAACTCAAAATTGAGTTGAATTTCCACTTAGATACAAGTGGAAATATTATTTGCAAACTTGAAATGTCCAAAATCAAAGCGCTGTAATCGACTGGTTTACATATAACAAATTTCTGATATTTATCTGAATACCTGGTGTCTTTTTCTGTCTGGTCCAGAGAATCTAGACATGGCAATGCACGGGCAGATATGATATAAATTTTAAAAATAAAAAATAAAAGAAAATATATATATATATATATTTATTTTTATATGAAAATAAGATGAAAAAATAATTTTTTTTAAATTTATATTATTAAAATTATTATATATATATATATATATATATATATATATATATATATATATATATATATAGTTAGATTTGACTATATTTGAATGTATTCAAGATTAAATTTAGTTATCTCTCCATCCTTGAATCCACACATTTGTTGATCCCAAAGGTAAAAAAGATGGGGTAATTCTAAAATCCTACATTTGGTTACATTCGAATGTAACCAAATCTATATATATATATAGAGTTTGCATATGAATATATTATTTTATTAATATAATATACATATTATTTTAGAATTTTTTTAAAAAAAATATTAGACAACAATCTATTGCATGTTTAGACAATATATTAGTTGGGAGAGTTAATGAAAGTAAAGAGATGTTTGGTTCATGAATTAAAAGATTCCATCCTAATATTATATTATCAGAAATGAAATTTTTAAATTTTAAATATTTAAACATGTAGGGTACTCATATTTGGTCCGCATAGTAATCTGACTATAAAATGCTGAATATATTATATTAGCATGTTTGATTGGCAAACCAAATTACCATAGATTTTAAAAATATCCTTATTTATAAACTGAAAGAAATAAAAAAAGAGCAATATTTTCAAATATAATTATATATTATAAAATATATAATAATATATAATTAATACATAGCAATAAAATATGTAATAAATTTAAATACATAATTAGTATACTTATATATTATATAAAAATTATATAATAAATAAATATTACAAATATATTATTATTATTATAATATTAATATATAATATAATAACTAATATATAATAATCATAATAATTATATATATTTATTAAATTAATAAAAAATATATTAATATATATTTATAATATATTCATAGTGTTTACCATGTATTATATGATAAAATAAATAAAACATAAATAATAATATAATATTATTACAACAATAACAACTATATATTAACTATATATATGTTTTATAATATTATAAAGACTTAAAATATTAATTATATATATATATTATAATAAATTTTATATATAATTAATTTATAGTTATATGATATTACTGCCTCACGTCACGTTTTGGTAGGGTTTTTTTTTTTTTTTTTTTTTTTTTTTTTTTTTTTTGTCAAGCAGTTTTGAACCGTTGAATGGCTGCTGGATTTCCTGCACCGTTTCCTTCCGCATGCAGGCGCACTGCTCCTTCTGCTCCTTCTGCCTTTTATTTTGAAAGATGTAAATATTATTATATATTTGTCTTATACAGGGAGAAAGGTGTGATTGATTGATTGATTGATTGATGAAGAGAAGAAAAGAAAGGCCACCAGACACGGATTATTTTGGGTGAGATTAGATTAGATTAGATATGGCATCATCGCATCCCATTCTCCTTTCCGATAAAATAAATAATAATTTTCAGGTCTTAATGCACCTATCCGTACTGGAGAAAAGTAAAGTACTTGTAACCGCCCCCGCTTACGTATGAATCTACTCTAAAGGTAGTTTTATTTTACCTTACTTTATTTATTAATATAATTATAAATTTTTAATAAAAAAATTTACAAGATAACGAGTCATAATTTATCTAGGCTGACCCATTTGTTCATGCTAAAATTGAAATAGAAAAAATAAAATAATCCACAATTACTTTAAACATCTTGAAATTAAGATCTTAAAAAAAAAAAAAAACAGATGATCACTGCAAAGAGTATATTGATAACGAAATAGTTATATATATTGTATAAATTTTATGGTTACGTGTATAAAATTTTATAAATTTTTTTATGAATATGAATATAAAGTTATTTTTCTTGGTACCTGTTTTGTTTCATTGCCATTGTTTCATTGCCATTACAGGTAAAATAGGGATCAAGTAAAAATTTATTTTTTATCATAAAATGGAGATGCGAATGATAAAAAATTTTATTTACAAAAATAAAGTGAAAATAAAAATTATTTTTTTAAGCAAAATGAAGGTAGAGATTAGATTAAAGTTCTCAGTTTATTTTATTGTCATTCCTATATTTATAGAAGCATTATTAGCTTTTCATTCCTATGATAAATAAATAAATATTTTTTACCTTTTAATGCAGCGATCTACATGATAGAGACGTAAAATGCTCGCACCTACGAGGAGAGCCTTTGTTCCTGGCACTGCGTGCATCGAGCTTGTGCGGCCACATCCTAATCTTTTTTCATGGTAAAAAAAAAAAAAAAAGAATAAACGTCGGCAGAAAAGTAAAGTAATGGCATTTATGATGGATATTCTTTTCCCTGGCACCCGAGCGTCCATCCTCATATTCTTTCGCATGCTGGACCGCCGCAGATGCGAGTCCAAACCAAGATAACCAATTTGCTCTGATTGATAAATATATATATATATATATATATATATACATCGATGTATAAATTTATTGACATGCAAATAGATTCTTCAATGCCAATCAATATATAAATTTATTCACATTTAAAATAAATTCTCAAATTCTAATTCATAGAAAGATAATAACTTAGATGATAAATCAGTCTTAACTGACTTATAAATGAGCTGCTGCATAAGAGAGAGAGAAAAAAAAGTCCTAATCCTAAAACCTACGATTTGATCCACCCAAATAGTGGACAGCTGAATGACTTTGAATCTTGAAGACAGATGAAAGTCAACACTCTCATAAAATCGAAGAAACCAGCAGCTCACATGCAAAAGAAGGGAGCTAACGTGATTTGATCCACTCAAATAGCGGACAGCTTGATGACTTTGAATCTTGAATGTGATTGATGAAAATCTAAGATGACCATTCAAAGTCGCGATAGGAAAAATTTTGAAGAATAGTCTCTTCTTTGCCGCTCTCCGATGCGGGACTTTAGGAGGAAGCGGCTTTACGGTTCGAAGCTCTTCGTTCCCTAGGACCGTTTCACTCGCTTTCTCCCAATGGTGAAACGCTGGCCTAGATTGAAGTGAAATAGAATGGTAAGAAGTTCGTAGGATTAGAATGAATCGGATATGACGTCTTCTGAGTCAACTAGCATGACTTGCGCTGATTAACGAGTTGAATGCAAGGCCCGATAACATTATTACATTGGCCAACATTGACGTTGACTTAAAATATAAAAAAAAAAAAAATGTAAAACCAAAAAATTTTAGAAAGTTTGTAATTATGTGAACCTAGACTTCTTTTCATACTATTTATAATAATTTAAATTTTTATTTAAAAAAATTAAATAAAAAAATAATATTTAAATTTTTTTTATCTTATATAAATATTTAAGATATATTTATTAAATAATTAATAAATTAAATACATGTTAGTATAATCTCTTATATAAGTTTTTTTAAAATTTTTAATAAATCTTCTTTTCTTTTTTTTTCTTCTTCTTTGATTAAGGACTTTTTTAAGTGAAACTTTATATTTTGACCCGAGTGATTGGCTAGAAAATTTAATTTATTATACTTCAATTATATTTAGGGGTGCATGAATGGCATTTTTTTTATATTTATTTTATATTTATTTTTTTTTATAAATTATGCAATTGTAACTTTCAAGACATACCAAATTATAGTGCAAATTGAGCACACGTAATGCCCATGCTGGGTCTTGAATTTTAATTTTCTAGTCCATTATGAAATAATACTCATGTTACTAATCCTCATCTTTCCTTGTCAATCTCCCACGCTCTTTAAGTTGGTTATCACCATTTAGAAATTTCAATCATTCAGGAAAACCAGCACATTTGGTATCTCAAGCAAAAAGTGTCACTTAACTACATATTTCAAGCTTAGTCTTAAGAACTACCATGACCATTCTACGCATGGGCACATTATTAACTCTAGATATCTCCACCCACTTCCCTACCCTTACCACCCACCTCTCTCTCTCTCTCCTCTTCTTGTCGTGTTTTCTCTATGAGTAACCTAATCACAACCTTGATCAGCTATAAATACAAGGTTGGTCGTACATAGATAAGCTCAATTCATTTGCATCAAATGAACACTGTTATTAGTAACAAGCTGTTGGATCCTATGTCTCAACAATAGATATCAGACATTGTGCGGTCCGGACCACGCAAGTCAATGTATGAACTAGCTATGACCCAGTTAAGATACGAGAAGACAAAGACTAAAGAAAATAAATAGAAAAAATAGACCTCAATAGAAATCTCACCGCATGAACTTGAGCTTTGATATCATGCTAATGAATTATTATACCTCAAAAGCTTAAGCTATTAATAAAGGATTAACAATGCATATCAAGTATTAAGAAACACTTGGCCTCCCTATATCTTAGCAGATGGAAAAAGGAGACAGAAAAGTCCCTCCATTTGTGCACATAGGAAAAGCCCAACCTATCTCCTCCCACAAAAAAAGCCAAAATGATAGGTTTAAAACGAAATAGGCTTATAGTATGCCTCCAAACTCCAAAAAAATCAAGATTTTAAATCTTGACATATTGACTATATCAATGACAAAAATGGAAATACCTTGAGAACTTAATTTATCTTCATCGAAATTGTAAGTAAGAAAATTTGAGTTCTTAACAAGTAAGAAAATTATGAGTAAAAAAATTTAGATTACTTGTTCGTTAAATGCCCTTTGTCTAGATAAATATTGGCTACTCTTGCTCTTGGTGTTGAGCAAATTATCTTTCATTATTCACGGACTTTGGCCGAGTTAAAGGATAAAGAGTGTGTTGGCTAATAAAAGAAGGGCTGGGATCATTTAATTAAGGCAACCATGCGGCATGTATCCATCGAGAGAAATTCTAGAGTTTTTATAAAAAGAAATTCATCTAAATTATTAATCCTTAATAAGATTGTAATAGCTTTTAACATATGGGATAACATCTGTCTTGAAATGTGGATTGATGCTCATAGGTCATACCATAACTCTTTATTTTTCCTTCTTTTACTTCATCGTAATTCTTCTTCTTGCAAATACATCCCATGTAAATAATCCTTTATTTTGATAAAATTAGTAGAAGTAGGTTTTCCCCTCATTTTCCCCTTAAAAAAAAAAAAAAGATCAAGATATCAATTCTGGGTGAATGTAATAAATCTAAAACTAAAAACCATATTTAAGCATTGCTTTCAAGATTTAGTCATTAAAAATCTATTTCAAGAAGTAAAAAGTACTTAAACAATATTGATCGATATAAATATATCATATCAGTTGGATTTTATAATAATTTATATCAGTTGAGATAAAAGAACCAAGTTTTTATATATAATATATCAAAACATGCTTGATATCATAACCAAGATTACTTGGAAGATGAACCAATATGGCATAATGTCAATATCTCCTCAAATGGCTATGTATGACATACAATGAGAATAAGTTTGATAGGAGAATTATTTTTTAGGTTTTTTATTTATTTGGGAGCTATGAGAGGGACATATTGACACACAATGAGAATAACCTTTTTTTTAAAAAAAAAAACATACAATGGAAATGAAAATGCTAACAAAATTCGCATAAATTTTGCAACCGACATTACTTGAGCTGCGAAGCAACTTATTGAGTAGGTCTATAGTTGACCTTGACTTAAAACTGGGGCCATTTTCGCTTACAGAAGGATTGAAAGAACTTCAGTTCATTTTCTTTCAAAAATTTTATGCTTCTTAGCATCGCCATCCAACTTTGGTAACACTTGCACTAATCCCCTACCTATGCTTTTTGTGGGTCAAACCAATGACTAGGTTCAGGCGTGATAGGTGGAGTGCACTCAATCCACCCTTGACCAACTAGATTAGCATTACTACGGCCAACATAATGGCTAGATTAGTGTTACTTTTGCCAACATATCTACATTGACCGGTGACTTCCCACAGAAAGATTGGATTTTGTTAAAAAAAAAAGTAAAAATATGGAAATTATTATTGATGCACACTATCATGTTTTATTTTAAATATAAGTATATGCATGAGCTGAATATTACTTTTCACTCCCTTCATGTCATAGTATTCCCATGTTACTTTAGCTAAAATGTCTATTATGCCTTTAATAATTCAATAAAAAATTTCACTTATTTCTATTTCTACATATTTTTTGCACATACATAAGATTTAAAAAAAAAATTTTTAATTAAAATTTATAGCTTTCCACATATGCCAAATTATAGAGCAAAAATAACTTATACACCTAGTATTTTTTTCTAAATTCAAAACCCAACTATAAAAAGAATCATGCTACTGTTCGCACAATTTATACCCACCATTGCATTGATCAAAAGAATATCATGCCTTGTAAGTAATTGGGCCAAAAAGTAATGCTCTTATAAATGGTTGCTCGATGGACCAGAGATTTCAATATAGGATAGACATTTTCAACTTGTAAATTAAGGATTCACCACACTCTATATCATTTGAGATGTAGATTCTCTATCTTTTATGAGAATGAAAATAGAAATGTGGACTATTTTTGTTTTCATTAGCAGAAACGAGGTAAGGACGGGATTAAGTACATCCCCACACTTTTAGCCCCTTACTTAAGTACTATATTACCTTATATTTGATAGTATTTAGTTTTTAATTTAATTTATATTTTTTATTATTTAATGATAAGTATAAATTTAAGAAATAAATGTTAAATTTATTAATATACTTAATGAGAAATTTTTTTAGATATATTTTTAATTTTACTGAAAATTCAAATATATCATATGGGGTGGAGGGGATGGGGATGAAGATTTATTATTCGTCACGGAGTAGGAACAGAGATGAAAAAAATTTTATTTATAAGAATAGGATGAGGATAAATTATTTTCATCTGTGGATTGAGATATCCAATTCCATCTGATCCATTCTCATCTCTATTTTAATTCATCCACCTACATATTGCCTAGAAAAATGGTTCAATAAGTACTATAAAATTTTGGACTAATTAGTATTTGTAAACAATATTAACCTATCCCTTGTAACTATGAAGGTGATCCATGCTTTCTTCTTTGTGGTATGAAGCTGGCGTCAACTAGGTTGGAATTTTTGCATTGCATTCCCTGGAAGATAGTGAAGAGGCCGTGTTCTCCAATTTCATGGAAAAAGGACATCAGTTAATGTTTTGACATTGACGTAAGCTCCACAATATTATAATGATATAGAATGGGAACAAAGTTTATTTTCTCTTACAAAGACAAAAATACAGATTGAGATATCTGATCCCATCCGATCCACCAGCTGTACTGCCACGTTGCCTAGAAAAATGGTTTAAGTATTATAAAATTTTGGACTAATTAGTATTCGTAAACAATATTATCCTCTCCCTTGCAGCTATGGAGGTGATTCATGTTTTCTTTTTTGCAGCATGAAGCTGTTGCATTCTCTGGAAGATAGGGAAGAGGCCGTGTCTCCTCCAACTCGACGGAAAAAGGATATCAGCTGACATTCACATAAGCTCCACAGTATTATGGTGATAGCATCCCTATCAATGCAGGCTTTTAAATTTTGAACTTGTCTCTTCTTCATCTTTCTTCCAGAGAACAAAACTGCAAGTCAACAAAATGCTTTATCTTGTCTTCGTTTTATCCCAAACGATGAATAGGTGAATAAAAGATAAAGATTCGACACTAGGATTAAGATTTTTTATTGGACCTGGAGTCTTCTTGCTCATTTCATTTCATCAATTAAAAAATGAGGAGGCCATTAACCATTTGGCTCAAGAAAAGAAAGGAGAGTGCTTCCACTCCATGGCATGACTCCCAGAACATAGTTATGGTGTGGATCGGATGGGCTGAAGGAGTGATGTTCAGCAGATTCAGTATCTGTATACAAAATTATATTTTACTCTCTCAAACTTAGCATGGTCCAATGTAGGATAGGCAATAACTACGGTGCCTAACAGCACCATGGTAGTTTTATTTTAGACAGTTTTGACAACATTAATGCATAAAAACATTAATAATTAGTGCTAAAATGACCTATTAATAATGGTTATTAATTTTATCAACAAAATGTCATAGAGATAATTTCAATGATTTGTTTATTTATTTATTTATCTATTTTGAACAGACAGGAGGAGGGAATACTCTACCCAGATTTATAGTTCCAGTGATGTGCTTTCCAAGAACATTATACCTTTATTTTTCATCATATATTTATCTTAAATTTTCCTACTTCAACGTATTAGAAGATTTTTTCCTCTCAGGCAGCAGGTAAAGCAAGATGAACGAGACCAGTAAGTCAATGCTTATTATTTTTGAATTAAGGGAAGCAGACAATGGGACCCGCATTAGTTTATTGGCAAGAAAATGTTTCTGACGTATGCGAAGGGGCAAGTCCTTCACTTTCCAACGCCTCGACGGGTTTTGAACGCGATGGGGGTTCTCCTACCAGTCTCGTTCCAAACTTTATTGGTCGGTCTTCAGCACTTGATGACCCCGTGAACAAGCTCTAAATCTCGATATATACCCCCTGCAACCTGGAAGTCCCAGCTAAAGTCTCATTCCCTGAATCTAGCCAGCCAAGGGAGGAGAAGAAAAGTCCATGGCGAAAAGCCATCCTCTCCTCAAATGGCTACCAGTTCTCTTCCTCCTCTCATCTCTGGCCTCCCTCTCCTCTGCTTCCACGGTAAAGGCTGTCAACCTTGGAGGATGGCTAGTGACAGAGGGCTGGATCAAGCCATCCCTCTTTGATGGCATACCCAACAATGACCTTTTGGTAACAACTAATATTATTATAATTTTTTTCCTCGTAGTGGCTAATCAAAATTCTTACTTTTGGCTGTCAGGTTTTGTTGATCGAAGATTCATTCGTTCACATGATGCTCTGTTTTTCTACATGAAGTTTCTCATAATGCTCCATTGAAACACTTTGTTTTCGCTGCTGTGCTTTGTGTACATATCAAACATTTGTTTTGGTTTCCTTCGCACCAGGATGGCACCCAAGTCCAATTCAAGTCAACGGCGCGGCAGAAGTACCTGACTGCGGAGAATGGTGGTGGAACGACCATCGTGGCAAACCGTCAAAGTCCCTCAGGTTGGGAAACCTTCAAGGTGGGTCTCGTTTCGATTCTATGTGCTTCAAATTATCAATTTTGATCTGATATTAATCATGTTGGTTGCTTCATCACCAGCTGTGGAGAATCACAGAGTCAACCTTCAACTTTCGGGTTTTTGGACGACAATTCATAGGACTTAGCGACCAAGGTGTCGTAGCAGTTGAGACCACACCGGGCTCAACAGAGAAGTTCGAGATCGTTAGAAACACTGATCAAAATAATCGCGTTCGAATCAAAGCGCCTAATGGGCTCTACCTGCAGGTATTTTGGGTGTAATTTTTTTTTTTTCCCCCGGCTATTTGCTTTAATTGCTGTAGATTGCTAAACAATCGCCATGACGTTATTCTTATTTTTAAATTTTTCTTCTTAACAACGACACTGAAATTTGTATGATTATATAGGCGAACTCTGATGGGTCGGTGACGGCGAATTTTCCAGAGAGCACCAGCTGGGGAGATGATGATCCGTCTGTCTTCTTGATGAACAGTTTTAATCAGTTGCGAGGGGAGTACCAGATTACCAATGGCTACGTACCAGAAAAGGCTAAACAAGTCATGACGGTGAGAGGACGTACTATAAACATAATCGATCTTGAGTTGCCAACCTTGACCTCATGATCTATATTCTCAACCGCATGGTTGAAGCAAATAATATAAGAAATCGAGCTGGTCAGCCGACCTTGACCACTTGACTGGCCACTTAATAATATGGTTTGTGTCTAAAAGATTGTTAACGAAGATGACCTCACAATCTCCTATCTTCATTTAATAATCGATATTGTGGTGGTATATTACCATGTTATGGTACTGTTGCCATCTTATAGTTAGGGTGCTTAACTTTAGAAATCATCATTTGTACAATGTAAACTACTTGACTCCGATTAATGTCTGAGAATAAGAGTTACCTAACTGCTTCTGGGCTTGTTGACGAATGCTGGCGGCAGGAGCACTGGAACAGCTATATAGTGGAAGATGACTTCAGATTCATCTCCCAGCATGGGCTGAATGCTGTGAGAATTCCAGTCGGATGGTGGACAGCCAGTGACCCTAACCCTCCAAAGCCTTTTGTCGGAGGATCCCTTCAAGCTTTGGACAACGCCTTTACATGGGCAGAGTAAGCAACCACTCCCATTAATATTCCAGTAAGAAATCGATTTTAGGCATGACAACCATACATTAGTTATCATCAGATGATTCACAGCTACAGCATTAGCCCTTGGATGCAGCCTGAGTTTTTTTTGAGATCAAATTGGACTCAAGCCAGTTGACCCCAAAGACGCTAGGTTCTTGTGTTTAGATTCAGGTGGACCCAGCCAAATTGAACTAAGCCTGGCCTATCTGTTCATGGAATTGTAAACAGCGTACCTAACCAAATAGATAAAAAAATCTATACCGACTTCAAAATCGTTGTCTAATCTAAACCATCATCGTTATCTGGATGTGCAGGAACAACAATATTAAGGTCATTGTGGATCTACATGCTGCTCCTGGCTCACAGAATGGGAATGATCACAGTGGAACAAGAGATGGATACCTAGAATGGGGCGACTCATACATAGATCAGACGGTTAAAGTGATAGATTTCTTTGCAAGCAGGTGATCCTTTTGCTCATCCTTCCTCCACCCAAAATTCTCGTGCTATACACAAATTTCGACTTATGGATGATATATTGATCATACAGCAAAAATGTACAAATAACATAATATACGATTTATTCCACAGTTAATTGATATTGTTTTGAATTACAGATTTTTACCCTGACAAAATCATTTGTGCTAGGGGGAAGAAGGTTGGGAGGATAGAACTCTCTGACCAGTGTCAAACTGACCGTATATACTTGTCCTAGACCAGCTGCCCAACTAAGATAGCTCAACTGTTTTTTTTTTTTTTTTTCCAAACATGAAGCTAAAAATGGTCCTTCCCCCCTTGCAGGTATGCTCAACGCCCAGGCCTTCTTGCAATTGAGCTGATGAACGAGCCTACGGCACCAGGAGTCGGGTTGGAAACCCTAAAGAAGTACTACAGAGATGGCTACGGCGCCGTTCGCAAGTACACATCCACCGCCTATGTCATCATGTCAAACCGACTGTCCATCCGTGACCCAACGGAGCTCATCCAATTTGCGAGCGGCTTCGACGGCTCTGTCATAGATGTCCACTACTACAACCTCTTCTCTGACATGTTCGACCGATGGACCGCGCAGCAAAACATCGACTATGTGTACAATGACCGAGCCAATGAGCTTAAAAAACTTACCACATCCAACGGCCCCCTTGTCTTCGTAGGTGAGATGCCCTACTGTGGACTCTCTAATTAATTATTATTTTCATTTGATTATGGCGGCATCGGATGGCTGATAAAACTTGTGATGCAGGGGAATGGGTCGCAGAGTGGAAGTTGCAAGGTGCATCGGACGCGGACTACCGGAACTTCGCAAACGCCCAGTTGGGTGTATATGGCCGGGCCACGTTTGGTTGGGCTTACTGGACCTTAAATAATGTTAACGAGCATTGGAGCTTGAAGCAGATGATTAACCGTGGCATCATTGAGATTAAGCCACCTGGGAGAAGCTAGATCATTTCCTGCTATCAAAATAACTCTCAAGGGTGTTTTTAACTCAATATATATGCCTGAGATCAGCGCCTGCTCATTACTCTATCTAAATAAATTTCGTATGCACTAGTGTTTTTGAACGTAACTGGCTTATTTTCCCGTCTGCTTCACTACATGGGATCCATGGCACTCAAATTTTGTTTCATGTTTTAAAGTTTAGACTTTAGATCATATATGCTTGCACACAATATTTATAGGAAGTACAAGCGGGAGCTTTTTTTTTTTTTTTTTTTTTTTTTTTTTTTTTTTTAAGTCAAAAAAAAAAAAAGGTCAAGCAAGGCCAAGATTTCAAACAACATGTTGGGACTGACTAAAATCTACAAAAACCCAACCCAGCCCAACCTCAATTGATATAAAATAAAATTTTATATTATATTATTGTTTAGAGCCGGAAATCGTGCCAATTGGAAGATTAAGGTAAGCTCTATATGGTTGCATATTTTTTTGACTTTGGCCGCTTCCATCAGATGCTACCGTTGGGTTGATATGAGACTAAACCTGAGGGCAACCAGGTTCACCTCCAGTGGAGTCAAGCTGGTTAGACCCAACCAACAACTGTTGGTATAGGTTTCAGAAAATTGCTTTCTTGAAAAAAATAAAAGATTTTAGAATATAAGGATTTCAAACTTTTTCTTTTTTTTTTTTTTGCTTAGCCTATGCATCAATAAAAAAGAAAAAAAGTTGTTATCTTTAATTGTATAAGAATTTCTATGCAGGCTTGAATGCAGTGCTAGCATTTTATAATAGGAGAAATTACAGATATATGTTTTTAAGTTTGTTTGATTTATATATAGACACTAAGAATAATTTTTTATTCGTCTAAAATCTCAAAACTTTCATTTTAACGAACAAAGGTTTCCTCCATTCATCTCCTTCCTATACTATTTTTCACTAATTTTATACTTCACTATTATATTTTTGATGTAAATTGGGAGGAGAAAATTCTACCCAAATCTTATTAGATGGAAGTATTTATAGAGTGAAGAGAGAAATTTAGAAAAGGAGAAGAAGTTACAAGGTAATAGAGTTAAGAAAATTTAAGAAGAGATTTCAGGATCAGATTTCTCTAAACTTCGCTATAATAATGCCTATTTTGTTAGGCCTTTTTGTGATGAAAATCTAATGGCATAGCCACCATTGCATTTTTTTTAGCAGCTTGTATTTTATATTATAACGAGTAGGAAGAGACAGGGAAGAAAAGAACCTACAATCATTTTTTTTTTTTTTTTCCAGTGGCATTTTGTTTTATTTTTTTAGATAACATCCATAATTACCTGTTTGGGATCTAATTTTTTAAATCAAATAATTATTAGTTTCATTTTCCTCTTAAAATGCTTGCCTAACTTATGAGCAAAGTATCTTGATGGTTGTCGTTGCACCAAAAATTTAGATTTATGTACCTTTTTTCTTATTTGGAATGCATAAGATAAATAAAATATATGCATTAGATTTTTTTAAAAAAATAGAAAAAGTTTAATTGATTTGAAGTTATATATTAAAAATAAATAAAATCTTTTAAAAATATTTTTATTAAAATAAAAAATAGATATTTATCTTAAAACTTTCTACATTCACTCATTTGATGATAAATAATTTATATGTTTCAAATTTTGGTTCTCTTACTTGAAAAAATATTTATAATTTTTAAGTAAACTTCCAAGAACAGATAAGTTCAAATATTCAAAAAAATTTATTATATTTAACGAGCCAATATTGAAGATTATTATATATCAATTTGATAGCTATGATCTATGTTAGTCGTAGTGCTTATTGAGTGATACTATCTTTATATTTAAGAGTTGAAATTTATATTTATCTATAATTGAGGAAGAGAATTTAATGCCAATGTCCTATCATGTCCTTTATTTGGATTTAAAGAAAATAAAAAAAATTCGGCGAGACCATGTGTTCAAGCTGATGGATACATTATCAAAATTGGAGGATAATAATTGAAGAATGAATCATGTGAAGGAAGGAAATGATTTTAGTAGTTTTACTGAAGAGAGGGAGGTTTTACAAAAAGATTTGAGGGCAAGAATAAAAAGTATAAGCCAAAATTTAAGTAAAATATCAAGGCAAAGTTAAAGTCAAAAAAAAAAGTATTTAATACATTTATTCATGTGACAGAAAAAGCCAAGCACTTGTATTTATGAGGGACTCTCTCTCGCAACTATATCGAGATTTAGAAATTTAATAGCTTTTCTTAAAATTTAAAAACTATTTATTATCGCTATTCAATCAAAGGAAGGTAATTGATTTTCAGGTAAAACCCTCTTAGCTTTACTTATATCTATTAGATTAAAAATTTGCCACTAAATAACTTTTAATGAAATTTAAAATCTATTTAATACATGTATCTACATGGCAGCAAATTTTCGAATAAACCTTTTCAGCTTTACTTATATGTATTAGATTTAAAAATTTAATAAAAGTTAAAAATTATTCAATACATCTATCTACATAGGATCAAAGGAATGTAGTTTATTTTCATGTAAAACCCTAGTAGCTTTACACACATCCGTGCATGTGTGTTTATATATTAGATTAAAAATTTAGAAAAATGATAGCTTGTAGAGAGGGAACCTTAAGCGAAAAGATTCTAGAGTTCATTTTCCTTCATATGTACTACCTAAAGGAGAGAGTGAGTTGATCCTAAGTCAAATATTAAGACGAAGGTATGAATCTCCTTCTCCATCTCTGAGCCTGAAAATAATATGAACGTGGTAAGAAATGAGAGACCAAGATTCTGAGCGAAGAAATAAAAAAAAAAAAAAAAAGCAAAGGGGGTGGGGTTAGAGATTGCTTTAAACTTTACTATTATAACACTTATTTTGCTAGGCCTTCTAATGATGAAAATCTCATGGCATTGCCACTTAAACAGCTTGTATTTCATATTATAACAAAGAAAAAGAGAAAAGGAAGAAAAGAACCAACCATTATTTTTTTCAGTAGCATTTTGTCCTATCTTTTCAGATAACATCCATAATTACCCATCTTGAATTTAATTTTTCAAAACAAATAATTATTAGTTTCATTTTTCTTTTAAAATGCTTGACTAACTAATGAGCAAAGTATCTTGATGGTTGTCATTGCATCAAAATTTAGATTTATGTATGTTTTTCTTATTTGGAATGCATAAGATAAATAATATATATATATATATATATATTTTTAAAAAAGAGTTCAATTGATTTGAAGTTATATATTAAAAATAAATAAAATATTTTAAAAATATTTTTATAAAATAAAAAATAGATATTTATTTGGAATGTTCTGCATTCACTCATTTGATGATAAGTAATTTATATTTTTTAAATTTTGATGCTTTTACTCGAAGAAAAGTTTATAATTTTTAAGAAACTTTCAAGAGCAGATAGGTTCAAATGATTAAAAAATAACTATATTTAATAAGTCAATATTGAAGATTATTATAAATTAATTTGACAACTATGATTTGGATTAGTCGCAGTGTTTATTTGAGTGATGCCATCTTTATATGTAAAGCCGAAATTTATATTTATCTATAATTAAAGAAGGGTATTAAATTCCAATGTCCTATCACATCCTTTATTTGGATTTAAAGAAAATGAAAAAAATTCATTAAGAGAGGGGAGGCCGTGCGTTCAAGTCGATGAATAGACTGTTAAAATTGGAGGATCATGAATGAAGGAAATGATTTTAGTAATTTTACTAGAGAGAGGGAAGTTTTACAAAAAGATTTAAGGGCAAGGTAAAATGTATAAGCCACAGTTTAAATTAAACGTATAAGGCAAAATTTGAGTTAAAAATAAAAAAAAAAGTGTTTAATACATCTATCCGTATGACAGAAAAAGCCAAGCTCTTGTATTTATGAAGGACTCTCTCTCATCTTCAAGGCATATGGAGGTTTAGAAATTTGATAGCTTTCACTGAAATTGAAAAACTATTTATTATCTCTATCTAATCAAAGGAAGGTAATTGATTTCCAGGTAAAACCCTCTCAACTTTACTTATATCCATTAGATTGAAAACTTGCCACTAAATAGCTTTTAATAAAATTTAAAATCTATTTAATACATATATCTATATGGCAAGAAATTTTCAAATTAAACCCTCCTAGCTTTACTTATATATATTAGATTTAAAAATTTAATAAAATTTTAAAATTATTCAATAAATCTACCTACACAGGTTCAAAGGAATGCAGTTGATTTTCATGAAAAACCCTTGTAGTTTTAAGCGCATGCATGCGTGTGTGTGTTTATATGTTAGATTAAAAATTTATCATTAGATAATTTTTATTGAAATTTAAAAATTATTTAATACATCTATCCACGTAACAATAGAGGAAGATAGTTGATTTTCAAGTAAAACCCTTACAACTTTACTTATATATTATAGATTAGATTAAATTTACACTACAATATGCTATGTACTAAGAAATTGCTGAGTAAGATAATTTCATGGTGACCTTTCAATCTCCCCCATCCATTACTATTATTGAGAGGCACAAATTATAGTATTTCTTATTTCTTTCTTATAAGCAAATTTATTATCGTAGTTTAGCCTAAGATACTTAACTTCAATGGATAATAATCATAATCACAATCATCATTATGATAGAAGAGACCAATAAAGAACAAATGGTGTATGCTGAATTATTTTTTGAAGAAATTGGAAAGGAGGGGAGCCTCTTTCATTGGTAAATTTTATTTAAATCATAAGAATTTATATAAGAAATGAGGATGAAATAGGAGAAAGGAGAGTTCAAAATCTCTTATAAGAATTCAATCCCTTCTTAAGGCAAAAATTGCTCCATAAAATAAAGTTGGCTATAATCTTGTACAGGATTAATGATGGGAGGAGTTTTTTTTTAAGAAAAATTTAGGAATTTGTTTCTTTCCATATGTGCCACATTCCTTTATGCAACAAGCACTTTTTTTCTCCTCTAATTTGATTAAACCTTAGCTATACTAAAAAGCAACCTACTCAATCCAACTGCATTGGTTAGGAATTATAAAATCGATTTTAAAAATGGGCATCTTATAAATAGCTCATTCACAAGCTTCCAACTACTTCAACAAAGTATATATCTAGAGCTTACTAACCAATCTTTTTCTTCTTAGATTATCCCCTATATGTAACTTATGATGAAAGGTCAATTAGTGAAATACTTTAACTTTTTTTAAGACACTAGCTTTCCAAACAAAGCTGTAAAAAGGATAATTAACTTCTAAACGATTAATAAATTTATAATAAGAATCCACACCATACCTTTCATTACTATAAGGCTTCCATATTGGACATTTGTTAACAGTGATGGTCAAATGTTGGAAAATAGACTTTGAAATTACTGAAACCAAGAACACTTTGAAAATATGATAGGATCAAATGTTGAATTCTCCATTATTGCATCATGTGGCTCCAAATTAAGTACACAAACTTAAGCTTTTTAGTTGCTAGCCTAAACAAATCCCAAAAAGTTATGTTAGGGGAACATGAGCTACCAACTATCTTTTCAAAATGTAATTCTTTCCCCATTCTTTAGTTTAAAGGACTTAGGAGACTAATTTTGGCTGAGGATTATTATCTTCTCATTGTTTGCTTAAGAAGTTCCAAATTAATTTGACACCTCAATAGGTCCAGGATTTGCAAAGCCCTAACAAATCGAATCTGGACCAGCCGACCAAATCAAATTAATTTTGACCTAACCCTTTACTAAATGCTATGCCCAACCAGGACCAAAATCTTTATCTGTTCTCAAAATTTGCGAACGCTAAACCAATTCCCCTGGGAGGTTGACACGCCGGATCGAGAGGCGGATCCACAGAACGGAGACAGAAATGCAAGCATTAATCAAACGGTTGCAGCGATAGGTTTCCTTGCGGCCAGGGGACCCTTCTTCGGCCTTCATTCCTATCGACGTTACTTTGATTATTTTCAACAAACAAATTACACACGTTAGATTGCATATGACTGTTATGTTACTCAGGCGCTCATGTTTTTATTGAGTTGCATTGCATATGTTGTGGGCTACAAATGTCCTTCTCAATCCATGGCATGGTGACCTCGTGGATACTTGTCTGGACCCAGTTTCCCAACTGGCTTGGCTCACATTCTACTAGTAAGACCAGACCCAATTTAAATGGGTTAGGGCCTGGGCATATCGATCAGTGTCGTTTAAGCCCGGGCATTGTGTTGTAGACCTAAATTCAACAGTCATCCTGGGTGAACCTTCATTCCCTCAGTGAGCCTGTGTCCGTGGATCACATGATCCCGAACGGCTACATTACTTTGAAGACCATATTTCGGTTTCCAAGTTTATTGATGTTTGTGCTAAATGATACTAAATAGGACTCCTCTATGTTCAGTTATGTTCAATTCATATACTGATGATAAACTGCTCTCCCTACTTTCTTTTTTTTTGAAAAAAAAAGAGTGGAAGCAGATGGATAAGACTTTGAAAACAAGATGAGGTATAATGTTGAAGATTTAACTCAAAATCTGGTTCCCTTCGGCTCCTGAAACAGAAAGAATGACTTGCAGTATACTCAAAATTAATTGGTGGGAGATCCACACTCATCCACACAACAAGATTAGGAAAGAGAGACTTTCATTGATCCAAGAGACTTCTTACATCAAGAACCTCACACCAAGATCAATTCCTCAGAATTCTTATAAGATTTCTCTCAAACCCCTTTGAGCTAGACCTTTCTCTCTCGAAGCATTTCGGCAGCATGTCAACTTTAATACAAGGACTCTTTCTTTGCAAAAACTCCCTCTCGCAAACCTTCAAAGACTCCTCACAATGTTGGCTAACACCTTAACACCCAATTCTACACCACTCCTCAGCCTCATCTGCCTCATCGTTTTGAGTGAGGTGGAATGATTTTATAACTATAGAGAGAATGTTTTTTAATGCCCTTTTGTTTGTTTGCTTGGTTAGTTTGGCCAAATGAGATCAAGGTTCACCATCTTGGTTAGGAGAGCACAACAGTATGGCACACCATAAATGAGACCACCCTTCTTTTATAGACCTCTCTACGTACAATGAATGGTTATAGATCATGCACAAGTGTGATGAACCAGATGGTCGGGAGGATTCTATTTTGATACAAGAACCCTAAAGAAACTTAAAAAAAAAAAAAAATTCGAAATCCAACTCATTTCCATAGGGTTTCAGAGCACTCCGTAATCTTACAAACTCTTTGAGAGTTAGAAGGATTGCAATGGCTTAACTCGTTTACAATACACTTATTTGTCACTCTAGTTCTTTTTAAGGCATGCATCTGTACTTAAAAATAACAATCAATGAAATAGTTTCAGATATCTCAAGTTATTTTATAGAAATATATTATATGCATAAAAAAATATAGTTAATAAATTAAGAATAATAAAATTTTAAGCAACATTGTTATTTAACTCTTCTTCAATTTTTATTTATTAAAATTTCATTTAAAATTAAATGATTAGGATAGTTAAAATAATTTTAATTTGATAAGTAATATTGGAATGATCACTACAAGGTCCGTTCAGAGAAAAATAAATTTGGGCTAACAACACTTATACTGCAGTAATTAGTGAGAGTTGGGCTGCCAACTTGTACCAATTAACTAAAAAAATAAATTATTCATCAAAAATAAAAATTATTATTCTTCTAAAAAAGACAGATATAATACTAAGAGTTTGTTGGGCATCAATTCTGCTGCTTATTTTGTATTTTAAAAATCAAAATACTGAGTTTGAGATTAAAAACATGTTTGTTATATTGCTTTTTAAGGTCAAATATATTTTTGGTCCTTAAACTTTGACTCTGTTTTGGTTTTCAAACTTTCGATTGTTACACTTTAATCTTCATATTTTAAAAATATTATATTTTTGATATTCTTTTATAGTCTACATATTTATGTCAGAACGACACATCAAATATTTCATTAATTTTAACTAATTTAATATAATATATTGTCAAAAATGTAACATTCTTAAACATGAGAGACTACATTGTAACTGAAAGCTTGAGAACCAAAATAAATTTTGAGTAAAAATTTAAGTATCAAAAATATATTTTTTCATCTTATTTTTATTTTTTTAATTATTTTTATTATTTTAAAAAATAAAAAATAAAAATTCTTTAATATTTTTAAAAATAAAAAATTATTATAATTTTTTTACTACCATTACTATACTGCCACCTTTGTTACTGTAATTTTTACTATCATTACATTTTTTCTATTACCATTGCTATGAATGCTTTCTACGTCATATCATTACTGTTTTAACCATTATCACTGTCATTGATTAAAATTACTATCATAATTATTATCATTGTCTTAACCACATTAATTATGCCTTCACTGTTATCATCGCACTGTAAACACCCTCATAGTTGCTTCACCACTGTCTCCGCCACCTCCACTCCATTGCCGCTTCATTAACTTCGACCATAACTTCCAATTTCTATGCCACTATTATCATATTTATTTTTTAAATAATAAATTAATATAATTTGTATTTTAAAAAAAATTAAAAAGATAAAATTTATATTCTTTATTTTTAGAAATAATAATAAAAAAAAGCAATGACATATAACGCTAAATGTATATTTTTTTAAAGGATGACGTGGACGCAATCTTGGAGAGAATCACGACCAACAAGTTCATTCCCCCTTCGATCTATTTATCTACGCTCCCTCTTCCTCTCTCCTAAAACCTCAGGTCACCGATTCCCCCTTCTCACTCCGTTGGTCCGCCACTCTCTAAAGCCCGCGAGAGAGGGAACGAGCGAAAGGGCTGCGCGAAGCGAAGATGCTTCGGAGGAAGCGGCCGCGGCCGCCGATGCGGCGGACGACGAGTGTGGAGGAGTTCTCGGCGGCGGACCTCGCGGCGGCGTCGGAAGACGAGGGTCACGAGCGGTGGAAGCTGGCGACAGCGAGAAGCAGCCAGCGGCGGACCGTCAGCGAATTACAGTTGGCCAGGACGGCCCCATTCCTCAGGGCCTGCGGCCTCTGCAAGCGCCGTCTTGGCCCTGGTCTCGACACATTCATCTATAGGTATGAATTGATCTCAAATAGAGAAAAGGGCGGGGGATCTGGCGCCGTCTTGGCCCTTTTTTACCCTTAATTTGCGTGTTTGTGGAGGATGATGTACCGATACTAGCCAGAGAAAGGGATTTTTATTGGTTTCTATAGATTGCAGGCAATTCTATTTTCTTTGGAACGTCCAATAATATTCCTTTTGAGATATGTTTTTTTATATGTAACGAGTACTAATATGGATCTTTTGTTTTTTGATTTAATTTGCTAGAATTCCTTGTTTTATAAAATCTTGAAATAACTATCTGGTTGTAATGTGTTAGCCTCATAGGATTTTTTTTTTTTTTTTTTTTTTTTGGTGTGGATCTTTCAGTTTGATGTTAAAAGAGTTGATGCATTGGTTTAAACAAATTCAAATAAAATTTAGACTTTATCCCTTCTATGTAATCATTGCTAGGTTGCATGTTCTTCTGTACCTTCCTTAATGGAGATCCAATTGTTTATTTGGTCTTTATTGGCCTATTTTTAGAATTTTCTTATTTCTTCTTCCTTTTTCTTTCTTAATTTATCGATTGACAGTAGTGTCATAAGTCCATAGATTTGGTACGCACAGTTTCTTTAGCTCATTTAAATTCATGTATTCTTGTTCTTCTGTGGCTTAAGATTCGGTTTGATAGTTAAGATTCTAATGGATTTTCTAGTTTACTTTTTTAAGATTTTAATGGATTTGTGGACTCACTTTTACCTCTATCTATGTGCCTGCTATATAAGAATTCGATAGTCTCTTGGCAAATACACATCAGAATTCGATGGTCTCTAGATTAACTTGTTAATTGCAATTGTGTTGAAGGGTTGTGGATGGGAATGTCTAAAATCACTTGGTTGGAATTGTCTAAGAATTTGGAGTGGGTTGTGATGATCCACATGGTGTCAAAATATGCTGAGTAATTGGGATTTGATGAGATTCACAAATTATTATTAGGCACTCATACCATCATCTAAGAGTTTTACGATTCAAGGATGAGAGGACTTTTAAAGATATCTCATGGAAGTTATAAGCAAGGATTTGAAGAAGTTTATACTGACAGCTGATGGTTTGAACTCTTGGTAATATGCGTCGTAGGGTATATCCACCTGATCATCAGGCTTTTATGCATTTCATCAGCTGCCTCAATGTCTAGGCCTGTGTCATAGCTTGACCATAGTTTTGAAGTATCATTGCATTATTGATTCTTTTTGATGAGACATTACCTTATTGATTCAAAGATTTGTCTGCATGCATGCTTACATCCACATATGCTTGCTCTAAACTAGTTGTGGAGGCTCATCTCGTTTGATGACACCTCCCAAACCAAGAACACCTTGCAATCTTTGATGTCCAGTTGATATGCTTGGTCTTTGTTCAGTGGGACCTGTTTGTGCTGACCTACCTCTTCTTCATCCCCAGGGGCGAAATTGCATTCTGTAGCCTGGAGTGTAGGCAGAACCATATGAACCTAGATGAACAGAAAGAGAAGTGCTGCTTGACATCTCTGAAGACCGAAGCGCCCCAATCTACTGCAGGATCTGAAGCCTCCGCTAATGGTGAAACAGTTGCTGCTGCCTAAAACTAGCGCCATCCTTTCTGTGGTGTCTTCAACCCTCTGTTTTTCTAGACATGCCATCAAAGAAAACCCCTTCCCTCCCCCCCTTAATGTATTGCCAGTAGGTAAAACAAATCATATTAGATGGGTTTAATTATCAGAAAGGTAAGCACAGCCGTACGCTACTGGTTCCCCACCCAACGTACCTTCTATTATTTTCAATCGAAGTAAATGGAAGTTCTTTAAACAAGCCATCTTTCACTGTTGGTATAATTCTATGGTCTGTTTTAGTTTAAATGCTACCAGACGTTAATAAATATGGAATGCGTTGGGCTCGTGATGCAAATGGATCTTGGTAGTCAAATTTCACGCAGCTTCGTCAGGTGATTCCTCCTCCAGTATTTTTTAGTCTCAACAGGAAATAAATAATCCCAGACAGGGGTCGATCCTTCGGATTGGATCCAATAGGATGAGCATGGTACCATCTAAGCTGGTGGTGCTCCTCCTGTTTTGAAGTAAAGATGTTGCGGCCCACAATCCTGGCAGCTTATAATTCGATGGAATATCATAACACCATAGCATATCTTTAAAGTTAAAGTCTAGTAAACCTTAACATAAACAATATCATAAAAATATCTGCAGAAGTTAAATTATATATTTTAAAATACTGACATAAAATCATCATACTAGTACATTATTCTATTTGAAAGTCAACCTTCAATTACGTATCAAGATATTTATAATATTAGATGATACAAGAACTAAACACTAATCTCATTTTTGGTCTTCACGTATAAGTTTGGATTCAATAGATAAGCATTATAATTATTCTTTAAAACTCGTAAGGAATATAATAAGTTAAAAATTTAGTAAAAATTTTATAAATATAATTTTTTTAAAAAATAAATTATATATTAAAATAAATTTTTATATAAAGTAACATAATATACAATCGAGACTATATGTAAAATCATAAAACGGATCAAATACCAAATAGCAACATAATCGGTTTAATTAAACTGGTTCTAAACATCACAGAAGAGGGCCAAAGGAGCTTGATTTTTTGCCGGTCTCCATTGGCACACAGATTCAGTCCACTTGCAGAAAGGGAAGGGGGGGGGGCTCCATGGGGGGGGGGGGGGGGGGGGGGCTCCATTTTCTGTATTTAAACTCCGCTGCACTGTTGGGCTACTCTAATCCTTCTCTTTTTCTTTCAGCATACACGAATATAAGCTGAAGAAAGTAAAGCAAGCTCAGCTTAACAGCCGCGTGATCTCGTAGACAAACTTGTAACCTTGCATGAGGTGGTCCCCTGAAGTAGTGAACCCATTGGTGGTCTTCTCAAGGTGAGGATGGCCCATTTGAAAGATTCATTAATATATACCACCCCACACCATTCATCGCCTCCAGCTAGCGTTCCTTTTTTTTTTTCTCTGCACCATGCCTTTACATCGCTTTTTATCAACTCAATGTGGATTCGAATCCCATCAGATCAGTTCATCGGTTCCAAAGTTATTTTTTATGTCAGTAAACTGATTTTCTTCAGGTTGCCTCAAATTGGCTCTGTTGCCAAGCCGGCCCCATCCATAAAATGCTACAGTAGAGCTCTTCGCAGGATGCAAGGCAACGTATCTACATAATAAACTATAAACCCATTATTTAATTGGGCTATAATCTAGAACAGTAATGGATGGAGATACAAGCAAGGTATATTTTAATGGGTGGTCTTGATCCATGGGAAGGAAAGGGATGACTCAATCGGGCAAATGGGAGGGAGATGTGATTGGAAATGAAAAAGAGGGTGATTCCAAAGTGCTTTTGTTTGCACTTTTTTGGGCTACCGATCAGCCCACATACAGAAGAAGATTCCCCATTTCAGAAAGAGTGGCAGTAACCTCATGCTAATGGCGTTCTAAGGACTATAATATAAGATATGGAGGACTGAGATGCATGTGAAGGAGAAAGGAGATTGGAGATTTGGTATTTAATCGCTTTCGGGGGACCAAAGCAGGCAGGGTGTCTTCCTCAGTGCATCATAATCTGCCGTGGGTCGGGAAACCAGACCATTATTTAATTAATTTTTGCTATTGCTAGCCCTAATACCAATAATAACTGGGGTTCCCTAGGGTTTGCATTAGGTTTTTTGTTTTTTTTTTTTCTAATCAATTCTTTTCAAGTCTAACCATCAATAAAAAAAGAAATATCCATATTGGTATGAAGCTGTCGCGAAAAAGTTATCATAAAAAGAATAAATCTGTAAGTTATTTTTAAATAGATCTAATTTATTAGTTGTAAAATAAATTAGGCCTTATACCGAGCATATATTGATGAAGGCTATAACAATATACACATAAGAACCATATCTATGTGCTCAGTGATTGATTTGATCTACCAATTATATGGTATATTTATACAAGAATGATCAATAAAATTTTTCTTAGTTCTCACACTTTCTTTCTTAACAATTAAGAGTTTTGGATTTAAATCTTAAACGATATATTCTAAATTAGTTTAATCTAAATAATTATAACAAAGATGCCCCCCTCTTCTTTTCTCAAAATAATAATATAAAATGATATAAAAGATGTTATTTGTACAGCGGATTTCTGTTTTAGTAGATATGATGTAAAATTTTAACGTGATATAATGTACTGATGTGCTTCACGACTTTTGCCAGGTGCACAAGAAAATATATGGTTCATGCATGGATGGAATTAACATGCTATAGAGATCGGGAAAAAAAAATAAAATAAAGCATCGCACTACGAATAGAAGTGATATAATATTTGGATTATAACCGGAGAAGTGATCGTAATTTTTAGCACTCTCCACTTCAGTGTTCACTCCTTGGAAATTGGAACGGGGCACAAATTAAGTACAGTTGGTGGCCAGTTCCAAACTAAATTATGTGCAAATGATTTTGTTTTAATAAAAAAGTTTCACATGATCTCGAAGAGCTTCGAGGAAATCGGAATTTAGAGTACCGTGCCAAAGAAGCGGACAAGTACATCTAACTTTCTTTCAGCAAAAAGAGGATTTCATGGAACGCTGTAGAAAAGATGCCCTTCTCAAGTCATGAAAGAGATGGGCTTGGGACAATGGCTTCAACAATGTCAAGGAGCCATAGAAATAAAGCAGCCTCATTTTATTGCTGATAAAGTGCACTTCGAGACAAGGATGACAGCTGACAGATATCTGTGTCGGTTCCCCTTTTTATAATCGAGAAGGAGTAAAGAACCCTTGCTGGCACGCAGTCTTAGGGAAAAGATTGCAGCACCCAGATCCAATTGGAACGATGTGCATCCAGAGGCAAGAGGGCAAAGAGTTACAAAGCCAAGGGGATCCATGTTCTTAATTTTGGTCCACCTGATTACTTATTTCAAGGGCTTTGAGTGCAAGACCCGTAAGCCCAGCCAAAGGGCTTTCACAACGCTGGTAGTCTGCATCCAATGCCCTGGCCTCCTTGCATCACAACCTCTCAGCCTAAATACATTTTAGCAAGTGCATTGTATTGTTAATAAGAAAGTGAATCATTCCAACCAACTCATATCGGATGATGCTTTTGTGGAATAGCTTTAAAGATGAGATCTCGATGAGTTCCATGTAAGAAATCATTGACCAGACAAGCCACAACAGGAATTGGCTTATATCACCTTTATATACTCATGCAATATCTAGTGCAGCCTGCCAGCATGCTACTGATTTAAGGTTCAGTAAATTGGACCATTTGTCAGCTTGTAGAAAGTAAGAAAAATTTCATTTTCTGTTTATATGGCTGCAAAAATCAATCGAATAACTGATTTAGATCCAACCTTGACTACACTAAACTGGCCAACTCTGGAGTACTAGGATCTGGTGATTAGTTATCTTAATCAGAAGAAAATGCCAAACATTTGCTCCATATCTTGAGACCTGCTTTCCTCAAAAAAAAAAAAAAAAAAAAAAATCTCCTCCCATACCATAATAAATCATGCCAACAGAGAAACTTTCTTTCAAGATATTCAAGCAACTTCTCTCATAACCAAATCAATCATCGCCACCACGGCCACCAGTTTTGCAGGGCTTGGATGCAATGCCAATACTATGAAAGAATTTAATTAAACGAAATGGCACCTCCATAACTACTATTATTGAGACTAATTCAAATCAAAGAGAAGATTTCTATTTTCATAATCGGCACCTGCGTAACTAGTGCTGTCATTTTTTGAAAATAGCTTTTATTCTTTATTTTTTGATTTTTAGAACATATATTTGGTAAGTAAGAATGAAAATTATTTTTAAAAATAATTTTTTTTAAAAAAAAAATATCATACACTATTGTGTTTCTAGTTTTTACCTTTTTGTTTTTTATTTTCTTCATTTTTTGATAGAGAATGGTAAATATATCTTTAAATGATTTTCGATTTGTTGCTATTTTGGAGTCGTGGTTTTCAAAAAAATTATTTTTATTTTTAATTATCAAACATATTTTTATAAAAAAATATGTTTTTTATAAAAAAAAAAAAAATAGGCTTATAGTCAAAAATAAAACATATCCTAAGTTGCCCGTCTGAAATAGTCTTGTTGGCGGTATGTTCAAGTTCTTCAAGGGCTATACAGATAGAAGCAACTTGGTGCAAGCGGACTTAGTTGTAATAAGACCGGGCCAAATACCATATTTGGATAGCTTCCAATACTGTATGGTTCAAATGTGGGAAAGGCCCACTTACGGCCCTTTGCCTTATGGCTCGCTTACCCTCACCTGTTGTGGAAAAACTTTCTTTATCCTCTTGTCCTTTTTGCTTCACCAATTATCCTCGATTGATCGAGAGTTGGTTGTTTGTTTGTTTTTGTTTATGTTTTTTTTTTTTTTTCTATTTTTTTGGGTTTCAATTGGTTTAGCTGATGTACTTTTATAATATTTTTTTTTGAAAATAGAGCTTCAATTAGATTTATTCAATGTCATCATTTAGCCCCTTCAGGCTTTTACTTAACCCCTTACACCCCTAGGCTTCTCATGATTTGCGGCACCACTCACCCATACCCAAAAGCATGGTATCAAAAGTCTTTTTTTTCTTTTGTTTCCTTTTTTTTTTTTGGTTTTGTTTTGTTCACTCTCTGTCCTCCCCCTTGTCCCTCTTCTTCTAATTCCTTCTGCCTCGTCCTTGTCTTGGTTTTATCATTGGTTCATCTCCACCCTTCTTCGACCGTATAACTCTCTATTTGCTCCACATTCATAGCTAAATTGGTCAAAAACTCAAAAACCCCATTCTTGTTAGTGGTTAAAGCTTTCAACCCTGGCCCCAATCTCTACCTAATTCTTAAGCACTACAAATATGTCTCTACCAATGCATTGGTCTGGATTTCGTCTATCGTAGTTGACCTATTCCTTGCTTAATCTACCAGATTGATCCAACCCTAGCCCTTATATGCAACTTTTACTTAAAGCCTAACTTCTACACTATACTTCTTTGCCAATACGAGAGATTTGGAGCTCCCCCATGGGCATCAGCCCCGTCATGTGTTTTATTCACTGGAGACTTACATGCTGATCTCAATCCCATGTTACTACCTAAGCCATACCTTGATTAATACTATCTGGATTTCTATTTGTCTTTGATTCATTGTCATTGAATTTTTATACACCTAAGAGTGCTGATATGCTTGATTTGGGATAGGTCAAGCATGTATTGATGTTTATAGTGCCTACATAACAACTCAGAATCTCACTTAAAAAAATTAACTGGAAAGTATTATTTATGCTTTTTGATCCTATCTAAGTACCTAGAATCTTCTAGAATGGCATGTTTTCGAAGTAAATCAAATGTGTCAGCTTAAATTCTAAGCAATACTAATTAAAATTAATAATAATAGGAGAAAAAAATATTGGAGAGATAAAAATATGTATTAAAAATAATAGCAAATGAAAAAGCCTATCCTTAACTCACCCTCTCAACTCTCTCTCACATCCTGATAATAATAGCCCAAGCCCAAGTATATCCAGTAGAATTAGAACACATCTCCAAGACTCTTCGATTCCCCCTAATGATACATGATGATACCCTTAGGCTCGTTACATGTACTTATATTGAGAAAAGATCAATCATATCCTATAAAGAGCAAAATTCTAGTTCTACAAGGATTAGAAACTAATCTTTACTGCTACAAGATAAGGATGTTGGGAGTAAAGCTAATCCTTATCACTAAAAAATAAAGTTTGTTAAACTAAAAAACTAATTCCTAGGATTTAGAAAGTTTGCAATGACTTCTAATAAATTTTTCTAATATATAATAAATATCGGACTAAATACATGCCAGTATAGGCTCTTATATACACCTCCTGTTTAGATTCCAACAACCTTATTAGGCTAAGAGTCTATCTTCAAATCAATATCCAAATCCAATTAAATCCAAGCAAAATACATGGAGTTCATCTATGGTATCTTTTAATCCACATGGACTATAGGTTGAATTCGCTCAGATATCATTTGTCGCAACTTAGAACTTTATCTAAAAAGACTAAATAGAAAATATTATTTAGGTGCTTTGATCCTATATAAGAACTTAAGATCATTTTAGTACATAATTAATATGGAACTAAATACTTATCAGTATGGGCTCTCATAGCCTATATGCTTGATGTATCCTAAATCATACACCTAGAGGTGTCTATGTCATTTGCATGATTAATTTGGAGAGGCTTTTGGTGTGCATCAATACCTATAGGGCTTTCCTTCTTGATCTTCTTGTTGTTCTTAGCGTGGGCTGGCACTTATGATGCTTGCGCCCTGGATTCTTGTAAGATCTAATGCAATTGTATCATTAAGCTTTCTTTGGATGGAGTCTAATACCATCCTTTTCAGCTGTCGATTAGCATTTTGTTATTCAATTGATATGCATTATTGTTGCATGTCTCTGTGAATATTGCATGATTAGTCTACGCAAATGAATGCTTCATTCATGTGTAAATATTTGCCTCTACATGGAGGCTATGTAAGTTGTCATTGCATGAACAATGTTTTCTCATACAACTTTGTTGCTCGGGAACTCACGGATCCCTGAGGGCTTGAAGATCAGCATCATCAGAGGTCAATCTAATGCATGCAGTCCTTGTAGCTCCATACACTGGTTTCCCTGGTGGCAAACTCAACGATTTGAGGACCACTGTTTCCATTGTCCAGCAATCCAACGCAATCCAACTTGTGATGTGTAGTTATTTAGATCCCTGTTTGCAGTGCAGTCGTGGCTGTGGGCAGTCCACCTACGCAAATAGGAGGGAGGGTACAAACAGCGCAATCCGGTGACCTTTCAACTCTGAGCTGCTGCATTCTTTGACTCAACTTTTGAGATGTGAAATAAATCTTTAGTGTTTGTTCTGTGCATTGGCTGTTTTTTCTCAATCGTTATTTAGCACATAAGATGTATTTTCTTGGAATGTTCTTAGTAAAATTGGGGGAGTTTTATCTCCCCTATTCACGGTCAAAAAAGAAAAAAGAAAAAAAAAAAAAAAAGTATATTCTCGGACTGAAGCGGAGATAATCACCAATCACGGTCCAGCTCGCTCTCTTTCTTGTAATGATGTTTGAGGTGGCAGTACAATTACTCTCTGGCCGAACAGAGGAGAAAAAGAGCAGGAGAATAGAAAGGGAGAAGAGCACGGCCTCCATTCCTCCTCCTTCCGCTCTCCCTCGCCTCATTTTTTTTTTTTTTTTTCACCTCTTATCCAAAGTTTTAATCGCAGCCATATAAATATGTAGACTTGCAGAGGTAGTTAATTTTGATTTAAGAGATACGTAGACAATAAATGAATAAAACTATCCACCTTTATTATATTTTTTTCCCTCTCGACAGGAAATTTATTATATTTTTCTTTCATTAGTGTTTTTTTGATAGAACTTTTTTTTTTTTTTTAATATTAGTACGTTGCAGTACCTGAAACACAAAACCAGAAATCCAGACAAACTCTCCAGCATTAAAGTAGTCTAACATAAATTGTAGATGATGATAGATGTTTATAAGAGAACATTCCTCAAACTGAGAGCTCCATGTAAACCAAAAGTAATCCTCGGAGATACAGCTCAAGCAACACCACCAAAAAGACTCGTCTCAGATCGACTCCACCAAGAGAGATGCATGGATGCATGAGCGAAGCTCTCAAACGTAGTAAAAGCAAAGAGCAACCACTGCTGCAGCAACAACAACGAAGGATGGAACCGATAAAGCTCGGACGCCGGACTGCCCCGGTGATGGAGCTGGGACCACTGAAACGCTTCCAGATGCTGAAGGCTCTCCAGTGGATGGTGATGGGACTGCAAGATCACAAGACCAGCATCAACACTAAGCTTCAAAATAACGAAGTAATTTTGATCCTACCATCCAGAGTTCTCCATTACGATGGTTAGTAATTGCCGTAAGATCACAAACTATTTCATTTTAAAAGTTGAAAAGAAACGAAGCCATAATAGCAGCACAATGATGCCCATCAAAATCTCAGTTTCAAAAATGGAGTTGCTTGCCAGATGGAGCACGAATGGGGACAGAGCCAACTTGAATTACGTGAAGGCTGGTTTAAGTCGGGTTGCTATCAGTAGTCCAGGGTCTGACTCGACCCTGAGTCTGACCCAATCCGACCAAATATGGGTCAGGTCTTAGACAGGTGTTGTACTGAGATCAGAGGTCACATGACACACCCTTCTCGTATTTGCTTTTTCATCCATAGAAACGAAGCTCAACCCGGGTTCCAGGTAAAGGGAAACAAAAGAAACCGGAAAGCCGGCAATAAAGTCTTTTTTTGAGATTAAAAGCAGTCAATAAAGTCATTTCCAGTCCATCTAGAAAAGCCATCGATTCTCCAAGCCACCACAAAGAAAATAAGCCAACAAATAAAAATGTAGAAAGTATAAGGGACTTCCCTGTTGTTATTACTTAAATGCAATATATATATATATATATATATATATATATATAATTAAAAAAAAAAAAAAAGGATATCGTACCCTCGTCTTTCCGAGCCTAGAATGACTTCTTTCTTATTAATTTCTAATATCTGGCCCTGCCGATCATGAGTTGAAAACACAAAGGGGTTGAAAACAGGACTTTATTGCCGGATGGGCTCACCTTTAAGATATTAAACCAAAATTTCACATGATAATGGGATGAATTATCTTTTGGGAAAGGAAAGGGAAAAAAAAAAAAAGTAGTGATGGAATTATAGCATGATTTGTCCCAGTGGGAGAGACATACCAGGGGCCGCACCAGGCACACCAGCAACAGCAACTGCAACACAAAAACACAGCCAATTTTAAAATGTTTAACTTCAATCACATATGTCAAAACCCAAAAGCCGAAAAGGAAACAACATAAAAGAGGTACTGCTGATCTGAACTACGCTAAACAATGGGAAGAAGGAAAGAAGGAAAGGAGAGGGACCCACTCTTGCACTTGCTGAAGGGAGGGGTGGAGACCCCACAGGCAGAGGGGAGGGCGAGGGCCTTCGTCATGTTGAGGTTGACCCCAAAGTCTGAACTCCCCTTGAAGGCTTCACATAGGCAGGCCACCTCCTTCTTGACCACCTTCTTGAGGCCAGAGCAGCACTGCCCCTGGGGCTTGGCCACCTTGCTCCCTTCCTCCACAAAGGTCAGGCAGTCCGCCAGCTCGAGGAGGGCGGAGGTGCAGTCCATGGAGGGAGAGGGTGCACTCACTTGAGCTCCATCCCCATGCAACATGGCCAGGCTGATCCATAGGACAAGGACCCATGCACACTTGCTAGCCCAAACCATCGTTGAAAGCAACAAAGAGTATAGGCAATGGCTGGTGCTTGTCGAATGGCTTTGGAGGAGTTGTTTGCGGTCTTATAAATAAGGTGGAGAGGGGAGAAAGGGAGGTTATGGAGGAGGAAAATGTTGGGAGTGGGGGGTTTGAAAGTGGGGCGTTTAAGGGCGTTTTGGAAAAGGAAAGAGGGGGGTTGGGTTGGTGTGATAAAGAAATGGCACTCCTGAAGCTGGGTGGAATGATGGGCACTTGTGTTGGAGCCCAGCTTTCAAGAAGGGCTATCATTCTCTTTAAATTAAAGAATTCAAAATAATAATAGAGAAGCTTGGGACAACGTAGGCCCTCAGACTGGCGCATGTGCTTGGAGCCTCGGATGCGTTAATGGTCCCTGCATGGGGATGACGAAAAATTCTAGAGCCCGGTCTTGGACCTGGGACCAGGCTCACAAGACGAGGGAGGCTACATCTGAAAACTTAGGGGACTCAGCAAGTTTGACCACATTACTAATTACCCAAGACTTTGAACTTGACCCATGACTTTCTTAGAATGATGATGTCCCGGGATGGTGATAGCTTGGACACTGTAGAGTTGATTACCGTTTAACAATAATGAAGAAGACCTCACCATACCTCATTTCGTTTTTACATGGCACTCCTTTATTAATCTGTTTCACTGATCTTGAACTCTTACATAAAATGAAAAGTAGAGCAAAAAGGTGGCGTTTGATTAGAAATTTAAATGGCCACATGACGCATCTATTCCTAGCGTGTTCAACTAATCTCTTGATGCCGCATAAAATGGCCGAGTATAAAATGGAACAATGATAGGTGGTGGTGCTCTTTTATCATTTGATAATATGCTCACATGTGGTGGCGATAATTTGAATGGCTGGATTGGTTTAACATCGATCCATGTAGCCCATTTGGTGATGTAACCATCGGATGGCAAACTGTGGTGTCGCCCAGGAAGCAAAAATAGGACGGTTTCAGGAATGCGGAAAAAGAAATCGACGACTTTGACCACAATAGCGTTGCTAATAAGCTTACGTTTTCCTCGTGACATGGTGAGCTCATTCCCCCTACCCTTAATATAACACCATCAATTCTCCCTTCACTCTTGGTTTCACACTGCACCTCAGAGAAAGGTGAATACAGACAGAATCCTTTCCGTTTTGACGCTGAACAAGAGAGGCAAAGGCAACCAACTATGAAAACAAAAGGAAACCAATTCCGCAAGGAAGCCGTGGGAGAATTATTACTCAACTTCGTATGTAATGAAGAAATATATAATCTAGCGAAGCTGACATATTTTAATTAAAGAGCCCATATCATGTTACATTTAATAATTTTTAAATAAAAAAATAAAAAATTAAATCCATATATATATATATATATATATATGGCTTCAAGAAAGGATACCGAATAACTTTTTATTTAATTTAAGAGAATATTAAAAGAAGGTAGAAAAGATATACCATATATGTCTTCTTCTATTCTGTTTTAAGAAATTTAAATTGTGGCACATGTGAGAAGAAGAAACTTAATGAATAATCATGGATAAGCACAAGGAGGAAGTATGAATGAATGTGGATTTTAATTGGGGTGTTTTTTTTTTTTTTTTTCCTCTTTCTCATTTGAGTTTTTTTTTTTTTTTTTTTTTTTGGGTACCTGTTCTTTTATTTGTAACTCTTAAATACATAGCATTTATTAAAAAGATGTATTTATCAGTAATTGGTTCTAATAGGGCACAGTAGAGACATTTAGGAGATCATGTGAGAGAAAAGACAAATCGTTGCTAGAATATGCCAAATATAATGAACATTTCTCAAGAGTTTATGATAGGTACATATTCATTTATAAAAGTTGGCCCATATTTTTTAAAAAAAATTTAAAAAATGAATATAATTACTGATGAGAAAGGGTGGTAATAAGGAAAGAATTTAATGTCCAATTATAGAACGGCAACCCAACAAAATGTCTAGTTTCAAAACATTTTACAATTTAATAACAGAAATATTCTGAAATTATTATTACATTTTTTTTAGCATGGGCAACAAGGATAAAAATTTTGGCTTAACATTTCTGTAGCTGTGTTTGTTCTTGATTAAAAAAAGTCGAAAAAGTTGGATTGTTTCTGGCAATGCTTTCTTTATTCATTCTATATCTCATATTGGAGTAGACATTATTTATAAGTAGAACTCAGGGGTATTCACTCATCAATATGATTATGGATGCATTCATTGCTATTAAAAGTATTTTTTTTAAAAAAAAAAAATTTGATGAAGCTCAATTAACAGTGGATTGAAAGGCTAAAACCAAACCATATATCTAGATCAATACATTAGGTTCAAGTCCTAGATTTGATTATTTAGTCAATATATTTAGTAGTATTCTGGCCGGCTTATATGCTATCATATTAAGCCAGCAAATTATTATAAAATGTTATTTGTTTTGTATTTTGGATTCATCCATTCTTAGATGGTAAGCAACTCCATGTACATTGCACGTGGATGATACTAGTACTCTTTAAATTTCAATTATTCAAAAACATAAAACCTCGATAAATCATGACATGACAATGAAGTAGTCCTCTTTACAAAAGCTCCAAACTCAACACAAATCAAACGAGCAAAAGAAAGACCCAAATGACATGTGAATCCTAAAGACCTCATATTAATCTCATTAAGATCTCACTTTAAGCTCTCTCCAATGGTACTGCAACCACTGAGCGAATATGGTAGACCTAATAGCCACATCAATTGATGAAATCTAAAACATCCACAGTGAGAAGAACGTAGTCAATGCCAGCATCCCTGCAAGGAATCTGAGAGAAATCTTGAGCTCAGCTGTGCCTGAGGGTGATGGTGCTAGGACTGGAGCAGCAGGTGGCTGGGCCGGAGAGACCGGCGGGGCCGCTGGTGGTGGCGAGACTGGGGTTGGCGAAGACGGGACAGGGGTCGGAGACGGCACCGATGGTGATTTTGGCGGTGGCGATCGCGGAGCTGCGTTGAATTAAGATATATTAGCACGCAAAGTCTTGGTTTGATGTGTAGATTATTGATTTAATTGGTAGGCAACAGACTGTAATCTAAATTCAATGACGAGCTTGATATATATGTGGTCCAACTAGTGTTTAGGGATCCTTCTCAAACCCGAAAAAAGCCAAAAAAAAAAAACTATTAGAAGCATTCGATCAAGGTTTTTTTTTTTTAAAAAAAAGTGTTAAATCATGACTACAGATCATTCGAGTTATCTGCAGCTTAAAAAAGAGTGATGAAATGGAAGAGAGCGAGAAGAGGGAAAGAAACTTGCCAGGAGATTCTCCAGGAGGACTCGTAGCTGCAATATCCAACAAGAACGAGAGCAAGTTTCATCGGACCAGTTTAAAAGAAAGAAAGAAAGAATAAATACAGAGGGGCTAAATTTCCAAACGGAAAACCAAGTGCCAGATAAGTAAATTATATTTATTTTCTCTTGGAAAAAACAATGTAGCAATTAAAAACACAATGTAAATATGATAAATATGAGGGATTTGCTTGCTTAAATCATAACTATTGATGGAAAGGGGATATAACGGGTAACTAACTAAGCTGGTTTGCTCATTTGCCGCTTCACGTCTGCTAGCTCTTCTCCCTCCTCTGTGCTCCCCCACCGCTTCTTCTCTCTCCTTCGTCCTCTGAATCTAGCTCTCCCTCCTCCGTACTTCCCCACCGAGATGTCAGCCTCTCATCTCATAACGGAGACTCAACCCCGTCCTTCTCCCCGGCCTACCATTCTCCTCCCTCAGCCGGGTGGGTGGGGATGCGGAGAGGTCAAGGGGCCGAGCCGGCAGGTCCAGAAAAACTAACACCCGGTCCAACGCCCGAGCCAGCGGTCGAGGGAGGGAGGTAGAGAGGGCCGGGGCGGCAAGGCCGACAGTCGAGGGACTGGGCCGGGACCGGGGCGGCAAGGCCGACAGCCAAGGGCAGGGCCAACGGTCGAGGTACTGGGCCTGGGCCGGGGCCGGAGCCGGGGCCGCTGGGCCTCCAAACAAGGGAGGCAGCGACTCGATCGAGGGCGTAGAATTTGGTCAGGTAGTATGGGGAGGCGGAGTCGACGGTGGAGGGGAAGAAGGATCCCTTCAAGATTTGATTTTGGAATTCAACTTGAAAGATCCTCAAAGTTCATCGTATTCACATGCTTTAGTCCCTTACATTTCCACGCCATTAACCAGCCTTAACTCGTTCCCCAAGCTCCAGATCTCACCGTACATGCCTAATTAATTTAAAATAAAGAAGTATTGTAGCAAATGGCAAAGCAAATATATAACAAAGTAACAGAACGGTCACTGTAAGATCCTTTCTTAAGCTTAAATCTTTTAAGCTAGTAAAAGCAATTCAACTGACTTAAAAAAAACAAAAACAAAAATACTTCCAAAAACATTTTGCAAGAATAAAGTAACGATGGAAGGGTTGTGATTCAAAAGACGATAACTGCATACCATTACAACTACTGATTGGAGGCACATTTAGCTTGCAAATCTTGGAGACACCAAGAGCCCGGGTCATGTTAACGGCCACATGGAGTTCGGAGGCCTCCTCGAGTGCTTCACAAATGCACTCTGGGCTCTTAGCCACCACCTGCGCAACACCCGTGCAGCATCCCTTGCTAGGACTCGTCACGTTGCTCCCGTCCGTCACGTATGGCAAGCAATCCGCCATGTCCATGATAACATCAGCACAAAACGAGGATGGTGAGGGAGAGGAGACAGCCGCGATGGCTGCAGGGACTAAGAGAGCCCAAATGGCCATGACGCCAATGGCCAACAGCAGTCTAGCCATGGTTGGTGGGGTTGGAACGAGGCGCAGAGCGGAGTGTGAGAGAAGGGCGACGAGAGGAATGGGACGTGGATATATATAAAGAGAGGGAATCGGAGTGGGAGTTTGATAATTAAAAATTCTTGGATAAAATCCAATCCTGTGATCTCTCACCGTCAGCTAATGAAGCGGTTGCGGAGGATAGGGTTTGTTTGGATTAGGAGATCTTCGGAGGGTTACGTGGTGCAGTGGATTCAAAACAGAAGCGGTGTGGCCTTGCGGGCACCGTCAGCGAGCCTAGCTGTTTCCCGGTGTCAACATGTGACGAGCGCAGCACAAATAACTTCGGCTCCACAGCTTTTAACCGCAGCAACGCGCACGCTTGCCGCTGGAGTGGTTTAGAGATATATTTTAAACCAAATTAATTTTAATTAAATTTTTAAAATTAATATTTAAATAAAAATCAATTATTTTAATAAATTAAATTGAATAGCATATAATCGAATAAAAAAGTTTGATTTGCTTATCAATTTATCTATACTTATTTAGATAACCGTAAATTGATTTTTATATAAAACTTTATATAATCAAATAATAATTTAATTATTTATAATTAAAAAAATAATTTTTATATAATTTTTTATTTATATATATTTATATTATTTTAATTTTAATTATAGTGCAAATGAAAGCTCATATAATAGTTTATTGATTATTTAGATATTCAAATTGAAGCTAAATTGATTTTTTCTGTTTCTAAGTTTTTTAAATTGAAATCAAATCGAAATAAAAAAAAAATCCAATTAAAACTAAACTGAAATCATGATTCGAATCAATTTTATAATTTATAATTTTATAATTTTTTTTTTTTTTTTCACATCTATAGAAATGGACATGAGTCACTCAGCTCAAGGCTTCGATCAGAATTTTTGAACCTTGAAACTGAATCATAATGAGCTTAAAAGAAAAAAAAAAAGAAAAAAGCCACCCAACTTGATTCAAATTTATGTATATTTTATATTAAATTTAAATCAAAATCATATATATATATATATATATATATTGTATATTGTATTAGATTTAGACCGAGACCTAAAAGGCCTAACCCAGTCTAGCACTGCCTAACACACATCATTATTATTATTTTTTTAATAAAAAGTACAGGCCGAGCTTGGGATTCAAGCCTTGAGAGATCCCACACGATCAGATTTGGGCTAGCAAATACTTGGCCTGATGCCTTAGGATGCAATTTTTTTTATTTTTAATCAACCATCTAGCTGAGCTCGAGCCATGTCCACCTCTAGCCAGGGACATTACATGATAGGACAAATAAAACGACTCCCAATCAAATGGTAATAATTACCCATTCTACAGAAAGAAGCCATGACAACTAATTACCGTACTCATGTGAAGATAAACTTCCCTAATAAAAAAAGAAATGACAAGGAATAACTGAAACCATAAGATGAATCACAGATCACAATGGACAGGTTTTCCCCAAAAAAAAGTCCATATTTTATTAGGGCTCCCGCTAAATCTGAAGCTGAAAAATACATTGGATTTGCCTTCCCTGCTCAGGCTTCAGCAGCTGAAGATTTGAACGAAGAAAGCCATACAACAGATATGGGCCATGATCACCCTGCTCTCCACTCCATTACCCACCCTATGTCTCCGGTGGCTCTCACTTGTACTCTAGCATCATGTTGTTCTCAGGAGCCAGGCCAATGCAAGCCCTCAGGATGTTCTCCAGCATGGCCCTCTGCTTTGCGAGGGCATTCACCACAGGTGTGCCTGGAGGGACCTGTTTGTATCACCAAATAAATTCAAGTTATTTGTCTCGAAAAACAAATTCAGGTTACAAACTGCTATTAATGGCCACTGCAGAATCTATTAATAGCCTTCATTCGAGCTAACATGATAGTGAACAACATAGTATCATTGCTCTTAGGCTACTTTGGATCACTATCTCAAGTGCTGATTGCAAGCTGCAACTTAAATGACTAGGTTCTCTCAAAAGAATTCTAAAGAGACTTGGGACAACTATCTCAAATGCTGTGGTCACATCTTACACTGTACATTAACATATATCCAGATACTGCTCAATTCCATGATGCAAGGGTTCATTAGATACTTCATCCAAGTATAATTAGAAGAAAAAATAAAAATTAGAAATCAAACCAGTAAATTTTGGTGATAGATTTACTGCAACAACGTGGCATCTACATGTTGCCATATGCAAGTCGGATATCATACGCTAACAGTTATTTCTCAAAGTCATGATGTGTTAAAGATCTTCTTAGGACTCTAGAATTTGCTTTATTACATTTTCATAGAGACCTAAAGTAATAACAACAATTTCATGCAAAAAAACTATGTTATGGATTGAAATATTATGTCTAACTGAATGCAACATTATTGTGTCTCAAAATTGAACTAGTTTCAAACTACTAACAGTTTTGCAACATGTTTCTTTACATGTTTTAATAGTTATTGAAATGCAACATATGAAGATCAAATAACAACATCCATTATTCATCAAACTAGCAGAATGAAAAAGCTCCAAAGTTAAAGCAGATCAATAACAAAATAATCTAAATGAAATCCTTATCTAATGCCAGATGCTGATATGAAGCTAAACCCAATAGAAGTTACAAAAGAATAATTGTTTTCACTTACAAGGGGAGCTTTGCTGAGATAACTCAAGATACTGGCGACTGGATGGAAGGAGTGGAACTTTTCCTACACAGACAAACAAGAACAACATAACTAGATCAGCCTGACCTTAAAGCTTACAGAGCAACCATCCTGAGGAGTCGCTCATACACACCTCTCCCTCAGCTTTGAGCTGAATCCTGGTGCTGAGTTCAGCCAGCAAAACCAAATCCAGGATGATGGGTGATGCCAACAGCGAGTCCTCGCATGTGTTGTGAAGAACAATTGTGTTCTTCCCACCCATAAATATCTCTGATGTGTATTCATCCATAGCCCTCTTGCTGTCCCCAACATAGGGCACATACTGTAACAACACAAGCAATGAATGAGTTACAGCTTGAAGTCAGGCTGCCGCTGCATCAGCATAAGTACGTAACATAGGATGTGTACTTACCTTGATGACAACAACATGATCAGGATGCTCCCCGGGCTCATAGAGTATGCCATTGCTAGAGACCATGTCATCAACAACATTGCTCTTCGAAATCTCCTTGGACCGGAAAGTTTGTGGGGCTGAGAGATTCATGCCATCGTTGTTCCCCAGATGGTTGTAGCTGACAATAGATGTTGGCTAGAAGAAGAGGGAAAATTTTGGTTACTTCTCTCCTAAGCCTATATTTTGTCATGCAAGAAAAGCTGCTAGCCCAGAAAGATTATAAGCTATTATATAAATTAATAAGCCAATCATGAACATGTAAATTTAAAATCTATACATACAACAGTATCCATGAACACCTCATGAAGAGTACTAAAGCACATATTTTATCTGCAGGGATGAAGACTATAAGAAGACTCCCTGTTTTCCCATGCCATTGCAATTTGATGGGAGTAACATGTACTATGTAATTCACTTTTGAGGATGAAAACTGTCATCTCAGTACTTTATAGATTAAAAAGTTCTATAAAAAAATCAGATACCTTGATTCCAGCTCCCACAAGAAAATCGACCAACACAGACTTCATCTTTGTCTGCCCACTCTTGAAGTCATCTCCACCTATGAGACTGTTCCTCTTAATAGCCAGATCAATCAGTCCTGCACATAAGGAACTCTCGAAGATTGACATCTTGTGACTTCACTCCCGGGTTCAAAATTACCAGCAACTTGACCACAAGCATCATACCTGGCACAAAGGTGTTCTGCGGGCTTCCATTGATGAATGGAACATTCTCTAGGACACAAGCTAGAGCGTACAAAGTCGATGGAGATATCTCGGCCTCGTTCTTGTCCAACGAAGCCAAGAGGTTCTCCGTGGTGTCATTGAGCCCGACAACCACATTGCTGTACCTCTCAGTATTTGCTGTCCATAGAACCACCACCTTATCCACCTTGTTCTTCTCCTTAAACTCCCTATGCAAATTCCCATTTGGAGGTCACTCATTGGATAACCAAACATTACATACATTTGATTCTAATAATATTAAATAGATGCATCGTTTATTATTTTGGTGTTGAACACTCCAAAAGATTCTCTTCTAGTAATCATCATCATCATCATCATCATCCAAGCTTTACCCCTTTTTTTCTCCTCACTAAAAGAGCATAAGTTCAAGTTGAGAAAGCTCCACAGAAGTAATACGCAGAGTTTCACAACCAGCTGTCCAGCTTACATCAACCATAGAGTCCAGAAAGCTAATAGTTGATGGCTGAAATTGATGGTTGACTGATACATACCGTGGGGTACTAATTAGAAGAAGTTAAAAGTTGACTGATACCTTATGTCATTGATGATTTGTTGGACCTGCTCCTTTTTGGTCCCCTTGATCACGCTATTAGCACGTGACCCCTGGTTGGCAGCGATGAAATCAGGGTCATAGATTCCGGGGAGAGGGACCATGGATTCCATGCAGGGCCTGAGCTGCTTCTGAAGGTCTATGTCCAAAACTTTGGCCCTGGCCATGGCATCAGCCAGGTTGGTGTTACTTATGTCCCACCCTCCAAAGATGATGTCATCTGGGTTAACCTGAAGGGGGTTAAAAGACACGCACATAAATTAAGATATACTTCCAAAATAATAGTTTCCAGAGTTATAACATGCAATTTCCTTTCTCTGTTAAGGAGGTAATTTAAACCTTTCGTCATGAAACTTTAAATAACGACCTTTTCTGGCAAGGAGTCGTTTAGTCCTCGTTCACTGAACATAATGATACACACTTCTCATGCTGTTGCTATTTACTTGAATATAGAAGACATTAATTTATGTAAAACCACAAGTGAATCTGATATCAATTCTTCTTTTGTCAAAAAAATATTATTGATTTGGAAAAGACTTATTTCAGAGGCTGAAAACTGATGCCAAATTCGGGCAAACTTAGGCAAGAAAAAAACTTTGCCCATGCAAAGTAATGGCCCTTAAAAAAATATTTTAACCTTTCAAAAATTGTTGATGGAGGAGGAAGAAAAAGTTGATGGAGAATGCTGCGTTTATCTCAGAGGCACAAGTAAGCCAGAGAGCAAACAAAAAACAGCTCAAAAAATATAAATAATATTCATTAAATTTGTTTATGATCATGCGACTCGTGTCCTTTCCATCAGTTTGCAAAACTTGAAAAATATATATATAAAAAAATACATATATGAAAAAAATACCAGTGGAAGCAAGCTCTTAAAGGGCGCATAGATCTCCTCCCCATTGAAAGACCCAACCCTGATGGCGGAAGCCTGGGTCAGCGACCCATAATAGTTAGCCTGCTGCACTTTATCCTTGGTCGCCCATGAGATCCCCCTAATCACCATTCATTAAGAAATATTAACCTCATCTTAATATACATGAAAAAAAATTAGTAAAAGCTTAAAGAAATTAAAAAATCACTCACTCTCTGTTCGCAATGACTCCAGCCGTGAGAGTGGAACCGTTGTTCCCTCCCCACCCCACCAGCATCACCCTACCGATAAAAAAATAATCTAATTAATCATTAAGAAATAAACCAAAAAAAAAAATTTCTTAAACGGAGAAAACAACAGTAATAAAAAAAAATAAAAAATAGTGATAAGATGCGGCGTTACCCGAGCTTGGGAACGCGGGTATCAGTCTTGAAGTCGTATCGGACGGTCGTGGGCTTAACAATCCAGTAGTAGGACCCATCGCGGTTCTCGTGGACGAGCTCGGTGGTTTGGTAGTGGTACACCGATTCGATCTCCTGCTCCCCGTACTTCACGTTGGGGCTCTCCACCTTAAACTTCTCTATAAACATCTTCCCTATTAATCCTCCTTAATCTCAAATCTAATCGAGATTAATAAGAGATTAGAGAGAGAGAGGAAGAACAAAGAAGTAAACGCTATCGCCTTCTCTCTCTTAATCACTGCTCTCTCTCTCTCTCTCTCTCTCTCTCTCTCTCTACAGTGCTGCAATCCTCTTGCTCCCTTCGGTGGCGAGCCCCAGGTCCAATTTATAAAAGCCGCGTCGGACACGTGTCTCGTTTCCACTGGTCTCTGCCTCTCGCCCAGCGTATCGCCCATGCGATTTTCTTCGGTGCTCATGAGTTGCGGGTCTCCGCATACAAAATCCTATGCCACCGTCCCCGATGCTTTCCATCCGGAAGCTTGGAACCGGCCTTGTTGGGGAGGGGGGTCCACGGGCGGTGGATCCGAGCGGTCGCATGGGGATTTGTATGCCGCCACGTGAGGCCTGATTTCGCCGGATTGCACGCAGTGGGTCCCGCGGGTCACTTTTGGGAAGCGTGGATGGCGGAAAGAGTGCCACACGTTGGGGACGTGGGGCCCGCTTCGGAAGGTCCTCGAAGCACTAACGGCGTCGGGGAGCCGTTAGTCGTGACGTGTTGACGGTTTTCGCTTAACGACAGGTGTCAGCAAAGCCGAGCGGCGCCACCACGTGAATGCGGTCTCCTCGAAGGCACTGTCACCGACTGGCGACCGCATGCGGTAGCTCCAAATACAAATGACTTCAATATTAATCAAAAATTATCTTCTCAATATTATGTCCCAGGTATAAATTAACTTAAAATATTATTTAAAATTGACTATTTATTATTACGCAAAGGTGTACAAACATTAAAGTCATTGAAGTTTAGATGATGAATATTTTGTTATACGTTTAAATGTATAATTAAGTACAGAAACATTCAGAATTTTCATTTAAATGTGCAATTAAGTGCACAAACATAAAGAATTCAACGGTTAATTTTTTACGACGAAATTAAATTTTAATTATAAAAATAAAATAAAAATTATAAATTATTTTTAATTTTTAATTTAATAAAAAAATAATTATTAAATTATTATAATTTTTTTTAAGTTATATAATTTTGTATTAAAAAAAAAAAAAAGAGAGAGAGAAAGAAAGAGAAGGCAAAAATCTGTAGCATCCGGGCGAAAGGCATTCCACCAAAGCTCAATCTTATTTCTTTTTGGTCCGTTTCTTTGCCGGTTAAAGTTGGAACAGAAAGCTTCTTTATCAGTCAAATCACGTGAGCAATTTTGTCACTCGCGAATTCGGCGCATGCGATCGTATATCCTATCAGATACAAGTGAATCATGCGTTGCCCACTTGCAGCAATAACTAGCAAGCGACGTTCAAGCAACCGCCTGCCGCTTCGAATGAGAAAGAAAAACAAAAGTCGAGCTTCAATTTGCAGAACAAATGATTTGATGGTGATATAAGGAATATACAATTAAAAGAAAAGACTAGCTCTCCTTGCAAGCAAAATGGATTTGCTCATCCTCAATTTACATTTTACATAAATTTTTATAATATAAAACTACAATTTAAAATTTAAAAATTTATAAACTTTTAAAATGCAGCAGCATTTTTTATCCTTTCATAATTACATCTAATAATTTAAAATTTTAAAATTATAATTCATCCTTTAATTGATTACAAAATTATTCCCTTTTATAATTCTATCTATAATTTAAAATTTGAAAAAGAAGTAATTGATGCCTTGTGGAATTCTATCCTTTCACAACCATACCAGTAATTTAAAATTTAAAAATTAAATACTTAAGAGTGAGTAATATCTTGATTGATTGTGAAGAAGATATCGTATCAATATGCCTCCGCAATATGGTGGATTCGTTGAAGACATCAATCTTGGATCTTAAATTGAGGAATCACTGTCGATAAAGTAGTTTGGTCAGGGCATCTACAAGTTGACCATGCGTTGAAATATTGGAAACTTTAAGATTACCATTAGAAACTTGATCATGAACAAAGTGGTAATTGATGACAATATGCTTCATTCGCGAATGAAATTCAGATATATAAGTGGCACTCATATTGTTACAAAAAATGATTGGAGGACTTGTATAGGAGATACTGAGTTCATGTAGAAGTGATTTAATCCATGCAATCTTAGAAGTTGCTGCTGCCACTGATTGGTAGTTAGCTTTGATGGATGAACGAGCGATCGATCTTTGTTTTTTGAAAAACCAAGAAATTAAAGTACCAGATTATTTTATCATCTTGATTTCCTGCCCAAATCCTCATTAGAATAGGCATGTAAAAATGAAGTGAAATTGCACTTAATAAATAACCCATGATGAAGAGTATCCTTTAAATAACGAAGAAGATGCTTGATAGCCATCCAATCCAATGAAGCTGAGATGATTTATGTATAAATTGAGAAAGTTTATTCATAGCTAATGTTATGTCTGCCTATGCAAGAGATAAGTATTGTAGAGCACTAATGATTTAGCAATATTTTGATGTATCAATAGGAGGTGAACCATCATTGATAGCGAGAGAACCAGTAGTAGGAAGTGGCATATAAACGTCTTTAGCACCAGACATATCATGTCTAATCGAGAATATCTCTGATATACTTGTATTGAGATAAAAACAAACCAGAAGGAGTGGAGATAATTTCAACGCCTAAAAAATAGCTCAATGCACCCAAGTCTTTTAAGGAGAATCGGCTGGAAAGAGAAGATACAAATTTTAAGAGAAAAGAATTATCATTCCTAATGAGAATAAGATCATTCACATAGATAAGGAAGTAGGCCAGAACTCCATCATTAGAATAAATGAATGAAGATGCATTAGATTTAGAGTTAAAAATGAGTGAAGAGCATGATACCAGGCATGTGGTGCTTGCTTAAGGCCATAAATAGCTTTTTGTAGGCAACAAACCTGAGATGAATGTGAGGGGTCAACAAACCCTAAACATTGGCTTATGTAGACTTCTTCAACAAGTGTGCCATGTAGAAAGATATTATTGACATCAAGTGATGAAGTGACCAGCAACAAGCAAGAGCTAAAGTTAGGACAATATGGATTGTTGGTTTAACAATGGGGCTAAAGGTATCATAATAATCAAGACCTGGGTGTTGATGAAAGTCCTTTGCTATAAGTGCCGCTTTATATCGAGCAATGCTACCATCAAAATTCCTTTTAATATGGAAGACTCATTTGTAGCCTACCACATTCTGATTGGGTCAGGGAGGAACTAACTCACAAGTGCCATTATGAATAAGTGCATCAAATTTTTCTAACATTGCCTCATGCCACTTAGATCATGGTTGGCTTGGGTTACACATGTAGGTTCCAAGGGAGGAGGTAAAGTGTGTTTAGTTGTGGCATGAAGTTGTTTTGTTTTGAAGATGTTTTGAGAGCGGGTAACCATTGGATGAATTTGTTAAAGAGGTAGAAGAGCATGTAATAGAGGAGATGAAGGAGAAGATAGGAAAGATAAGGAAGCCAAAGCATTATCAGAAGGTGGAGGAGATGAATGAAGTTGTAGGACAACTAGAAGAAGAGATCAAAGTCGGAGAGCAAGGCCGTGAAGTCTCGATGTTAAATGACATAACACCATTTGAGTCTTGCGTACCTGGATTTGGTAGAGTAGTTGCATGTGTTGAAGTCGGAGAGCTTGGCACTACAAAATGAGGCGAAGTTACAGTAGAAGTGAATGAGGGAGAAGATGACCAATGCAAATGAATGAAAGGATCAACACGTGGAAGATGACTAGCACTTCTGGCATATGGAAAGATGGACTCATTAAATGTCATATGTAGAGAGAGAGAGAGAGAGAGAGAGTTGCTAGAGAAGGGATCAAAGCATTTGTATGCACTTTGATTAAGAAAATACCCAAGAAAGATATAAGGATAGAAGCGAGGTTCGAGTTTATGTTTGTTGCAAGGGTGTAACCCTGGATAGCATAAATAATCAGAAACTCACAATTTACTATAATTGGGTTGTTCCTTGAAGAGTACTTCGAATGGCGACTTGAGGTCAAGAAAAGGAGTGGGTAATCGATTGATCAAATATATGGCAGCTTCAAAAGCAAACGACCAAAAAGAAAGTGGCAAGGAGGCTTAATGTAGGAGTATCAAGCCACCTTCAACTATATATGTCTATGATGCCACTTAGCAACACTATTGTGCTATAGGGTATAAGGGGGTGTGAAAAGGTGAGTGATTCCATGGGATGTAAGAAAATTTGTCTATTTTTGAGATTCCCTAACACCATCCGAGTATATGAATTTGATAGATGTATTAAAGAAATTTTCTACTAATGCTTTGAATTTGGAGAAAATAGAGAAAACTTTAGATTTGTTACGAATTGGATAAAATCATACATATATTGTAAAATGATCGACAAAGATAATATAGAAAATGAAAATCATTAAGAGAAGACACAGAAGATGAACCCAAACATCTGTGTAAAAAAGATCAAGAGGACTACGGCTCGAAAGACTTGACTTATGAAATGAAAGTTTATGACTTTTATTGCATTGACAGGAATTGCAAATTGAACTAAAGCTAGCGCTAGACACGTGGTATAGAAAATTTTTGAGAATAAATTGTAGAGTGTGATTGGAACGATAACCAAATCATTGGTACCAAGCATCCAAGGAGACATATGTACATATGTACTAATTAGTACCATATGTCGAACTGAAGAGTTGTGCACAAATGGTGGCATTTTATAGACATCATTTTTATTCTGGCCTTGAGTGAGCATCATCCCTGTGCGAAGATCCTTCACAAGAAAATAATCAGAAAAAAATTCGATGGAAGCATGATTAGTCTGACAAAATTTTGCAATGAAAATTAAAGTTTTTTGAATATAAGGCATGCAAAGCACAGATAGTGAATAAGAATGTGGAGGAGAAAAAAATTTTGTGGAACCTATATGTGTAATTTCAAAACCAGAACTGTCTCCAACTATGATTTCATCGGGTTCATCATATTTAGAGTAGATAGATAAGTTGCGCAAGTTACCAGTTACCTAATGAAAAGCTACTAAATCAACAAGCCAATTTTGATCTGTGGACTTCGAAGAAGAGGTATAGTTTGCAATAGGCTCTTCACCCAAAAATGTTTTGGCATGTCGGTACTACTTAGTTGAGTGGCTAGGCTGATCATATATCTGACAAATAATTTTGGAGCCTTATGATTGCTGACCTTGATAGAAGCCATTCCATTAATTTTGATAATTGTAAAAGCAAGATGAAATGCCCCCATAGTTTAGATTGGTAAAATATTTGGAGCCAGAGTTTTTAGAATTACGGTCATCTTGTTAGTTGGAGAAGCCCTTATTTTGGAATAAACGCCGAGTATAATTGATGGTTGTAATGGATCCATCATTAGATAGATCTTTACGTATCAGAAATTGCTCATATTCAATGAGCTTATCATGCATTTCCTAAAAGGTGATTGGAGTATCTCGTGCATGGATCGCAATAGCAATATCTTTAAATTCCGATTCAAGCCCATTAAGAGAATTAATGATCAGATCAACTTGATCCAATAGGGCATTAACAAGAGCTAGCTCATCAGAAATGACATTGATATTCTAAAGATAATCAGCAACTGACCTGTTCCCATGTTGAGTAAGTATGAGATGATCTTTGAAACTCATAACTCGTGAATGCGATTTGTTAGCATAAAGATGACTAAGTTTCTTTCAAGCTTCATGAGATGATGTGGCAGAAGCAATAAGAGAGATGATAGAATCAGAAACAAAGGCTATGATTACATGGCATAATAAGTTGTCTTGCCGAATTTAATGGATATGAGCTAAATTGGGAGCAACAATAATGCCATCTTTTTGAATGAACTTAGGAGGGCAAGGTAATAACCCATCCACCTACCCAATCAAATCATAGCTAATGAGGAGTGAATGGACTTGGGCTCTGCAATAAGGAGAGTTGGTAGGTATAAGTTTTAAGAGTAGTTGAGCTTTGCATTTTGAGAAATAAAAGGAGTTTGATTGATGGAGGAAGGATTGATGGCAAAATGAATGGTTGTATTGACCGACATTTTTTTAGCCATTGAGGGAGAAGAAAAAAAAAATATATACTTAGATCAAGTTCATTGGAGCAAATAATAGCTTTAACACCGTATAAGGAATATAAAATCAAGAGAAAAGATTAACTCTGGTTATAAGAAAAATGATTTTGTTCATTCTCAATTCATTCTCTACATGAATTTTTTATGATATAAGACTACAATTTGACATTTAAAAATATACAAATATTTAAAATATAGGAGCATATTCTATTATTTCATAATTACATCTAATAATTTAAAATTTAAAAATTACAATTTTTTTTGATTGATTGCATAATTCTATTCTTATATAATTATATCTATAATTTAAAATTTAAAAATTGTAACTCATCTGTTAGGAGTAATTGATGCCTTAATTGGTTACAAAATTTGATTTTTCTATAACTGCATCTAGTAATTTAAAATTTAAAAATTAAATATTTATATATTAAAAATAATTAAAGCCTTAATTGATCGTGAAAAAGATGTGGCACCATTTAAGAGTATTCCCGTAAGGGAGAGGTCCGCTGGATGCAGCTTTTCCTTCCAAGATAATAATACATGGATTGTGTGACGTGATATGACCTTTCTCATCATACAATGCGGTAGCCCCATGGGAATCTTTCGTTAATAGTTTGACAATTTTTCTCCCCCTTTGGAATCTTCTGAGAGAGTCGCTTCCAGAAGGCCTTTATATGTTTTTTAATGTAAATTGTTCTAGCAATGTATATTTTCTCTCTTTTTTTTCTTATTATTATTATTATTATTATTATTATTATTATTTACGATAAAAGGTGCAACAGAAATTGAAACTCTATGCATCAACTACATCACCTAAATAACTTCGAATTCTTTGCTACGCTTATCAATTTTTACCTTGTTAGAAGCAAATGAACCGTGAATTGCTTCTGAAGAGCTTCTGCGGGTCTATTTGTATGTATAAAAGTTGCTGTGGTGCTGAGTGGACATGGACTGATCGCTGTCCTTGTTTACCAATAGAGATTATATCGAGCCTTGTAATCCATGCAATGATAATATTTAAATTTTATTTAATACATAATTTGTATGTTGTGGGGATGCGCATTACAGTAATTTTAAATTTTATTTAAAAAAAATATGTAAAAAAATATTATTTAAGTTCATTAATCTTATATAAATACTTACAATCTCTTCGATGCATGATCTTTGTTTAAGTTTTAGATATGCTTTCTGAACTAAGAATTTAAATATAAATTTAATCATCAATATATGAGCTTATTTGTAATGTCTTCCGTTCTATATGAGTTATGAAGCATTGAATTGATTTTGATACTATTTGTAATAGTATCGAAGCTCATAAAAAAAGATTTGTCAAGAAAATATTATTCAAATTTATTAATTTTATCGAAAGATTCAATATTTTTTGATACATAGCTGATGTAAAATTAAATATATACTAGAATAAGCTGTCATATGGGCCACTCAAAATAGATCAATGACAAAGATGATAAAAATATTTTACTGTATCTCAAAGCAAGTACTCTTAATTTATTTGTTAGATAAATGTCACTTACTAGCTTGTTGCATATGCAAAGCAGAGAAAAAAAATATGGGGTAAAGTTCACAACAATTAGAATTATTTAACTGCTATGACTTGTTAAGTAGCGTGCTTAAGAGGTCCACATGTGAATCTTTTATTCGGTAGTTTGTCCATTTTGTCTCTCTCTTTGGGCATGGGTCCCTTTCAGAGAATTTTTGAAATTTTCTTTTCACGTCACCGGGAGATTTTAACTTTTTTCGGAGTCTCCTTTCTCGTGCATTATCTCTTAAAATATTTTTTAGATCGACACTGGCTTGCTTCTCGAAGATTAAAACCTTTCTCCATCCAAGCCATCTAGCTCGTTACAAGATTAAAACCTTAATCTCAAAAATATTTTAGCACTGACAGCCAAAGTTAAGGGGATACAAGATTATTTTTTCAATATTTTAACCTTCCCAGCCTTGCCTATCAACTTAAATCCTTCCATAGCATAAAAACTTAAGAAGATAAAAAAAAAAATCCGCCCTCCAGAACATTCCCAGTTTTCAGAAGGCCCACGAGGTTGCCGTCCGCTCCCCTCGAGAGTTCCATGCGATGGCTAGCTTTCAGGGAGTCCGAATCAGCCCTTAAAGGCAAGGGAACGGCGAAACATACCTCCTTCAATGGCCATGCCTCCTCGGCCACAGGTGTCGTTTGTGGCCCGGTTCCCTCTCTGGAAGGGCGTGGCTGCGGTGCTACCACGGGGGGGGGCACGAGGTGGTCCCAATGGTTATGGTACAGCCACAGTCCGAGACTCCAAGACCTCGCATTGATCACGAGGAGGTGGCAATAAAGCCACCGCTCTTCAGTCATCTCAAGAAACGGGAGGGAAGAAGTGTGGAAGGATTAGAGTCGGCCTTTTGTTTCTTGTCCCTTCTTCTCACACTTTTCCTTCCTATTTTGTCACTCATGGCAGCCTTTTACACCTGTCTCTTTGATGAATGCGACTGTGGGAGTTATGGAGGGGGCATGGAGTGGTGCAATAATAGAGCTCAATGAACTCACCGACTTGTGCGGTTGTGCGCACAAATGGAGCCCCAGACTAAATTTAGCCTTGAGTTTTGCTCGCATCTGGTCTCCCCCTTGGTGCAGCCACTAGACTGGCTTTGGTGGAAAGGGGCAAAGGTAAATAAACCGGCTCTTAAAGATTATGACAAAATAATAATAATAATAATAACAACAATAATAACAACAACATAATAAAAATTTCTAACATGAGACATATTACTGTATAATCTTTGCTATTCTGAGCAGCATAATTTGAAAATAATCAGGCAAGTACAACACTAGGCTTTTATCTTTTAAATTTAATTCATTACTGGTTAAATGTGGTTATGTCTTCAATTTATTTATTTATTTTTTAAATGAGGTATGGCAATACACTGGATTTTTCTATATGCGTGTGTGCGATCTTAACTATTAACTACATGCATATAAATAAATGAAGCAAACATGAATTTTTATTTTTCTTTATTATATTTAAAGAAGAAAGAGTCAGGTGTCCAAACTGCTACAATTGAGAGAATGGAACACAAGAAACCTCGAGGAAGCTCAAAAAGAAAGAATGTGGTGAGCAAATACTAGATATGTCCCCCCTCTAGGTCAGCTCACCTCTTTTTAAGTTATATCTCTTCCAGGATGGCTGGAAGTTGGATAAATTCTTCTTGCACCTCTTCAATGATTAACATGGATAATTTAAGATGAAAAGGGGTAAGCATCTAGCCAAAGTGGATGAGTTGTTTTATACCTGGAATACCTCACGAATATACTAACTGCATTGCATATATGTACATATATATTTATATATATTGGGGCAAATACATGCATGTTATCAAGAATGAATAGGATCCCTGTTCATGGTAAAACCCTAGTGCAAGTTCATCATCGGAGGACACAATCAATTGTCTTGCAGCACTTGGACAGCGAAGAACCAGTCAAAAAGTAATCACTCCTTGCTCTTTTCTCTCCAGGGAGGAAAAAATAAATAAAAAAAACACTCATACGGCAACTACTCACTCCATTCCTTTTCAAGAGATTACTTTTCATTCTTCGACTACATCAAGTCCTTATTTCCAAGCGACAGTGGCTCTCTGTTTTTTGCTCAGCAGAGCTCCAAATCATTTTGACTATTCCTCTGCAATGGCGAGCGTAGCATTTTACACGTGAGTTTTGATCCCCTCAGCCTTCATGTGTTGGGTTACTCTGCAGCTAATGGTATTCAAAGCGGACCTGCTCCAATTGTGATCAACTGAGAGCCGTAACTCAGCAGAGGTCTCGCAGCGTCCATTCAAAAAAAAAACGTCAAGCATTGCGTGGGGCACTTGAAGGGAGAACCGTAGGTGGGATGAGGCGGCTAAAGGACTAACGTATATTTATGTGGCTACAGAGACTGGGACTTCATTATATGTGTTATGTTTTATTCCATGGTGGATATGGCATTGTAACCAAGAGCAAGTTGGCCTTAAAAGATGAATGGGCATTAGATATTCTTGGTCAATCTGACCAATGTGAGTATAACATCTGGTTGTCCCAAAACATAACAAAATAAATAAATAAATCCGTAATTTTTAAAAAAACATTATAACAATGATAAATCGAGTGGTGTCTACCAAATCATTATTTAAGAACTCCATGATGCAAAATATAGATCGTCTAAAGTTTGTCTAATTGATAGTATTCCTAATGATATGAACTAATCGCTAGGTCTCAAATGAATAATCCAATCTAATTTGGACCCGATCAATTTTTTAAGTTAGAATCATGAAATTTTACTTAAGAAAATGAATTATTTAAGTTTATTTGACATTATACTTTTCAACTTTTGGTATGGAAGAATGAGCTAATCATCATGATATGGCCATCTCAGTTGCACTGCAAATTGCATAGGCCTTCTCCATCTTTTCAAAAGCAACCGCAGAGCTCTATTTCTCACGGTGAACTTAGTTGGAAAAAAAAAAAAAGTTATTGTTTAACGTGAATTGCTTTTGGCAGTGAAATTTTTTAAAAAAATGAAAAATGATTCGTTCCTATAACTTAGCCTCAATAGTGTAACTTAGAATGGAATGGGATCCTAACTTCACCAAGCAAGGCTATGCAAAGAATATTTGATAGTATTGAAACCATGTAGTCAAAAAATTCAAATAAAAGTTAATGAGTAGAAAGTGGACTTAAGTTATAAGCACATAATATATTTCTTTTCCATTCAATATGAGACTAAATTTTAGGGTATCACAATCTTTCCTCCTTATAATGCGACGTCCTCATCGCACGTCTAACCAGAATCTACCTCCAATCCAGGTCGTTGGTACTGCAAGGATGGCTCTACGTCATAGCGGAACTCTACTATTGTCTCATGGATAGCTCTTTTCTCATGCTTACCAACTTTTGCACGTTCGTATCAGTTTTGATATCATTTTATAATGCTCCAAGTTCATCTCCTGCTCCAATTAACTTCGTTAGTGAATCGAAATTACGTGGCTCAAAAACTCGAATAAAAGTTAATGGGTAGTAACTGAACTTAAGTTATAAGAACATAATACATTTCTTTCTCATTTAATGTGAGACTAAATTTTGAGGTATCAAAGCATTATTTTTAATGTGACTCATTGAATGATGTGAAATATGATGTTGTTCCCAGATATGTCAATTTAAGTATTGAAATTTTTGAAACTAATTGAAGAATGAGAGAGTTGAAAAGATTAGATCCCTTTCAGCAACCGACCAGAGCTAGCTGTCACCAACCTATGCCAGGAAATACGAATAACCTAAGAGTTAGGGTCACCATTCCCAACTGGAACATTAGGTAAACCCAATATTAGACAATGGATCAATTATTTTTTGTCTGTGGTAAAAAAGACATGCACCCACCCATGGTCTTGGAGTTCTAAGATCAGATTTGGGATATAATTTCGATAATTTAATTTTGACTGAAAACTGACGACTATGGGAATCGGAAACTCAATTGAAAATGGCCAGCAAATAGATCCACAAAACTTTAATTCTAAAAGATTACTGGAGGCATATTAGTTAACGGAAATGTCACTAAAAAAAATTACAAGATGGATTCATGAGATAAGAAATGCTGTCATTTGTCACCAGGTTTTTCTGCGAGCATGGAATGGTGTTTTCTGAAACTTCTTGTTATTTATTCTTAGCACATATTCCAAGCAATGTATGACTTCGTGAAAAATATAAATTGCAAAGCAGTCATTTGTGTTTCAAATAGTGACAGAAAATCTTGCCTCGAGACTCACAACCAAAGGGGAAGAATGATGATTGCTTAGATGAAGAAAAATTGTATCATTAAAACAATTAAAAATAGAGCAGAGAATCTTAAAAAAACGATACAAAGGCACTAAAATAAGACAAGATTTGGGCAATTGGTTAGGGTTCAGTAGCTTCCAATTTACATAATGTGGAGCTGGCGTGCAGTAGCAAAGGAAAGCCAATGTAGCAGAAGCTTTATTTATTTAATTTCCAATTGAAACAAAATTTATTGTCTATTACATGTCAGATTCTCACCAATGAAATCCAACAGAAGGTCAAAAATACCAAAAAACACCCTATTATGTCTGAAACACCCTAATTTGATTTGAATCCTAATTCTCTGTTTGGAGTTAACATTCATAATTCAACATTAGATTTGATCATTTAAAAAAGCAAAACAATTCTCTGTTTTGAGTTAACATTCATAATTCAACATTAGATTTGATCTTTTAATAAAGCAAAACAACAAATTTCAGAAGAAGACTTGACAAATTACATGACACGAGACACTAAATGAAAATTACAATTGAAAAAAAAATAAAAAAGGTTTTCTTTTAATTAGAAGTCTAATTTAACTTGTCACATGGCCGTTTTGGTTTTAGAAATATGTATGGATTTCTGTCATCACGAACAAAGTATAGATGTATATATCTAAAAATATTGAAGTGTTAGGGACACACCAAAAGAGAGGGAAGTATGACATATATTGGCAGAGTCAGGGATTGGCAAATATAAACAATATCTATTGCATGAAATATAATGAATGCAGAAAACTACTATGAAAGGATTGAATTATCTCTCCTGTGTGGTCTGAATCACTGGCATGTCAACTATTACACTCTCTTCAGCAAGAATAGATTCAACATAAAGCAATAGTATGTCAATAGAACACATAGGAACTGCAGATGTTTTGACAACAAGCTCACCAATAATGAGATCCAATAAAGAACCTTCAGCTGAGATTTTTCCTGTAATTCGAAAATGACCTGCTAAACAAATTTACCTTATGAATGAATACAATAAACATCTATAGTTCTAGAAGCTCAAATGATATTTAAAGTTGCTTTCGTAAGCATGCTTTTTTTTTTTTTTTTTTTTTTTCAAACAATGGATTTGGTGTTCATAAGGGAAAAATGCCTCAATAAAGGAACAGCCATTCTATCTTTAAATGGATCAACTCCCATAACTTGCTGATACCAAATATCCAAACAGAAAAAAATGTACACCTCATCAAATCTCAAGGTGACATAAGCAAATGGTGTTTAACCTTGATATAATACGGCACAATTGGATGCTCTTTTACTTAATGACAGATTTTAGTGTCGACAGTGGCACAGGAAATGTAAACCGATGGGACATTATTCCAACCAGTTATTAAGGTAATTAATGGTATAGAGGCATAGTCTGCTTGCTGTCCAAAAATCTGTTTGTATGTACATCGAAAACAAGCAAAAAAAAAAAAAAAAAAAAAGAGATGTTAGAAATCAAATGAAGGTTAGATAGGATTTTAAAAACTCTTAGGATTGATTGATGCTGATAGTTAGATGGCACAGGTTTTAATGAGTAGCAGAAGGCTTCAAGGGGCCAGATACTGATTTCTGGTGTCAAAAATATTTGAGATCAGAAATGCAACCAGATAGAAGTAAAATTTTGGGATCATAAAAATCTAGAAGGGTTCAATATTTATCATTTCGTTAGAACAATGTGAAGATATAACGATATCGGATTTGGATGACATAACAGGTTTTGGTGACTAATCTGCTATCCAGGACGGTCAATAGCAGTAAAGGAAGGGAAGAAAGAAAGAAAGAAGGACAAAGAAGATAATGGAAAGCATTGTCCAATCTGACCACCTTTATTTTTCTTGTCCAATTCAAAAGGCTGCTTCCACGGAAAAGCCAGCCTCCCCTTACAAAGAGGAGGTCAGTTACAAAAACCACCATCGATAAATCTCACAAGAACTTGTGACTGCAAAGGAAATGTTAAAAAACTAGATCTCTTATACATATTTATCCATATCCTCTCTCTAGTCTGGACAATTAACAAAACAAATGGACAGATTAGGTTTGGATAGAAGTGGAGACTTCTTTTCTGCTTATCGGACAGGTGTATGGAAAGCATAATCACTTCTTGATTTATTAACGGAAATCATGTGGACCAAAAACTTGAGTGAAAGTTAATGGGTAGCAAGTGGATTTAACTTATAAGCACATAACACTTTCTTTTTCATCCAATGTTGACCTAAATTTGGAGTGCTATAGTAATGCTGACTCAAACAAAACAACTGAATAAATGGACTTCGTCCCTATATGACCAGCTGCCATATCACCGGAATTTCTCAAAGTAGAGTCCTCTGCAGTTACGGCAGACAGCAGGATCATTATCTTCTACTTCATCCTCTTTTGAGCCCAGAAGAAGGCCCATCAGAAGCCCAAGGCCAGTACCTACAATCCTACACCTTGCACCTGGCTGCATCGGGGCAGACAAAAGGAGTCCTTCCTATGGATTGATGATGAAACTGACAGAGTTTTAACACTTGAGAGGGTTTTCATTGCATTTTTGAAAATATGGGAGCATTGAAGATCCTTGAGCAAATTGCAGTTTGTTAGTCCATACAAATTGGCCTGCCTAATGATGTTTGATGCCAGAATGTACACCATGTTAGGAGACCCAAGAACTCTTCTCTGTCCATCTCCCTTCTCCATTTCTTTAGACTATCACAGCCTCAATGAATCAATAGGCCATTTGTAGGACTCGTAGACAACCTTGTGCTATGGCAAGTCAGATTAAATAAAATATCTTGGGTTTAGGATTTAGCTGGAAGCCTCCATAGATTCCCTAATGACCAATGTATCTGCAACGCAGATCAACTTCACCCACATCCCAATCATTCATCTAATAAGAACATTTAGCCAAAGCGTTTGTGCATTGCTCGATCATTCAGTTACCACTGCAAGTTTGCCTCCATATACATAATCCAAATGTAGCAGAAAGCCGAAACAATTGCTAAAGGAAAAAGCCAAATTGCAGAAGCTCTAAGTATCTGCGGAGTAGAAGGTACCAGTGCCCTTCCTGATGGGTTCCTTCAATAGGGAGGCCTGCTAACATTTGCCCCACTCACCCCTTTGAATTCTTCACGAGGCCACAACTCACAAACGATCCAGTGGCAGACTCAAAAATATTAATTATCTAGACATCTGGAGTATGAACGCTTTAAGAAGATCACTTGCTTCAGTTGATAGGTTTTTAAGTTTTATTTTACCATCATCTATAGCCCCTAATTTAACTGAACGACAGTCCCATGGTGAAAGTTGATATTTACTTGTGCAAAGCTGTATAGCTTTAACAAATGAAGCATAAACTTTTATACACTGATCTTCTTTTGAAGATGGCATTCATATAAATGCTTGTGGCACTACGTAATATAAGATGTGAGGTGGAAAAAAAAGGCATCAAATTGTGATCGTTGTTCAAATTGCCTTTATGAATACCTGAATAATGGTTAACGATGTCCACCTCCTGTATTACAGCAAGGCTATCTAGTATCCTGATTTTGGTCCTTATGCCATATGATTACCAATTTTTTAGTTCTCCCTTGATTTTAATTTTGGATTGCAGATGGAGCTACTGTTATCAAGACTCAAGGTGGATGAAATAATTTTTCCAGTGAATTTTTTTAGGCAAGTTTGCCGCTGATATTTATATTAGAAAGTTTAATGTCTGATATTTTCATGTTTGAACTGCTCCAGTTCTTTAACTTGCACTAGAAAACCTAACAAGACCTATTAATACAATTAGAGAAAGTGTCCAGCATTCATTTCACTTGATTCATGGAGAGCATTATTCCAATACGAATTAAACTTTGTTGGGCAGAAGATAGGAGAAACAAGTTCTCGTGTCTCTGTATGACGTGGCTTCAATGCTCTCCTTTTTAAATTAATTTAAGAAAATCAACTTGACAAATCTTCAAAATGGCGTCAAACTTGCAGCTCTATTTCAATAAAATTGCGTTGGTATACCGTCGAACATCACTAAAGAATTCTGACACTTAAATATAATGTCAATTCATAAATAACCAATTAAAATCATTAACCTGCAAGAGTTCAGGTAGCCCTTGATGTTGCTGGGTATCCTGAGTAATATAAAACCTAACTAAAGTTGTAAAGCTCTAAACTCATCTACTAATTCAATTAATTTGTTAGTAGAACGAAATCATATGACCTAAAAATTTGAATAAAAGTTAATTGATAACAACTTGATACTTCAAACTTTTCTTTCCAATCTGACATGAAACTATTTTTTTAGATATTACAAAAGTTGTTCATGCAGCTATAGAATCAAGTTACAAATAAAAAAGAGCCTTCTCTCTTCATCTTCATCACTTTCAACAATGAACTCTAAAGCAATAGACAAAGATTTATGCAGATAACTTCCCATTATATTGACAGTAATAAGATATTATTACAGGAAGAACTGGACATTTATCAGCCAGCAGTATGATAATACTGCATAAAAATTGGTAAGTTGTGATGGACATCTTATATATGTATAGGTTATCCTACAAATATAGAATACATGATGTTAGAAACCCATACAGTTTCTTCTCAAAAAAAAGGTGTCGAACTGTGTACATGTAGGAGTGGCATGCCATATTGTCAATACTATGCTGAACCAATCCATACCATAAAATTCATATACATATTTTATATTTTTAATTTTAAAAATTTTTAATATTCTTTTTGTTTAGTTTTGAATAAAAAAAAAAATAGCCCACATAAACCAAAAATCCTTGATCACGAACTTTAGGTCAAAATGTAACCGCTCAAATTCACCTGCTGATCTAATTAACTCCACTAGCAGACTAAAAGTACGTGACCCCAAAAACTCAAGTGGAAGTTAATGGATAGCAAGTGGACTCGAGTGAAATATATATAACACATTTCTTTCTAATCCAATATGGGCTAAATTTAGGGTATCACAATCTTCTCTTCTTATAATGGGGTATCACAATCTTTCCTTCTTATGAGGAACTCGAGTTCTCAAGTCGACTTTGATAACATTTATAACGCTCTAAGCCCACCTACTGATTCAATTAACTCCATTAGCGAGCTGAAACCATATGGCTCAAAAACTCAAGTGGAAGTTAATGGATAGCAAGTGGACTTGAGTTATAAACACATAACACATTTATTTTCTATCCAATATAGAACTAAATTTGGATTATTACATATATTTTTTTTTTCATCTAACGTGGGACTAAATTTAAGGTATCATGCAAAAACCATGTGCACCAAATTCCATAAGTTTGCAAACTTCAAGTACAAATAATGTTGAATTAGTTGCATTATCATATGGAAAATACTGGTAGAACTAGGGTAACAAAAAGCATGATGGGTTATACGGAACAAGAATCCCAGTCCATCAAAAGTGATACAGAAAAAACATACAAGGCTGAAACTTTTCTGGTTTTAGGGTAAGTCGTTATTATAAGTTGTCATTTTGCGTTCATCTGATGCCTAAGCTTCTCAAATAACCCAATAGAATGATTAACTATTCGGATTCTAAATATATGTAGTCCATCACATAATTTTTATCAGTTGGATTCCGATCATGAATCCTACCGATGATATTGTGGTTCAACTTCCTCCTCTCTCTCTTGCACATACTCCACAGAGAACACCACAACCCTGATTTCCGTGTAGGCCCAAGTCAAGTGTTAATCTCACCCACACAACAAAGGTCAAGTTTGGTTTTCACACAATGAGTCTGGCGTTAATCCGACCCTGATTTCGTGTAGATTTTGGCTTTCGTAACGTTTAAACAGGCGTAAGGTGAAAGAATCACAACATGAAAGAGTAAAGAGATACCTTGAGAAGAGAGATGACCATGCGGGAAGCTGTAAAAGGTTAAGAAAGTAGGAAATTGGATACCGTCTCCTGCCGTGCATCATACAACGGACAACCTAAATTGGTCGTTCAATCTTTCTTAGCTCTATCTCACAAGCCAATTAAGTGAAAATTTTGATTTTATGAGAAGCAACTAGCTTTCAAATTATACGGCCATAACATACCACTCTTATTAAAAAATTTGTTAAAAAAGTTGATAGAATAAAAACCCAATTTAAAAGGTTTCTAAATCGAGAGGTCAGTTTCATTTGAAGGTCGAATAGTAGGCAAGATCTTTTTGAGATCATCCAACTAAGAGTGTTAAGAATTTGAAAGGGGTCTAAAGAATTTCCAAGACCATCTACTTGATCTTCTGCTCCAAAAGAAAGAAATCGGAATGTCAATCTTTGTGTAGCAACTATATAAATCTAGAAACAGATCAAAGAAAAAAATGTCACTGATTTAAGAGTTTTTCTAAAATTTGATAGGTGACTCATGACCGAGCTTGTATAAAGCGCGAAATATGATGTTTTTGACCATTTAAAATTTCAAATTGTCAACCTAAAGAGCGAGGGTCTAATCCAAGTTTCCAAATGAAAGTGATTCATAAATAAATATAGATGAATCAGGAAGAATTTGAAGACCAATTTTGTAGCTTTTATAAGGGTCAAGATAATATTTTGGACATATATAAGCTTGTTTATGTCATGAAATATTTATGAAATTTTGACTGCAGAAGAGCTCCCTAGTTTATTGATGAAAAATATTTACGAGAAGAAGTATTAGAATGAATGTACAAGGAGCACCAATCAAGATCTTCCTAATAAAGATTGTAGAATACTATGAGCTTGCCTTGCCTTTCCTAAGAAAATGCAGCTCCAAGAGTCAAAAGAGTAAAGGATCTTTGAAAGATGGCTGAAAGGGAGGAGGATTTAGAGATAAAAATACTAGCATTCCTCTCTTTGCATTCCTCTCTTTCCATAACTGTGATTCGTGTAGCAAATATCAACCAGTGCTACGTCAATCTCTAACGATAAAGGATGTCTTTTTCTCCAAGAAGTCCACTTATGCTACAAGTTTCGAGGGTTGGAATGGATATTAAGACAAATACAACATAAGGACCATAACTTCTTAGCAAAGGGACATGCCATGAACGTGTAGGAAGCTGTATTAAGTGAGGCAGAGCCAAAAAAAAAAAAAAAAAAAAGCTTAAACTAACTCTTTACCTTTCTTTATTAGCACCTGAGCTATATGAAGCCTGTTACGGATGGCCATCCAAGCAAAGATTTTATTTTTTCTAAAATGATGGCTTTTCATACAAGTATATGATATGATAAAAAATATATCACTCTAGTTCAAGAAATTATAGAAGGAACTTACGAAGTATGCTTCTTTATTTGAGATCTTCTATACAAAAGTGACAACAATCCTTCTTGAAAGACGGATAGAAAAAAAAAAAAAAAAAAAAAAAAAAAAAGAAAAAAAAAAAAAAAAAAAAGAGAGGCCTTCGAGGTCCAGAATCTGATGATGCTAAATGCTATTAATGGGATGATGCAATTTGATGGACCACTTCCTCAACCACTAATTCCATGGGCCACAAACTGGAATATTATTCCTAATGGGTACATCATATAGATACGGGAAAATGAGGTCGCTCAAGCGGCTGATCTTAACCCTAAAGAGAGAGAAATAAATAAATCAGTATCCCAGATGTCACAAGAAACTCCACCTCTACCATATATTTGGAGAGTTGTCGGTCAGAAAAGAAAATAAGAAACTTTTTTTCATCATTTATCAAAAAAAAATCAAACGATTTTTTCGCTGCAACCAGCCATTCCATCGCTGCAAGAGCACGAGGGGCTCTTTTTAAGTACAATTGTCGATGACCAGCAAATTTCAAAACAGTCGACTATAAAATAAACACTACTCTGCTGTTTTTGCGAGAAGTTTCATGAAAATAAACGTTAGCATCAAGTCGAACAGTCTGTCTAGCATTTATGACACGGTTTTAAGCACCTTTCATGGAAGATCGTTCGAGTTCCAGAAAACACTCGGTGAAAGTAGCTCTTCTAGATCGGTGGAGAATTTTGTTAACGTTAAGGCCCGGAATTGGATACTCTTGCGGTGGCGATGGAGGAATAAGAAGTCACGCAAAGCCATCAAAGAAAAGAAACTTATAGTAGTTTCAACCCAGTTGTATCCGTATGTTTTATTTTGGCTTCAAAATGGTAGGCCCAAAAAGGCACAGTTCGAGCAGAGAAGAGCAGAGCATAGCAACAAATCTATCTACTTCTCTTTGAAATCTATCAAGCATACGAAGAAAACATTTGCATTGAATAGAAAGCGTGTTGCATGAAAAGCTTAAATAAAACCATCACATGGATTTCTACAAGGAGTCATCAATTGCAAATAAAGTTCAAGAAATAGTATTATTCATGCAGCAGGAGAATGCAATGGAGAACTGCAATCTGAGCTGTTTGTATCCCATACATCGTTCATTGTCTTACGTGCCTCATGCGGTAATACAAAGTACCTACTAAATGCGTTGATGGTAGGCAATGACCAGTTACCAATATTAAATTGGCATGAGGAGGGGGCGCATGATGGATATTTAGTAGAAATTTATGATATTAGAAAGAAATTACTTTTTTATTTTAAATACTATAATACCTCTCTATATTTTTTGTATACAAAACTAACATCATTTATATTAATATTTTTCTTGATCCTAATTTTTTTTATTATCTTTATTTTTTTTAATTATATTATTAATTTTATAAATTTTATTGAAAATTCATAGATGCCATTAGGAGTGGGATAGAGCGGAACGGGGATGGAAAGGGAGAGGATGGGTGAAAATAGAGGTTTATCATTTTCATGATGGAGATGAAAAAAATTATTGTTTATTAGATAGGGATTATTTTCTTTAGCAGAGAAAGAAATAGAGATTATCATATTCATGTCATGTTAAAGTTAAGATATAACAGTATATACATCGATACAAATATGATATAATTATGATTAATTAATCATATCAAAATCAAAATACGAATATAGCACGATAATTATACAGGTAACAAGACTAGCACACATAACTTGTTTAATAAATAAATTGTATTGGGTTGACATGACATGACTCATTCAATTTGAATAGACATAATTTGTTAATATGAATAGACTCGATCAGACCCATTTAATATAATTCACTTAATATATTATCAATTAAATGGATTCTAAACGGATTATTTTTGAATTGGCAGATCAATTCAGGATATAATATTATTATTTTGTATCATAATTATATTGACATATTTACGATACGAATAAGATCAACTCAAATTCACTTATCTTGCTTTGGTATGATACGTGTTTATGTGTCGAATTTAATTTAGCCATTCCCACCATTAACAATCATGATTTCCTCTCTCTCTCTTCAATCTTGCACCGGGGCTTCAGGCTTGAGTCTAGCCGTCCACTTCCATCATAGATCTCGAGCCAAGCAGAGCGCGGGATGAATTAAAAAAGTCAAGACATATTTAACTAACAAGTCAACGTCACTCGAGTCTCAAATTGAGAAAGATACCAACCGGCTAGCAGTTGGTAATGTACATTTATTAGAGTCTCAAATTGAGAAAGATACCACAACCAGCTAGCAGTTGGTAATGTACATTTATTATTTATTAGCATCCCTGTTCCCGGCCAATTGACATCCGAATTGCTGGTTGATGCTGCAATGGGCTCATTTATTTTAGGATCCAATCTCAAAGTAATACTCTCTCTCTTTAAATAGGGATCTTGAATAGCTGACCAAAGCCATGTGGCCCAAAAACTCGAGTAAAAGTTAATTGATAATAAGTGAACTTGAGTTATAAGCACATAGCATATTTCTCTTCCATCCAATATGGGACTAAATTTTGGGTATCATAATCTTTTTATATTATAATGCGACGTTCTCATCGCACACCACGGATCATAAGTGCTACAAGGTCTGCAAGGATGACTCGATGCCATGGCGAGACTCTACCACCGTCCATGGGTTGCCTATTAACTTCTACCGCCCTTTCCTCATACCCATCTACCACCGCCCCATGAGTTGCCCATTAACTTTCATCGCCCTATGAGTAGCCCTTTCCTCGTACCCACCAACTTCCGCATACTCGGATCGGCTCTGATACCATTTGTAATGCCCCAAACTCACCTACTAGCTCAATTAACTTCGTTAGCGGACCAAAATTACGTGGCCTAAAAATTCGAGTAAAAGTTAATGAGTAGCAAGTAGACTTGAGTTATAAACGCATAGCACATTTCTCTCCCATTCAATATGAGACTAAATTTGGAATATCATAAAGACCCTTCAAAATTAAAAAAGCGGCAAAAACTTAGCTGATCAAGAAAATAATTGAGCCAACTCAACCTTATTTTGGCATGACATAGATGAAAACTTTACAACTTGAGATCAGATTTTTTTTACCTCAACTAGATAACATAGGCAGAATTTTATTTGGGCTGTATAAGGTTAGGTTTATAGTACCATGAATCCAGCATTGTATCTTTTATTAAAATGCTAGTTACTATTAATATAGATTGGTTTTTTTTTTTTTTTTTTTTCTTGTTCTTCTTCCATCGCTATTCGGTGAGGTTGGAACTGGCCAAGCCAGATCAAGTTGGGTCTGTACGGTATGGCATGGAAAATTGGGGTCTAGACTTGGACACATAACAAGATTGCATTTGTCATTCTAACTGTAACGCTCGCGACCATCGCGAAGTTACCCAACCGAATCGAAGGAAGAAGTTTTGCCACCTCCTCCGCCGCTCGCCGTCTAAGCCAACACGGTGAAAGTAATTTATACCTTCTTTTTCTTCGTTTTCAGCAGATCTATCTATGCCTCCTCACCATCGCCAGCATCGCTGGACCTCCACTGGCGTCTCCTCGGCGACAACTCGGTCAGGTAACCTTCGTCCTCTCCTCTCTCTGGTTTAGGCCTCTAGATCGCCGGAGTTCGGCGTAAAAATATCTCGGTCTCATTTTAATGTTTAATGCGGAAACAGGGGACCTTTAGCAACCATTTTCGGTGACGTTTCTCTCCTCGCCGATGGCCTCTTCCAGTAGGTAACCCCCTTCATTCCATTCCCTGATGCCTAACTTAGCTTTTGGCGAAGTGGGGTTTGTTGTGTCATCGACAATCGCTAGAAAAATGTAGAGAGAGAGAAAGAGGGATCACTGTTCTGTATGCAAGCCTTAAAGGCCATTGTGGTGGCCGATGGGCCACCGGACTTCCTCGCCAGCAAGATGCTTCAGCGAGGGAGTTGTTGTGGCACGGCCGCGTAGGGCCGTCGAACCCCGGTGACCCTCGGCCTTGCTGCTTTGGCCGCGGCATAGGTAGCCGCAGCTGGTATTTTGGTGCGGCCCAGCCACTCCTAGCGGCAGGCCACCGCACCTTCGCCAGCGGTCTGTGGGGAGCCGCGATGGGCTCTCCGCATGCGGCTTTCATGGCTGCTTGGGGGCCAAAGCCAGCCATGCCGGCTCGTCGGACCGCAAGGTCCGACCGTGTCTGGCGCCGGTCAGCGTCCAGCGGCGACTGGCCAGCGAAAGAGGGAAAGAGAAAAATTTAGTTCTTGTCTTGGGTTAGTTCATTGAGCTTTGGATTCAAATTTTTGGACGCAATTTTTGGAACCCAAATTAGCCCTAATACACTTATTTTGGAATCAAGATTAGATTTGAGATGAATTTATTTTATAAAAAAAAATTTATTACTGATATAAGTTAAGATAATTAAACCCCAACTTAGATACAGAACTAGACTTAATAGAAAGAATTTATTTTGGATCATAATTTTTAAAAATTAAAAATTTAAATATTATATTGTAGATAACAACAGCTTAATTAAATTTGCAACAGAAGATAAGTAAGCCATTTATAATTAGTAATTTTACTAAATTATTAGATTATGTAATTTTGAAATAAAATATATATGCTATTATCTTGCAAAATAAATTTTTATGTTTTAACATTTGTATTTGAATATTTAATGTTATTATTTTTATATTTTAGCTAATTTCTACATAATTTATTATTTAAAAAAATAAAAATAATAAATAAATAGATAAATAAATAATGATAACATAAAATAGTAATAATAATAATACGTGTGATAATAATGCAAACTAATTATAAATTAATATTACTTATGCAAAATAAGTAGTTATGATATATTCAAACCATAAAATAGTAATAATATTTGATATTAATATTATTAACATAGCTAATATGATATGAATATGTATTTATGCAAGTTAATTTAAAGAATTTTATAGATAACAATTTAATAAGATATGAGAATAAATTCTAAATGATAAAATATGTTACCCGCGGTCTACTATGATATGACTTTATGATATGATTTTTGATACTGAGACATAACTTCACAGGAGATATATGTGGAGGATATACCTCCATTCATAAAATTAAATGTGATGCTTTGCCTTCATCCATAGGGATTAAATATGGTGTTTTAGCCCTTTATAGGGATATATGTGGTCATAATTTGTGATTGTGACGTATTCATAATAAGATGGCATGTGAATACTAACGACATGAAATAAGTGAATCATGATCATGATGATAATATGAAATAAGTGAATTATGATTGTGATGATTTGAAAATTTGCCATAGTTTGTGATATGACATATTCGTAATAAGATGGCATATAAATGCTAATGATATGAAATAAGTAAACCATGATCGTGATGACATGAAATAAGTGAATTATGATTGTGATGACTTGAAAACTTAGAACTAAAATTTTTAAGATATAATATGAAATATGATTTCAATATATTTCAAGAATATAAGTAACACTAAATAACAAGATGATATATAAGTTATGACACATGAAAGTAAGTAAATCATGAGATGCTATATTTTTAAGTTATAATGATATATTTATATTAGGTTTACTTGCTGAATGTGAGCTTATTAAACTCTCATTGAAGTTGTTCAGAGCCAAAGAAATGAAGAGGGACGTAGATAGATTAAAGCTTCTGCCAGTCTAGTTTAGATAAAATTTATATTTTCAAGTTTTGTATGTATTCTATACATCTGCTTTATTTGGAGTTGTGATAAGAATATTATTACTTTTTAATAGCGTTTCAGTTAATTATCCTTTTATTTGATGATTGCTTCTGTTACTGAACGCCTTACATGCCAACATACGGTGGGTTGCCATCTCTTAGATCTACCCTAGGGTCTCGAGCGTGACACTAACCTTAAACAAGATTGCAGCCACTTAGACATGCACATTTAGAGCAATTAATTAAATGGCAACCTTGATTTTAAATTATAAAAGTAAGTTGAAGGCTAAGATTAGTTCATCCTTTGACTTTCCACAATAAAAGACAACAAAAAATTAATCACCTCCTCCTCTTTGGCGAATGGAACAATACGGGCGAATGGAACAATAGGGTCCTCGTCTCCTGCTAGAATGATCATTTCGTTAATCTTTCTTGATTGAACAACCTTTCACTCTTTGCCTCCAAATCATGAACCCCTCCCTCCCCTCCCCCCCCCCCCCCCCCCAACAACACAACCTTCTTATCCATATACTGGTAGCTCAAACACTGGTCTCAGAGAAACAGTATGATGCATGATGGGTCAATCAATTGATTAGTTGTAGACCTGCTGTGCCTTTTACTTGGACTGTGGTAACAGTCTAGCAAAGTGTTCATTGGGCAATTTTCTTCTTTAAAGTTTATGGGGACGAAGATGATGCCACCTTTTGAAAGTGACATGACAAGGAGGTAAAGGATCCTTTTTCCTCTATTTAATAGAGCTGAATAAGTTCACGGTAGACTTGAAGAAATTCTGTTTCAGCAGTTGCTGGAGTTTGGGGTAGAGTTTTGCATGTGCGGTACACCTGGAGATGGACAAGCCTCGATGGAAAAAGATTGGTGCTAATGGAGTTGCTTGTGAAATGAGGAGATAAACTCATTCAACTAAACAATGCCTTATGTCATGAAGTTGGTAGGAGGAGAGAGACCTGGGATTGGAGAGAAACGAGAGAGAGAGTATATAATTTCGCGCTCGAATCAGGTAGTAGAATTCTTGGTCATTAAACAATAGATGGTTGGTAGTTAAGAAAGACCAAAAAAATTGTGAAAGTGTTGTTAGAATCCACATTGAGGACTACAAGCATCCTAAACGCTTAATCATGTCTTATCCATCATATATCAACAGTTATTTTTTAAGAGATTATTTTGAGATTGTTTATGGAAAGAGGAAATGATATGTTAATATTCATGCCACATATTGACAATGATTTCATGAATATGACAATCAATGACAAACTCCAACCAAAATCTGACTGTGCTCCAATAAACAATCAAACAACCATTATCACTTGAATATTAGTGTGAAGTGATCCAAGCTAATCTGGATTCAATTATTATTTTAAGGAGAGCTAATACTTTGCTCTAGCTATCCAAGTTCCTATGTAATCAGATAGATTGAGCAGTAGTCTTGTAGGGTTGCCTTGATAGTTATATCACGCTGCTGTTTACAAAGAAACTAGAAAAAAGAAATCATCATTTAGAGTGTTGTTGTGGTTTTCCAAATGCAAGGCTATTCCTAAGAAGTTCATGAAGTAACGACACTGAGATGAAAGCTTGCCACTCAAAACAACCTCATGAGCTAACACATATATTGTGGATGGAAAAGTGAGTGCTATTTAATTCATGTTTTGGACTTTAATATATTCTTTGTGAAAGGTATTGGGATCTCCTTATAGCGCAAAGAAGTCAATAGATTAGTTCGCAGTTGGAGAGGTTGTCTTCTTATTTTTATGAGTGCAACAATATTGCCTACCTTAGCACAATTTGCATTTAATATGATGGAGACCATTGAGGGTGGTAGCAGTGATTTCAACAAAGCACCGGTGGAATCATCATTGGTTTTGCAACAAAGTAAAATTATTATTATTTTTTATTTTTTTATTATTTTTAAAATTTAAAAATAAATTTTAAAAACATAATTTCTACCTCCATTTTTATGCTTTGAAAATAAAAATTAGAAAAAACAATGAGGTCAAATAGGATCTAAGTTTTTTTAATATAAATATAATGTTTGTTTGGCAAGATTTTCATTTATCTTACCTTGTATGTGTAAAGCAAAATATCTAAATTTTAGAGGTAAGATATCGTTTTCTTACATTTATTGGTGCAACTATTTTGCCCATCTTAAAACCTATTTGAATAGGATAGAAGCAAAGATGTGCCTTATTCAAATCTGATTAAATTAAGTTTTAAAACCTTTCAATCTAAATACATTATTTGTCAAGTAAAATTTTCTCTATGAATTGTTTCTTTTATCTCTTATCAATTTGATCACCAAATTTATGATTTGAGCCAATTTTTATTCAGTTAAACTAAAAACTTTAAAATAAATATGAGGAAGGTTCTATTTGTTTTTGTTTAAGATTATTAATCTTTTATCGAGAGGATTATGAAGATCGAGATCACCAAGAGTTATAAGATTTAGTAATTTAATATATACATCAATACATATCCAAATGAATATAATATGGGCGTGCGCGCGCGCGCACACACATATATATATATATATACACACACAAAAATATTTTACTCCTCTTATAAGAGGTTATCTCGCCCGTAAAATTCACAATAGAATATGAAAATTAAAGATGCATACTATAGATCATAATCTAGATCTTTAAAATTGGAAATCAAAAATTAAATGTATTAATTATCTAGTCTATGTATTGAATGGGTGACAACAACATAAAACCATATATGATTTAAGCATCAATATCTATTAATTTATAATATATATATATATATATATATATATATATATATATATATATATATATATATATTGATCTTGATATGCAAGGTAGATTACAACATTTAAGTATTTTATTATATATTTTAGCATACTAACCCAATAGAAATTATTCATTTTTATTATCCATTTAGTTTGTAGGTTAAAGATGACTATCATGGATGATGCATATCTTTGATTTAATTGTGTTATTATAATTTTAGACTAGAAAAATAGATACTCTGTTTTCAAATATAATTCATGTAGAAAGAGAGAGAGAGAGAGAGAGGGGCAAGGAAGGCATGGAGCATCCACCTAACCGAACTCCCAGCAGCATCCACAGCGTGCTCATTCTCACCAAAATATCCCTTAGAAGTCCGATAACGATTGGTTTGAACGGCGAACGGTGGCGTAGCCACCGGGGGCCACACAATTTACTACGACCGGGCGTGCCACCTACCAAACCAAGTAGCTGTGAGAAACCCCCAACACGCGTCCCCTCCATTCCACAAAAATGAAGAAATCGCAAACCCGATCGACCACGAAGAGTTGGTCATCCGCACCACCCAACTTTCAGTCAAAATTCAATGGTCTAATAAGCTCAACGCACCAATGCTTTTCCCCCCTCCCAAATACGAGCAAAATATTTCAAAAAGCGGCGAAGAGATCCAATTCTTTGATGAGTTTTGACCGGGAGGGGAATTGTTTTTTTCTGGCTTAATCCGAAAATCGGGGCGAGAGGAGGCGAGGGGGCAGGAAAAAGATGGGATCTTTAGATGAATGGGATGGGGGTAGTTGGGAGCTACTTCGCTCCCTTCCTTCCAATTGACATATGAGACGGGAAGGGAAGGCGGAGGAGGGTGGCAGGTATCACGTGGAGCTCCCTACCCTTTTAAAGGAGTTAGCTTTCTCTCTCTCTGTCTCATAATTCCGCTGTTCCTGCTCTCTCTATCTCTCTCCTCTCTCTGTCTCTGTCCTTTCTTCTCTTCTTTCCTTATTTCTCCCAGCCATTTCGTCGAATACTTGGGGCCGCTTGGCGAGTGGACGCTTCGCGGCGAGCTGAGGAACAACGATTAGAATCTAGAAGGATTTCTGATCCGGATTTGGCTTGAAAGGGGAGATCTTTTTCTCCCCTCTCTCTACTCCGATGTGAGCTGCCCCACGTTGTCACCTTTTTTGCCTTTCTCCTCCTCCTTTGCTCTTCGTTCTGGTACTGGTGTGGGTTTCTGCCGTTTGGACCTTGTTTGGATGTGTTTGGGACGCTGGGTCCTCTGCTTTTTTGGTTTATTGGGTTGTGACGTTTGCTTTTTGTTCAATTTTTGAGTGTTTGCTTTGTCTAGATTTTTTTTTTCCCCATTAATTCGGAGGCTAGTCTGATTTAATACTGGAGGAGAGTTGCTACGTGGTCATGTCTATCTTTTCGAAAATAATTCTAGTGAGATTGATTAATTCTGATGCAATCATCGAGCTCAAATATATCATGGAAGAGTGATTATATTCATTATATTTGGTTTCGTGCGATCTAATCACTGTCATCATCAAACTTGCTTTATGTTTTCTTTTGGTTCCTATTGTATGATACTTCTTTACAGAACACCTTGGATTTTGATTAATACCTTCTCTCCTCCATTTTTTTTTTCTGTTTCAATTTGTTGCAAAATTTGTGATTTTATTCTGTGTTCTCCTTTTAAATTTGACATGTGACAAGTAGTTAACTATTAAATAAACTTCATTTTCTAAATAAACTGATATGGACATGGAATAATCTGTCAGGAGTGTAATTTTTACCCTGATGCCTAGATAATTATTAGATCTTTTCACATAACTATCTTGATAGAATTAGAATGTGATGCAATGTGTTTCTACACCTTCTCTGCATCATAGTCTGTATGTGTTGGATTTTATAAATCGTCTTTCATGTTTACTCTTTTACTCTAGACTTGACAAATATTATAAAATTAAAATTTGATCAAAATAATGTAAATAGTAGTTTGCGAAATTGATCCCTAAGTTATAAACGAAAACCCTAGCAAGCTTGTGTCTCTAAATGTTGGCCACGAGAGTTGTTGTCACTAGGTGGGCACTAAACCCTAGCAAGCTTGAAAAAGGTGAAAGGAATGATATGTAAAAAAGAAGCCTTTAGTTCAAAATGCTTGAATCTATTTATAATATTCTTTTGCCTATGCAGCATGTCTGAAGTCCAGAGGGGACCAGTGATGGCAGAACCTTGGCGCATGAATGGAGTTGTAAATGGAACAGTTCAACTCAGGCATGCAGCTACACTGTCAGAAGTCGATGACTTCTGCATGGCACTTGGTGGCAAGAAACCTATCCACAGTATTTTAATTGCAAATAATGGAATGGCAGCTGTTAAATTTATCCGTAGCATCAGAACGTGGGCTTATGAAACTTTTGGAACGGAGAAAGCGATTCTATTGGTAGCTATGGCGACTCCTGAAGACTTGAGAATAAATGCAGAGCACATTAGGATTGCTGATCAATTTGTGGAAGTTCCTGGAGGAACCAACAATAACAATTATGCCAATGTTCAACTCATTGTCGAGGTTGGTTCTTTTCACTTCAGTTTTTGCAAATTTGCTTAATATTGATCACCTGAAGTAGGAATAAACTTGTAAGAGTCTTTGCTTTTTTTCTTTTTGGCTTTATGAATAAAACAATTCAAAATGTTGACAGATGGCGGAAATAACCCATGTTTCTGCTGTTTGGCCTGGTTGGGGCCATGCATCTGAGAACCCTGAACTTCCAGATGCACTAAATGCAAAAGGAATAATTTTTCTTGGGCCTCCAGCTGCATCAATGGCAGCACTGGGTGACAAAATTGGTTCTTCTCTGATTGCTCAAGCTGCAGGAGTACCAACCCTTCCATGGAGTGGCTCACATGTAAGTCATCCACTGTCCTGGGTATTTAATAAGCCTACTTATTTTTTGGTCCTTAAATGTGCCATATCCACTTTCCTCAAAATGATTTTACAGGTGAAAATTCCAGAAGACAACTGTTTGGATTCTATTCCCGAGGAAATTTATAGAGAAGCTTGTGTTTATACAACAGAAGAAGCGGTAGACAGTTGTCACGTGGTCGGTTACCCAGCCATGATCAAAGCATCCTGGGGTGGCGGTGGCAAAGGAATTAGGAAGGTTTGCATCCTACCAATAACAAAATGTTTGTTTATTCCCATCTTTTATAATGCTTAAAAAATATTCTTAATTTTAATATATGGAATACAATTTTAGTATAATTAGAAAGGAAAATGAATGTAGAGTACAAATTGGGGACCATGAAATTACTAAAAATGATCATTTTTGGTATTTAGGATCGATTATTCAGAGAGATTGAGGATGATGTTATTCATAAGATTAAAGCAGGTTGGATAAAATGGAGAAATGCAATTGAAATATTATATGATTATAGAATATTTGCCAAGTTAAAGAAAAAGTTATATAAAACAGCCATAAAACCATCATACTTTATGTCATGGAATGTTGGGCAGTTAGAAAAATATACATATATAAGATGAATGTGGCGGAAATGAGAATGTTAAAATGGATGTGTAGTAATACAAGAAAAGATAGAATACGAAATGAAGTCATTTGTAAAAGGTAGAGATAACTCCAATCGATGATAAATTAAGAAAATGACGACTTAAATAGTTTGGACATATGCAACATACACCTAGTGATGCACCTATACGGAAGAGTGACTTAATACATGTAGAGGAAAAAAAAAGGTAGAAGTAGATCGAAAATCACATCGGAGGAAGTGATAAAGAAAGACTTAGAATTTTTTGCATCTTACAAAAAATATAACTCAGAATAGAGTTAAATGGAGAAAAAGGATTCATGTAGCCGATCCTAACTAGTTTGAGACTAAGGCTTTATCGTTATTGTTGTGGATAAGAAAATGATAATGCATGCTGCTGAGATTTGTTTATCAAGTACTGATCCTCTATGATATGTTTCATTCAGAACCAAGCCAAAATTGACTAAAAAGTTTCAGACTTTCAGATTTGGTCAATTTTGGTAGTTTCTAATATTTATTTATGTATTTATTTATTCATTTAACAAGTTAATATGGTTAATATTTTCTAAAATTAACCAATATGATTCAATCACATATTTATCTAAGGCTTAATTATCAAATATGTTATTTTTGTTTAAGTTTTGTTATTATGATGAGTAAGCTGCATTTTTAAACAAAATAAAATAAAATGGGTATATATATACACACACGCATATATATTGCTCATGGTTTGTTCAAATGAAATAGAATAGAGCATGCTTATAACTGTTTTTTTTTTTTTTGTTTTTTGCTTTGAAGATTTATTAATATGTGATGGTTCTTTTTTTCCCTTGTTTTTTGCCTAGATGGGTTATTAACATGGAACAGAATGAAAAAATCTTAGATGGCTGTTTTCTTGGTTAGATGGGTTACTTAAATGAAATAAAACGGAATATGCTTAGATGGGTTTTCTCCTTCCTAGTTATTAAAATGAATAGGACAAAATATATGCTTAGATGGATCTTTCCTTGCTTAGTTGAGTTTAAAATTTTAAAAAAAAGTGAAATATATGTAGATGGGGCTTTCGTCGCCTAGACTAATTATTAAAATGAAGTAGAATGAAATGTGCATCGAGAAAAGTTTAATAGAATAAAAAAAAGAAGGGTTTGACTATGGTACTCTTTGATTTTTTAAATATAAAAAATATCAGTCGTCTGATTTCATTTTGAGGAATGTAAATGTATCATTGGTAACCGGTTCTAATTAGTTGTGTGTGGCTGGTGCAGAAAAAAATTGTACTTTATGAGTTGTCTCACCACTCCTTTCTTTGCAATCATGTTCACGGAGTTTGATGCTATTGCTACGGCTACCCGGTGGTGACCTTTCAATCTTGTGATAGAGAGGGAGCATATCACATCATCAATGAGGGAGATCTTGAGGATTTTGTAAGATTCATTGACGGAGAGAGAGAAAGATGACTAGTGAAACAGAGTCGATGAGATGAGAAAGTGAGCGATTATGGGAACAGAAGTAATTGGTAGGGTGGCGATCCCTTCCATATGAAGGTGGGTTTATCGCTCACCACTATCTGTGAATGGCATCCCAGTGGAGAGGATAGCGGACGCAAGGGGAAGGTTCTACTTCGACATTCCGGAATGAGGTTAATGTGGTGACTAGTTCAATTGGTTAGAGGCATTAAATGATCAAAATATTTTTTAATGCTTCAAAGAATATTGTAGCAAAACCCAAAAAAGAGTAGATGTGGGAAATTTACTAAAAGTAAAGTGTAGGTAGGTTACCTAAGTAGGTGAAATGTGTGGGAAAATAGATTACATTAATCAATGGTGGAAAGTTTAGTGCAACACATTAAGCTTCAATAGAGTTTCAGCCTTAAATTAGCCTTACTACACAAACTATGATCCTAAATAGTTTAAAACACAGTAAAATAATGTGAAATAACTTATGATGATTGCTTAATTATTTTGTTTTTTATGGCATTTTTCTTTCCTTTTTTTCTGGCCAAACTTGAAAACTTGGAGCAAAACTGCTGAAATCACCATTACTGCTGAAATCAAACTTCAACTCAGGGGACCTAAGCCAAAACCAACACCGAGTTTTAAAACCTTGTTCTGAACAATAATGTACAATAAGAATAGTGAAGAAGCGTTTCTTTTTTTTCTTTTTTGGATCTTAATGTAGTCTGATAAGAAACTGCGTTCCATAAAGTGATAATCCAAGTTGTCTGAGCATGCTTTCATGATTACTTATTGCCTTTTTTTTTTCAATATTTATTTTTAAGTATTATGTGTGCCAAGATATTTGTTGCTGTGAAAATGTATAGATCAAATTTGATTAACTCTTGGTTAATTTTGTAGGTTCATAATGATGATGAGGTCAGAGCATTGTTCAAACAAGTGCAAGGTGAAGTTCCTGGTTCACCAATATTCATTATGAAGGTTGCATCACAGGTGAGACCTTTCTGAACATTCTAAACTTTGAACTTTAACTATTAACTATTCCTGTTTCTCTGATTTATGGTTCTTCCAGTACCTTGAGCCATCTGGTGTTCAAGTCATATGTCTTCTCCTTCCACCTATTAAATATTTAGAACTTGGAACACATCTACCTCCTAATATTGAGCCAGCATAATAGAAACTAGGAGACTGCTGGTTGAGACTTGTGGGTGAATATTGTCATATAAAGTTAGCAATATGTAAATGCATGCATTCATGCATGCATTAATGTTTTGAATCAATAGTTCTGATATCTAATGTTGTTTATAGCATGCAAATTTCATGATAAAAGTACACACCTTATTCTATCTGACAGGCCGAAAATATGACTTACTGTGCTTGTTCTTAATCTGCAGTATCTAACTGAGGATCTTTTTGACATTTGGATTCCTTTTGTAGAGCCGACATCTAGAAGTTCAATTACTTTGCGACCAATATGGCAATGTGGCTGCTCTGCACAGTCGAGATTGTAGTGTTCAAAGACGGCATCAAAAGGCAAGCTCTCATCAATTAATTTTACAAAGTTCACTCAGGATGCTCTGAAGCTTTAAAATCTCTTTCAACCAGAGTTTGTTGTCTTTGCAATATGAATTCTGATGGGGCATCAATTGTGATTCTGCACATATTCGTATATCTTCTGTCTGTCCATTTTCTGAATTCCGAAGGTTCTTTGTTTTGATTCATCTGACAAGTAATATATTTCCTTGAAAAACCATTTTTTACCTTATGTAGAACATAGATCTCTTGTACTGGCTGTTAGATGAACTTCTTAAATCAAACATTGACAGTTATTGTCCAACAGATTATTGAGGAGGGCCCAATCACAGTAGCACCTCTTGAGACTGTGAAACAACTTGAGCAGGCAGCGAGGAGGCTTGCTAAGTGTGTGGGCTATGTTGGTGCTGCTACTGTTGAGTATCTTTACAGTATGGAGTCTGGTGAATTCTATTTCCTAGAACTCAACCCACGATTACAGGTTTGTTTTTATTGCTTGCAATTAGAGGCAACATTTCACTTGTTCAATTTCTTTCTTGCCTTCTCAATATTGGTCCTTTTCAGGTGGAGCATCCTGTAACTGAGTGGATAGCTGAAATAAATTTGCCAGCTGCTCAGGTTGCAGTTGGGATGGGAATACCTCTTTGGCAAATTCCTGGTATGATATCATATGATTGGTGCTTGGCTGAATATCTCTTATGCATTAATTTGTTGCCTAAACTGCTTATTTATGTGCTGTTGTGCTTCACATATATAGAAATTAGGCGCTTTTATGGAATGAACCATGGTGGAGGGTATGATGCTTGGAGAAAGACATCAATTGCTGCAACTCCATTTGATTTTGATAAAGCGGAGTCCGTAAGGCCTAAAGGTCACTGTGTAGCTGTGCGGGTAACTAGTGAGGATCCAGATGACGGTTTCAAGCCTACTAGTGGGAAAGTGCAGGTGAGATTTTGCTAAATAAGATATTATGCTTGAGTTGCTTGATGGCATGGGCTTATGATGAGCCTGACTAAATCTAATTGGATTATTACAGGAACTAAGTTTCAAAAGCAAGCCAAATGTATGGGCATACTTCTCTGTCAAGGTATATTCTTTAACTGATGCTTTGGGGTGGTTAAATCACATCACAATGAATCCTATTGTCTCTTCTGCTAAAAAGACAAATTTAAACATGCCCTCTTATGCATTTAATAGAGACCAATGATTTAAGTCTTGGCGGAATGGGGGCTAAAACGGCCGAGATGTCTTGTTTCAGAGAAATTCTAAGACCGATCTCAGCCGTCCCATCCCATCTCGACCATAATACATTACAGTATCAATTTTAAATCGATCTAATCTATCATAAAGATATAACTTTTGAAGTTCAAAAATATTTAAAAATTGAATGAAACACTAAAGCTCCACAAATAATTTTTTTAAGAAAAAACATCCCAAGCAAGTACCGAGATGCTTGACTGGGTCAGGGATCAAGGCAGGATGGGACGCGGGGCATCTTATTTCATAGAAAAATCGAGATACCTTTGTGTCATGAGATTTCAAACCTTGATAGAGACAGATCAAGTGAATAATTTTCTTATAATCAATTACACAGATGGTTATTGCCTATTGCAAAAACATGGTATATATGAATAAAAATAACAAAAAAACTGCTACTGCAATGCAGAAAGTAAAATTGTTCTTATTCTTCTAATTATGATTTTCCACCAATAGGATTAGCAGCTGCATTATTATTATGAAACTACTATTTGATGTAACATCCTGGTGAAGTTTATATCCTCTAATGTTTGCAGTATATGCTTGTCATTCCAAGTGACCAACTTATAAGCATATTTTTTATTTTATTTGCAGTCTGGAGGTGGCATTCATGAGTTCTCTGATTCCCAGTTTGGTATGGATCCTTAAGAATGACTAGATTGCCAGATTCATGTAGAGCTCCTGATATTGCTTGTTTTTAAACCTCTCATTCTTGTTCTAGGGCATGTTTTTGCTTTTGGGGAGTCTAGAGCTTTGGCAATTGCTAATATGGTCCTTGGGCTAAAAGAGATTCAAATAAGGGGAGAGATCCGCACAAATGTTGATTACACTGTAGATCTCTTACATGTAAGTTATTTAGTCTATGCTGTTAGATTACCAACAATGCAAATTTATAGTGCAGTTCTCATGCTCTTCCCTTTCAGGTTTCAGAATACAGAGACAATAAGATCCACACTGGCTGGCTGGACAGCAGAATTGCTATGCGAGTTAGAGCTGAGAGGCCTCCTTGGTATCTCTCTGTCGTTGGAGGAGCTCTCTACGTGAGTATAGCTAATCTAAACTATACTTTATCATGGTGGCTTGACTCTCCTTTATGTGGCCAGATTGTGTGATCGGTCTTTCTAATCTGCATTCTTATGCTCTGTGTCCTCAGAAAGCATCAACAAGCAGTGCAGCCATTGTTTCAGATTATGTTGGTTACCTTGGCAAAGGTCAAATTCCACCAAAGGTAGTGAGCTTCACTGAATCCAGGATTGGAAAAAGAAATTTTGGTCCTTGAGATTTCTCTCTCTCTCTCTCTCTCCCTTCAGTCACTCAACTCACTCTAAACATGATCTAAGTGACTCAGCAATGTTGATTGCAGCACATATCACTTGTCAATTCCAGTGTCACTTTGAATATTGAAGGAAGCAAATATACGGTATTGTAACTATACCTTTGGCCTGAAAAGGCTTTACCATTTTTGAAGCATGTGAAGTTAATTTTTGTGGAACTTCTTCATTCTTAACTTGTTGAAATTTTACCTTAGATTGAAATGGTGAGGGGTGGACCTGGTAGCTACAAGTTAAGGATGAACGAATCAGAGCTTGAAGCAGAAATTCATACATTGCGTGATGGTGGTCTGCTGATGCAGGCAAGCATTCTACTCAACCCTGCTCCCTATTAGCTTAATTTCATAATGTAACCTCTATAATAAACTTAGGTCTCACCACCAGGAGCCACTGAGCTAAATTTCTATGCTAATCTATAATTTCAGTGCTAAAAAATTTCTTTGCAATCATTCTGGCAGCCAACCTATACAGCTCTCAGTTTTTCAGACTTGTAAGGATGAAAGTTCGTAATTAATTGGAAATATAGCCAGTGCAAAAATATATTGTATCCTACTAGAGCTATTATAGGGTTAGTTCTGGTTCCAGAATCCTTATTCAGTAAAATCCTCTTATTATTTGGGCTTGATACTCTAGATAACAATTTATCAGGTTATTAATATACTTAAAATCTTTAGTGTGATGTTTGTAAGATGGTCATATTGTTCTGTAAAATGAAGGGATTCTAGTTGTTAAGCTGATATAGATTATACAAGATGAAGTTGAAGGGGGAGGTGTTCTGTTGATATTTTTTGAATTTACTAACTTCATGTGAGCAAAAAGGCCAAGGTTACCCATGGCTGATAATTTTTGCAAATGCAGCAGAAAAAAGCTTTCTTTGTAATATTTTTTTCAGAAGTTTTTCATAGGACAACCTCTATCATATAAACAGAACAGTTAGTATTTCCTAGAAACTGCACCACTTTTTGGTCTTCAAAAATAAAGACTTTGTGAGCCCATGCTGCAATTTTCTTCTCTCTTTACGACAATCCCTTGCAAATTTTGCTAATTGAATTGTGGAAAATAAGAAAACAATTGCTGGCCATCAAGGTTGCGCTTGAATTTCACAATAGTTGCAAGTAGATTATATTTTCTTGGAAGCTAAGTCTATTATCGTGTTATCTAGCTTAGCACTGTGTTTAGGTTTTTAACTAATCAAATGAGTTAATTTTCTACAGTTGGATGGAAACAGTCATGTGATATATGCTGAAGAAGAGGCTGCTGGTACTCGCCTTCTTATTGATGGAAGGACATGCTTGTTACAGGTAAAAATAATCATCCTTTTTTATTTCTTCAATATAAAGAAGTTTGTATGTATCCTCTGTATCTTAGGCAACATATCTTCAAGCAAAATTGCAAGTGCACCTTGGCATACATTTCCAAATGACGTATCGTGTGCTGATACTTCAAAAATGTTTTGACATTAAATTTCTAAACTTCAATGCTCATGTAAAATACTACAACTAATACATGTTTATATGATGAGATAGTACAAGTAACCTTGGCCTGACTTGTGAGATATATTACTTTCACTGGAATGAAGGGAAAAAAATTGAAGACACTGATTTGTGTTACAAATACTCATATTTTTCATGCATTTTAACAAATTGAAGGAGATTTTTGTCTACTCTGAGCGGTAGAATTTTTGTATCTCCTTTCTCTGAGTGTACAAATAACATTTTTCCTTGAGTACCTGTACATCTTCCCATGATTTGAAGTATGGCATGCTGGTGGTGGGCCTGCCTGGCATGCCACTGTATGTACTATGCTGTGTCGAGCCATGCCAATGCTTGGCATGCACTGACATGATAGTTTGTCAGATATAAGCATGCAACTGGTACTATGTTAGTGTCACTTGCCAGTAAGGCAATTGCTAGGTACATATCATGCCTTGTCTATTGCTGTGCTGATTGGCACTTATTCCATGCTTCTGCCACTATTTGAAAGTCTAACCCTTCTATTCTGTATTCTTTGCACTATTCAAGCCTTATCTTCATAATATTTATTATTCTTTCCCTGTTCTTGATAATTATGCTTGTTACAGTACTCTTCAATAACAAAAGCACAAACGAACATCTTTTATTGACTGAAGAAATCCCTTTTTTGCAGCAGGAATGCCAATTCCTGAAGTCAACTTACAGTGGGCATACTGGCTCTGATCTGTAGTGCATGTGCCTTAAGAACTGCAATTCATTATGATTTAAGGATCAAATCAATCATGTTTTTTTGCTCACCATATTAATTCAGTGTGTATTTAGGGTTATTTGGCAAAACAGATTGTGGTTCAGGGTTTATTTGAAAACTTTAGTCAGATGGTAGCATGCATAACACTGAGTAATGACTATATAAATTTCTTGATATATTATGCTGTTAAATGATTTGTATTACATGTACCCTTTGTATTTTGTTGGCTTGCACGTCCGGTAAATATCTTGATTTGCAAATACTTCTGATGGAAAGCATTTTGTTCTTTAGTAGTGCTTAGCTAGACATCTGTAAAATAATTCTCTCTTCTTTCAGAATGATCACGATCCATCTAAATTGGTGGCTGAGACACCATGCAAGTTGCTTCGTTTCTTGGTTTCTGATGGGGCTCATCTTGACACTGATGAGCCATATGCAGAGGTTGAGGTAATGAAGATGTGCATGCCACTTCTATTGCCTGCTTCTGGAGTTATTCATTTTGCGATGTCAGAAGGCCAGGCAATGCAGGTAACTTTTAACTTGGTTATCTGCTGTTAGACTTCTTCATAATTTTAAGATCAGTATCCAAGAGAGGTCAACTCTTATTTTTGTTTCAGGCTGGTGATCTTATAGCAAGGCTGGATCTGGATGATCCATCAGCTGTGAGGAGAGCTGAGCCATTTCATGGCACATTTCCAAAGCTAGGGCCTCCAACTGCAGTTTCTGGCAAAGTTCACCAAAGATGTGCTGCAAGTTTGAATGCTGCGCGGATGATTCTTGCAGGCTATGAACATAACATCAATGAAGTAAGCGCCACATTATAAAAATAAACTTAAGTTTTTTCCTTGTTTAGATGCTTTTTCTTTTGGTTACTTCAAAATGGTGTCTGATAAGAAATACTAATTCTAACTAATTTAATGTACTTGAATAAGTCTAGATTTCTGTCTTGTATGTTGACTTTTTCGAGATTAACTTCTTGTATGATATGCGTGTGTGCGCCTATATATATGTATCTATATACATAGTAGCAGCAATAACAAGACAACAACGAAGTTTTAATCTCAAACTAGTTGTGGTTGACTACATCTATCCATAATTAAAGTAAAAAGTTAAGGGCTATTAGCAGATCCCTGATGTAAATATATTATAATAGGGAATTCACTAGTATGATGCCGGTAGTTCTTACATTCGTAACTGCTTCATCATATATATATATCTTTTATTACGTTAATATATATATATATATATATATATATATAATATCTAAGAGATACTCTTTTCCTTTTTAACACCCATCATAAATTTTTTTTAAGGACTCTATTATAAGCTTTCTTTAAATCAATAAAAACTATATAAAATTTTGACTCTTTTCTCTATACTTCTTTAATCTCTTAAGGAGGAAAATAGATTCTATAGATGACCTTCTTGGCATAAAATCAAATTGATTATTCGATATTTTTGTAGTATATTTCAACCTATACTCAATTATCCTCTTTCAAAATTTATAGTAGACTCATAAGCTTGATATCACTATAGTTAGAGAAGTTTTGAATATCTCTTTTATTCGTATAAATTGGTATGATAGTGCTCTTCATTTATATGTTTTTTTAGTTTCTAAAATTCTATTAAATAAATTTGTCAACCAAGTTACTCCAGCATTACCTAAATATTTCCAAACCTCAATGAAAATCTTTTCAGGTCTCACAGCTCTTTCTATTTTCATCTTTTTCACAGCCTTTTTTACTTCAAATATCTTAATTTTACGAGTATATGTCATAACTCTATCCTTAATGAAACTAATAAAGTCCTAAATAATCTACGTGATTTTGTTTAATAATTTATTAAAATAATTTTTCTATCTTTCCTTGATCTCAACTTTCTTAACTAAAACATTTTGATTATTATCTTTGATGCATTTACCTGAATTATATCTCTAGTTTTTTTTTTTTTTTTTTCTGAGTCTTCCAATTCTCTATATATTTTTTTCTTCATATTTAGTTTCTAGTTTGTGATATTATTTTTTATATCCCTTGCATCTAGTCTTTCGTATTATCTTTTTAACTTCTTTCTTAACCATCTTATAATTCTCATATCCTTTTCTATTCCTACATTTAGTTAATTTTTTATAGCACTCTCTTCTAGCCTTAACCGCTAATTGAACTTTTTCATCTGACTACTAAGTTTTTTTTTTTTTTACTTTTCTAACACTTCTATGGCTACTTTTATAATTCTAATAGTCATCTCTTCCTATATAGTATTAATTTCTTCATCTATATTCTATTTTTCTTCCTTTATCATTCTATCTTTAAAAGCTATTTGTTTTTCTTCTTATCTTTAAAAGCTATTGGTTTTTCTTCTTTTAAATTCCACCATATAATTCTTTGATTCTTATACTTTTTAGTTCTTCTCCTCTATTTTCAAATACATACATTCATAAATATCAATATATATTGCATGATTAAACTCTTATCCGGTATGATCTTACAATTTTTACAAAATACTTGATCAATCTTTCTAATAAGGAAGAAGTTTATTTGGTTAGACTTATATCCACTTTTAAAGTTATTAAATGAGAATCATTTTTTTTAAAATGTGTTGGCTAATACTAAATTATATATCATTGTAAACTTTTAAATGATATCTTTTTCTTCATTTCTATCTTTAAATCTATAACCTCAATATACCCTTTTAAAACTTGTATTATATTTTCTTACATGTTCATTCAAATCTCCTTCAATAAATATTTTTTTTCTACTAGGAATCTTTTGAATTTATGCATCCATATCCTCCTAATAACTTTACTTTATTGCATTAACTAAACCTACTTGAGGAGCATAAGTACTAATAATATTAATTGACTCCTCACCTAACATCAATTTAATTAAAATTATTCTATCTCCTATCCTCTTAATATCTGCAACTTCATCGACAATAATTCCTGCTCCATTCTTATTTTTATCTTTACTTGTATATCAAAGTTTAAAATCATCAACTTCTTTTGCTTTTTCTCTTTTAATTTAGAAGTTCCTAAATATATTTTATTTTCTTTTTATTTTCTTAGGCTAGCTTCTTTATCTATACCGTCCATAGAGGTGTGAGAACCTTTGCTTACTTCTTGCTACACTCAGATGCCGATGTGATGCATCGCTTTTGGGGACCGTCTTAGCTACCCTTGCAAAACTTTCTACAGAGGTCTGATGTAGCGCGTCACTTTTAGGGACCGCCTAAGCCTCAATTATTTTCTTTATTAAATTCATGTTCATAGGGTATAATTATAGTTTTACGCTGGCCTATGTATAAAACTTTATACTATATATATATATATATTATAACTCATCTTTCCCATCCTTAGGTCCACATGGATTATGGAGCCCCCCCACCTTTTTTTACTTTTTTCGTCTTTGGGATTTGCGAATTGTGTGGATCAACGGATAGAGGAGGTAACTGAATCTAGGCTTAGCTGTAGTCGAATGTAGCCAAGTCTAGTGCGCTCTCTCTCTCTCTCTATATATATATATGTGTGTGTGTGTGCACGCACGCGTGCGCGCATGGATGCATCCATGTAATGCATGCATGTCATTGGATGGAATTTAAACTATTGATTGGATATGGTGTTCATGATCCTGCTTCTTACCTTTATGTCTTGCATCAGATAAGGTTCATAATATGGTCATCCTTTTGTCATGTGATGTTTAGGAGATAGAAGTTCTACAAATTATATTTGCCTAGGCTTTAGAATCTATTCTTTAACTTTGTGCCAGAAAAATCCTGAACCTTTTGCTATCAAATTACAGCATTCCGTACCAATGAAATATGCATTGCCTATATCACAAAATTTATCGACACTTTTATGATAAAATAATGATTTATCAAGTATAAAATTCTCGATAATAGCAGTCAAAGACTTGAAGTACTGTCTTCCTTCTACCTGAATCTGGTTCTTTTGTTGCTAAAATAATGGGCAATTTGAAATGGAATTCACTAAACTTCTCTTATATGGTGCATCAGAACTTGGTTCCTGGAACAGCACCAGTATGAAGCTAGTCAGCTTTTCGTGTTGCCATGCACATCTGTCGATCTTGAGATTATTTTCAGCTGGTCATTTATTTTTCCATAGACAAAATGGACTTCAATTGGCTTGACATTGATATAAATAGTTGTGATTGCATTCCTGATTATGCATTTTACTGATCTATATAGCTTACAATTTTTATGAGCATCCATATATATATATTTTTTGAGCAATTCTGATCATCTATATATTTATCAGGTTGTGCAAGATTTGCTAAACAGTCTAGACAGTCCTGAGCTTCCTTTTCTACAGTGGCAAGAGACCATGTCTGTATTGGCTACTCGCCTGCCAAAAGATCTCAGGAATGAGGTCTGTTTACAATTTAGAATCTACAGAATTACAGTTCAAAGTTTTTCCCCCCTTTTCTTAGTTCTGTTTTTTTCTCAGTTTTTATTTGAATGTTCAGCTGAGGTAATATTTGATTATTATGCATGCAATACAGCTAGATGCAAAGTATAGAGAGTATGAAACAATCTCAACTTTTCAGAAGAATATTGATTTCCCTGCAAAGTTACTGAGGGGAGTTCTTGAGGTCAGCGAATCCTTAAATCAATTTCTCATCACCATCCTGGTTATTTTGAGTTGAAGTTTGACAGTGCCTTTACTTGATATGCCTTCTTGCAGGCTCATCTGTTATCCTACACTGAGAAAGAAAAGGTCACACATGAGAGACTTGTGGAGCCTCTGATGAGTCTCGTCAAGTCATACGAGGGTGGACGAGAAAGCCACGCTCGTGTGATTGTGCGGTCTCTTTTTGAGGAGTACCTATCTGTTGAAGAACTATTCAGTGATAACATTCAGGTCATTCTTTTTATGACAAGATACCATCTTATTATGAACCACTTCATTTGTTCTTGTTTCATTTTATGTGAAACTTTACTAAAATTGATATGATTTTTTTATTTGAGATTTTCATAGCAAGAAAAATATAAGAATCTTTAAAATAAAATTTCTTATGTGAGACTTTATGATATTTTGCTTGATACGTAGGCTGATGTCATAGAGCGTCTCCGGCTTCAGCACAAGAAGGATCTCCTAAAGGTTGTTGACATAGTGTTGTCCCATCAGGTAATGCTTGAGTAGGGCCTGTCCAACCAGTTATTTTCTGCTCTCATTCTTGTATTTGGTGATGATTGTACTGTAGGATACATATTCTTACGTTGATTGGTTGGTAGATATTAATGTTTTCATTGATGAGTAATTTATATTGCTGTCTTGAAGGGTGTGAGGAGTAAAAACAAGTTGATACTACGACTTATGGAAGCTCTGGTTTACCCAAACCCTGCTGCCTACAGGGACCAATTGATTCGCTTTTCTTCTCTTAATCACACAACATACTCTGAGGTCTATAAATCTGGCTGATACTTATAAAATTTATGCTAAAATATTTCCTTTCTGTTTAGTTTGAAACAGTCCTCCCTTAACAGCATGCATGTTATGTATCTGATTGCTGCAGTTGGCACTAAAAGCAAGTCAACTTCTTGAGCAAACTAAACTTAGTGAACTCCGTACAAGCATTGCCAGAAGCCTTTCAGAGTTAGAGATGTTTACAGAAGAAGGTGAACGTGTATCTACACCTAGGAGGAAAATTGCCATCAATGAGAGGATGGAGGATCTTGTTAGTGCTCCCTTGGCCGTTGAGGATGCCCTTGTAGCTTTGTTTGATCACAGTGACCCTACACTTCAAAGGAGAGTTGTTGAGACATACATACGTAGACTATACCAGGTACTGCTTTAATATTATAAGCATCCCTTTTTTTTCTCTCTAAAGTTTAGATATTGTTAGCAATGTGATGGCTCTTTGTTTTATATGTAACACAACATGTTTTGCAGCCCTACCTTGTGAAGGAAAGTGTGCGGATGCAATGGCACAGATCTGGTCTAGTTGCTCTGTGGGAGTTCTCTGAAGAACATATTGAGAAAAAAATTGGATCTGAAGATCTAATGCCTGATAAACCATTGGTAGAGAAACATTGCAAGAAGAGATGGGGGACCATGGTTATCATCAAATCCCTTCAGTTTCTGCCAACAGCAATCAGTGCTGCATTGAAGGAGACTGTACATTGTCTAAATTCTGAAGCTGGTAAAGAACTGTTCTCAAATGGGCTACCAGAGCATGCTAGTCAAGGCAATATGCTGCATGTTGCATTGGTTGGCATTAATAACCAAATGAGTACACTTCAGGATAGGTTAGTTAACTTCTTTCAGTCATCTTCTTTTATAAGCAGCTGAAATATAATGTTGTTTTTAATTAAGATCTTTTGCATATATTTCTGATTAGGGAGGATTTTATTTTAAAAATTAACAGGAATTTCCTAATTGATATTCAAGTTCCATTGATGTTTTGGCAGTGGTGATGAGGATCAGGCCCAGGAAAGGATAAACAAGTTAGCCAAGATTTTGAAAGAGAACTCTTTAAGTTCTGGTCTCCATGAAGCAGGTGTCAGGGTTATTAGCTGTATTATTCAGAGGGATGAAGGCCGAGCACCTATGCGTCACTCCTTCCATTGGTCAACTGAAAAGCTCTATTATGAAGAAGAACCTCTGCTACGTCACTTGGAACCTCCTCTTTCTACATTTCTTGAAATAGTGAGTAACCATATGCGTACATTGATGTTACTTTTTCCATCACTGTCTTTTTGATTACTTACCAAAATAGCGTTTTCAACTTTAGGACAAGCTTAAAGGCTACAAAAACATACAGTACACACCATCCCGGGATCGCCAGTGGCACTTGTACACTGTCCTAGACCCAAAGGCACCCATCCAGAGGATGTTCCTGCGGACACTTGTCAGACAACCCAGCATGACTAATGGATTCTCATCAAGTGAAGTCCTTGACAGTGAAATGTTTCGTGCACAGTCTCATTCATCATTTACATCTATTAGTATTTTGAGATCGTTGATGGCAGCATTGGAAGAATTAGAATTACATGCGCATAACACAACCATCAGATCAGATCATTCACACATGTATCTTTGCATCTTACGAGAGCAACAGCTTTTTGATCTCATACCAGTTTCAAGGTAAGCATTGTATATAGTTATTTTTCTTCTTCTGTCTCTTTATTTTTTGGACACTTGAAGGTATGTTTTAATAAATATGTAATATTCTGTTTCATCATTTCCAAATTTCAATAATCCACCTGAAAAGAATCTACTTGATTATCATTCCATCAGAGTCATGTAAGTTTCATGCTCACAAATTTTGTCCAGGAACGTGGATGTAAATGATGGTCAGGAGGAATTTGCTGTCTGTACAATCCTGGAAGAAATGTTTTTAAAACTTCATGAACTGGTTGGTGTACGGATGCATAGACTTGCTGTTTGTGAGTGGGAAGTGAAGCTTTGGCTGGATTCTATTGGACTTGCTAGTGGTGCTTGGAGAATTATAGTGACCAATGTTACTGGTCATACATGTACCATACATGTAAGTCTAACTTATGTTTATGGAACTAACTTTTAGCGCATACAAGCTACTAGATATAATTTTGAACCTTATCAGCAAGTCATCTTAAGCATATGGTTACACTGGTAGTTGAACTAAATATTATCTGTCCCATGCATGTGTTACTTCATCTTTTCCTTCTTTTGAAAATGAGCAATCAAGTTGATTCGTTTTCTAGATCTATCGAGAAGTAGAGGACAGTACATCACATGAACTGGTCTACCATTCTGCCACATCTGTATCTGGTCCATTGCATGGTGTGCCATTGGCTGCAAAATATCAGCCTCTAAGTGCCATTGATCGAAAGCGTCTGGCAGCAAGGAAGAGCAACACTACTTACTGCTATGATTTTCCACTGGTGAAACTCTTATTCCTTCATTTATGTTATTATGAATTTATGTAGTTCTATTGCATATGTGAGAGTTAACATCAGTTTCTTTGATGTTTTTTCAGGCATTTGAAACATCACTACGACTGTCATGGGCATCTTACGACTCTGGTAATGCCAAAGCCAAGGACAGCAAAGATCTTCTTAAAGTTACAGAACTCACATTTGCCGACAAAAATGGAGCATGGGGTACTCCTATAGTTCCTGTGGAGCGTTCTCCAGGTCTCAATGATCTCGGCATGATAGCTTGGTTCATGGAGATGTGGACACCAGAGTTCCCCAGTGGAAGGAAGATTATAGTTGTGGCTAATGATGTGACCTTTAAAGCAGGGTCATTTGGTCCAAGAGAAGATGCATTCTTTTATGCTGTGACCAATCTGGCCTGTGAGAAGAAACTTCCTCTGATCTATTTGGCAGCAAACTCTGGTGCTAGGATTGAGGTAGCAAGGGAAGTAAAAGCTTGCTTTCGTGTTGGCTGGTCTGATGAGTTAAGTCCTGAACGTGGCTTTCAGTACATTTATCTTACCCCTGAAGATTATGCACGTATTGGCTCATCTGTAATAGCACATGAGGTGAAACTAGAAAATGGCGAGAGTAGATGGGTCATAGACACCATAGTAGGAAAAGAGGATGGTTTGGGAGTTGAGAACCTAACAGGAAGTGGTGCCATCGCTGGTGCTTATTCAAGGGCTTACAAGGAGACCTTTACTCTGACCTATGTGACTGGAAGAACAGTGGGCATTGGTGCTTATCTTGCTCGGCTTGGCATGAGGTGCATTCAGCGTCTGGATCAGCCTATAATCCTCACTGGGTATCCGACACTGAACAAGCTTCTAGGGCGGGAAGTGTACAGCTCCCATATGCAATTGGGTGGCCCAAAAATCATGGCAACAAATGGGGTTGTTCATCTTACTGTTTCAGATGATCTTGAAGGTATTTCAGCAATTCTGAAATGGCTTAGCTACATTCCTCCTTACGTTGGTGGGCCACTTCCTATATCAAGATCCTTGGACCCACCTGAGCGGCCAGTTGAATACTTCCCTGAGAACTCATGTGACCCCCGGGCAGCTATTTGTGGCATTCAAGATGGCAATGGCAGGTGGTTAGGTGGTATGTTTGACAGAGATAGCTTTGTAGAGACACTGGAAGGTTGGGCAAAGACTGTGGTTACAGGAAGGGCAAAGCTTGGTGGCATTCCTGTGGGTATTGTCGCTGTTGAAACTCAGACTATGATGCAAGTCATCCCTGCAGACCCTGGTCAGCTTGATTCTCAGGAACGGGTTGTCCCACAAGCAGGACAAGTTTGGTTTCCTGACTCTGCCACCAAAACAGCTCAGGCATTGTTAGATTTTAACCGTGAAGAACTTCCACTCTTCATACTTGCTAACTGGAGAGGTTTCTCGGGTGGGCAGAGAGATCTTTTTGAAGGGATCCTTCAGGCAGGGTCCACCATTGTTGAAAATTTGAGGACATACAAGCAGCCTGTTTTTGTGTACATTCCCATGGCTGGAGAGCTCCGTGGGGGAGCATGGGTTGTGGTGGACAGCAAGATCAATCCGGATCACATTGAGATGTATGCTGAACGGACAGCCAAGGGCAATGTGCTTGAACCTGAAGGGACAATTGAGATTAAATTTAGGTCTAAGGAGCTTCTTGAGTGTATGGGTAGGCTTGACCGGGAGCTGATCAGTCTCAAATCAAAGCTTCAGGAAGCAAAGACAGTTGGAGCCCCCAGCGATGTGGAGTCTATCCAGAAGAGAATAACCTCTCGAGAAAAGCAATTGTTGCCTTTGTACACTCAGATCGCCACACGGTTTGCTGAGTTGCATGATACCTCCCTCAGAATGGCATCCAAGGGGGTAATAAGAGATGTGGTTGATTGGGAGCACTCCCGTTCTTTCTTCTACAAGAGGTTACACAGACGAGTCTCTGAGGGGTCGCTCATAAGGATTGTTAGAGATGCTGCTGGTGAGCAGTTGTCTCAGAAGTCTGCATTTGAATTGATCAAGAAGTGGTTTTTGGCATCTGAGCCAGGTGAATTGTCTGGCTGTAAGTGGGAGGATGATAATGCTTTCTTTGCTTGGAAGGATGATCCAAAGAACTTTGAGAAATATCTCAAAGAATTACGGGTTCAGAAGGTATTCTTGCAACTTTCTAGTCTTGGTGAATCGGCTTCAGATTTGCAAGCTTTGCCTCGAGGTCTTGCTGCCCTTCTCAGCAAGGTAAGCATGCTTTGTTATGTCTTCTACGTAATGCATTTATTCTATCCAAACCTAGGTAATGAAAATTTAGGACCTGCTGATTTTTTTCTTCTCATTATTTTTTTCAAAGATCAGAGGTGTTTCTCCTCAATTCTACATGGAATTGATGAACAATTTCTCATGACTTACTGTTGTCCTGCTCATTTTACTCTTAATTTTTGCTAAAATTTTACCACTTATTCTGAAACTTACTGAATTTTTCCTGTTTTCTAAAAATGGTTCAGTATCATTTCAAAATATTCCTCTATTTTTTAATTCTTTTACATATACCAAAATCCCTAATCTTGAACATAATGATTCAGACCTGTTTGAGTTTACTGATGAGTTGATTTTTGGACATTTTATACAGATGGATTCCTCTAGCAGAGCCCAAGTAACGGAAGAACTTAAACAGGTGCTTGGATAATATTGGATCGGATATTTATTAAATCTGGTGTTCTGATCACAATGCAATGATCTCATCCTTGAGAAAATCTTAAACGGCTTAGTCATTTTTTTCACCGGAAGACAGCCTAGTTATTTGCAACACTATTAATCTTATGATGAAAGTGTATATATGGGTAGTTGCCAGTATGAGATCAGACGTAGAATAATTTTTTGCTGGTTTTATTTGTTCTCGTGAGACTATTTCATGCAACTACCATTCATCTGGATCATCCAGTTATTTGTAAGAATTAACTCTTATTATTTATGAATAAATGTTGCTGGAATCAAATCTTTGGAAGACTCCTCATCTATGAATCTGTGGCAGTAGCTGTTATGTATTCATTCACCAGGCACCACTGGATGTTCTAAAGCAGGTGTTAAGAGACAAATAGAGATCGAAACAAAGCAGGAGGTGTTGTCAGGTAGTCCTGATGAAAGATGGTGATCGATTGCATGCCAGAAAATTGAGCGTTTAGAAGAGTAAAGGTTAACGTGTTTTGTAAGTAAAAAAAATAAATAAATAAAAATTAACACAAAAGATGTGCACTGTGAGCTTATGCTATTAAGTCATACTTTGGGAATTAACTTGTGTATTCTTTACAACAATTCTGGAAGAGTACTGGGAAGGTGGGACCTGAGGAAAATCCCATCCATGTTGACTCTTATGGTTTCTAAGAGGTGTTCATTTGAAAGGGGCATGATATTATTCTCTGATCTGTCTCTGTTTTCTAGGAAGACAATTCCTTGCACATTAGTTTCTCTTCATTGCACATTTTATTTGATTTGATTTTATTTTGTTCTGCAGCAGCATAAAATAAAATCAAATAAAATAAAAGGCTTCATGTTTGTTGTCATGGCTTGTTAGCTACCAGTCTATGGGAACGTAGTGGTTGAAAAAAATAAATGCATATAGATGCATTTTTCCATCACCATCTTCATTTGTAATGATATGCCAACATGAAAGTTGTCAGAGAGCAGTAGACACTGTTATTAAAGCACCCAAAGCAACAGTATTCACTAGGTGGGTCAACTAAACTTAACCAAACCAACTAGATCGATGGTCAATGAATCTACTCCAATCGTCAACTTGAAGCTTATTGGGATGCTCCTTGCGTGACCAACCACAACGACCAAATCAATTGGAAGGTTAAGGTTCGTTGACCTACAAAGCAGATGGATGGTCAATCAATCTACTCCAATTCTCACCTAGAAGTCTATTGTTTCGTTACAACGAACATAAATAGCAGCTAACATGAAATATAGTGGACTAAGGTGATAAGATAATGTAATCATAAACATTTTAGTTGGGGCAACTGGATGTGATTTATTAGTTATTTTTCCCTTAAAACAACACAAGATAAAAATATAAGAGATGCAACAAGACATTTTAAAAAATTAAAAAAGCATTTGGAAAAGTAAAATTAAAAAGATTTAGAAAAAGAAAAAATAAATTATTTTTAAATATTTGAAAAGAACAATAAAAATACAATATAAAGTAAGATTCAAAAAAATAAAAATAAAAATCGACATATATTCTAAAAAATAAAAAAGTACTTTTTAAGATGCGAGTTATATTAATCAACAACCACCCACTGCACCAAGCTATGGTCGAATGACAATTTCTCTTCTAGGCCAAAACTTTTTGCAAAGGATAGAGACCACTGGGCCGACATTAGGTAGCTTTGTTATTGTTTCTTATCATGTGACTGATAATTTCTAAATATGTTGAACAGAATAATCTTTTAACTTTATAATTATGATTTTATATGGCAGAGGAGGGGCTGGAATGGTTCAGGGTTGAGATTAGAATTTGAGAATGGGATAGCAAAGGAGACCAGAAAATTAGATGGCAAAGAGTTTCCCTTGGCACATCAAGGATTTACGTTAACAAAATGGCAGGTCCTATTTAGGACAAATTGATGTCCAATTCATTGGTAGATTAAATTTTAACGGTTAGCTTTTATGAACTCTTTATATAATATTTAGTCTTTTCGAACACTGTTATCTTTCTATTAAATACAGTTATTATAAAGGGATTGAAAATTAAAAAAATTTAGTGTTGTGGACCGAATGTTAGGTGATGGTCAATAAGACTAAATTTAGCGTGAAGAAGCTTTGGACAATTATGGGCGGAACCGAGAGAATGAGATGAAAAGAAAGACAATAAACAACCGAAGAGTGGAACAACTTCTCGTGGAACTAAAAAAAAAAAATTTTAAATCTGTGCCCAGATGCAGCAGTTGGTTTGCGACAATGGTTGTCTTTACTCCTTTGTGGCGATAAGTACAAGACTATCTAGCAAACTACCCAAGGGCCGGCTTTTAGCCGAACCATGGCATGGCGCCTTGGTTTCTCCTCAAACTGGCGCGGCAAAAGCATAAAGAACCAATACCTAAGGTATAAAAGTAGGTTCTATATGGCCTCTCTTCCATGGAAGAGGGGGTTTAATTCTTAGAGGAGATGTGCTTCACTATTGGTAGAAAGCCCACAAGGTCATCGAAGGAGGAGGAGGCAAAGAGAAGAAGAAAAGACAAGGAACGAAAGCAAGCAAAGAAGGAAGAGGCAAGGAAGGAGAAGAAGAAGGAGGAGAGGAAGAGAAGGGAGGAGGAGGAGAGAAAGGAAAAAGAAGAAAAGAGGAAGAGGGAAGAGAAAGAACGAGATAGGAGGAAGCAGGAACGAAAGGAAAAGAAGAGGAAGATAGAAAAGGAAAAGAAGAAAAAGGAGGAGCTAAAGAGGAAGGAAAGAGAAAACAAAGAGAAGAGAAAGAAACTGTGAAACAGCTAAATTTAAGTATTACACTTCACAAGGATTCTCATTCCTACCACTGCTTCTCTCTCTTTCTAAATCTCATTCTAGCTTATTCTTTTTATCTTCTCTTTTTCCTCTATGCATTCTGAAATGCTGTTTTTTAAGTTAAAGTGATCAGAAGGGAGGTCAAACCTTGTCATTTTATTTATATTCAAATGTACCACTGGAATAAAGAGAGATGAAGAAATGAAGGCTATAATTCACTTTTTTTTTTTTTTTTTTTTTCTTCTAGTCGCAAGATCAATTGTTTATCCACAAATCCTAGCATCTACCTTGCATTCTCTTCTAATGGTAAATAAAATAAAGAACTACAAAGAAGGCACAGAAGAAAAATGCTTATTCATTTATTCTTAATCTTGGCACGCAATTGTTTTCTTCATTGCTGCATGGTGTCATGATCCAAGCTTTTATTTTTTATTTTTTATTTTTTTTTGGGTACAAAGGGAGGTCAAGTCCTTAAACACAAGTAACAGATACCACATAAAACATACTAACAAAGTTACAACCATGATTTCGGTCATCAAATGCAGGGATGAGAGTCTCTGGAGAGCTCGATAAACATTCACATGCACTCATCTCTATTAAAAGGAGAGCAGACATCAAGGTGGTGGCAAAGAGCCATAACTCCACAGGCCTTCCTGATCGCATCAACGCCCACATTCTGAGTCAAGCGCTAAAAACTTACAGAAGTGGGTCCCTTTGCCCCTGCTTCATTGGCTAACACTGCATAAAATGGTATATTAGCATTGCTCTTCTAATACATTTCTCCCGGAGTTTTTGTTTCTAACTTTGATAATTTGGATTAACAGCCCAAAAAAAAAAAAAGATCCATAGGAAGACAAAAAGAGATGTTTACTTAGGAAACATCCTATGATTTGAAGCATATGAAGCAAATGGAGCTGGGTGGGTGTTCCAAAATAAATAGTACACTTGAGAGAAAGAACTGTGGATTTGTTTTATGATCATTACTCAACCTGTTCAAAATTTTGAAATCAGCCTTTGTAATCGCCTCAAATTTGTTTAAGGTCTTGGTTAGTGTCTATTGAATTGGTGGTGTTCCGGTGGATGGTATAGCTTTGCCTTTTGCTCATATCCATATCCATTTCATGTTCATCATATGATCATACAATTATATTCTAAGTGACGCATATGGATGCGACTTTTGTCCTATATCATGGATCTGGTTTGGAGAAAAGCTTATTTGGAAAAATGTTGATAAGTAAGATATAATGGGCAGCTAGAAATGATGAATGTGCATTGACTTGTGACAAGGGTGGATTTATCTTAAGCAGTCACACAAACACCCTAGTCTTTATTTGTTCTTGAGATTAGATTCTAAGACTAATTCCTAATTGCTCATAATATCTGGATCATGCCTTTTCAAGATAAGATTGAACAGATTTTATCAACAGTCCAAATAATGGGTAGTTTGGAATGTAAGCCAAGATAAAAGAAAAGCAAAGGAGCCATGCAATGTACTGACATCGAATGTCAGGTAATCCAAATTTTGGAACAGGCTCCAGAATACAAAATGAGCAGAAATATCAAATGGAATGCTCTTTGAAGAATTGTTCGAGGACATGATATCAGATATTGTAATGTTAAAATAACTAACTGGCCAATCAAATCAAGAATTTATGATATAGATCATGGTTTAGCAGTAATGATTTTTTTTTTTTTGACATGTTTTTCTAAAATAGTATTTAGTGCATCAATTTCAAATTTTTTGTATAAACTCAAGATTATAACATTTAATAATTGAAGGTTATAAAGTGATCAAATACTTTTTAGCAGATGAAGTATCACCTACTCGGATGCTCTGTTTTGGGTGGATGCTTGCATGTGCGCTTTAAGCTGCATCAGGCCTGAGGTGGCCCTGTGTTCGCACTAAGATAGGTCTATGTTCAACCTCAGGTGTCAATTGACTTGGTGACTTAACAAGAATGGGATGTCTAAAAGCATTTTGTTATTAGTTTCAGAGTATACACCATGAAGGAAGCCTTGCTGCCCACTTCTAGTTTGAGAGTATTTTATGCAGAGGATGATTGAAGAGCCTATCCTTGATTGACAGAGTATTGGATGATGGGCCAACTTATACGCATATAGTTGTACCATAAATAATAAATAATTAGAGACTGTGATTCTTGATACTTTACATGTATCATTCCATAAATCTAATGAAGAAAAATATGATAAAGATAATACTTAGGTTCCAACCCAGCTTACCTCTATATAACACCTAATAATTTTACTAACTCAACTGACTGATGCCCTCATTTTTGTCCATTATAAGCGATTCATATCGATATAATAAACAGTGCAAGCACGTGTGTGTGTGTGTGTGTGTGTGAGAGAGAGAGAGAGAGAGAGAGAGAGAGAGAGAATTTGGAATTTATTATTCAATGTTATCCTCAAAGCCACTGCTCCAAATCAGCCGACTACTTTGGTGAGTGCGCGATCCACACGGGTTTGCTATCCCACTCCATGGTTGCTGTCCACGCTAACACCACCCTCGTTTGTTTCCCTTATCCTCCATACCCTGTTACAAAGCTTATTGCACTATCCTATCTTTCCATAGGAGTCACTGCACTCATTCACAGAATTCATTCCAAGTGAGCTACTCTCTCGCTTCAGGAGATAACTCAGTAGTTTGTTACCAAGCGAAATAGATCTCTCTTTCATACATCTTCCCTTGCCTTCGGAGCACAATTCATCACGGCGTCTCCAACTGTCAGGAAAATTTTGTCATGGCCTATGAGCTCTGTGAACTTGGCCAAGCGGAGCTTGTCGATCACAACCGGCCCAGGATTGGAAAGAACAAGCTGAAGGAAAGATATTAAGACATGTGAGTCATGCTTCCAACCTCATCCCTTCATTAATGTTTGCAATTATTTGAGATATAGTAAGCATGTTATGTAGGAGAGTTTTGTTCCAACCTGAACACTGCGCTTTTGAAGACTCTTGTGCAAGTCTTCCAAGGCATGGATGCCACTGGTGTCGATGTCGGTCACCGCTGCAAGGAACAAGTAGTGAATGTTAAGGACTTGCATGCATGAAGTCTAGATGAAGTTGGAAGATCAATATAGAAGAATAGGGAAGCAAGTTCTGTATCTCTTACGTGACATTTCGACAATCAAGAAATCAATCCTCGGCAATTGTTTTGCTTGAAGTTGTTCTTCTTCATCTCTCAACCATCTTAGGATCCTGAAATAGGAGATGATTTGTTATGAGTTTTCTGCAGTAGAGTCATAGCCGACTCTTTACCTTTAGTTCATTGGTAGGCTGATGCAGACCCAAGACTCTGGAGAGTGAAGGAGCTTAAATTATAATATAACAATTGAAGGTAGTTCCCAAGAGAAGGAGAGCTGATTTTGATTACTCTAGGAGTTCTCAAGAAAGCGAGAGTATCCAAGGATGCGGTTAGTGTTAAAAGTTTAAGGAGACAGAAGATAGAAACTGCTACTTTTCACTAAGAGGCAGCGGGAAGTTATGCCTTGGATATAGCCTTAGAACTGTTGTTCACTAGTTCATATATGATCATTAGCTACCACATCATATGCACCTCCAAGCGCATTCTGAAAGAAGGGTAAGAAAAAGAGGGGAAGCACTTGATGTGGCTTAAAATTTCAAAATCCATGGTGAGTTCACTGGAATCACTTTATAAGGTCTCTGCATTGTTTTCTTCTTATTTTTTGCTACAATGGAATTCTCCATCAAGATTGTTCTGTGGGGAATTTATCTTTTGCAGGCTCGTGTAAGTTTCAAGTTTCCAAATCCTCAACATGCAAGCTATACCAAAAATAGTGAATCTGTTGAAACTTGATGGCTAAAATATAAGAGAAATGATGAAAAGACAAATGAGTGGCACGATACATGGAATTGTGTAAAGGATCTCTTCAAAGCCAGAGAACCAGTATGGATGAAATGAATATAATTGGTGGCATTTTTAGTTCAGATTCTAAATCTATCTTGGTAGAGCATAACTGAAACATGAGGAGGAATAACAGTACAAAGAGAGGCCGCACCAGAAAGTTACAATTTCTCTTAGCTGCTTTTCTAAACTTACTCCACAAAGCCTAATGTAAATATTGAGTTAGTTTCTAGCTTGCTCCAATCAATGGGGATTTGGAATAAAGAATTGGATGATATGGCCCGGAGGCAACATTCTTAAAAAAAATATAAACTTGCAATGGTTAGGAGTCCTCTCTGTGAGTAATGTACATGTACAAACGATGCATGATTTAACCTACAGTATGCAACTCTCTCTGAAAAAAGAGCAGCAGGCTTTTGGGCCTGAGCTTCTTCAGTCCTGCAGCTCACACTGCAGAATGCAGTTGAGCTGCAGGTCTCCAAACATGCATGCTGGGCATCCCCAGCAACTCTACCTGCAGGCGGGCTGAGCAGCAGGGGTCCAAACAATCCCCAAGACTTGTTTATCCTTTGGCAAGTTTTTGAAGCCTGACTAAAGTCTAGACATGCATGTTTAGCCAAATATTTTTTTTACAGATATAAGCTTCATAGAATTAAAATTGGGAACTAGTAGCCCTTGGATATTAAAAATGAGAAACAAAAGGAACAAATTCATCAAGATGGTATAACATGTCATTACCTCTCCTTGACATAGTTGGAGTTCGTGAAGTAGATGGCAGAATCAACTCTCACAATTAGAACTCCAGGAACTTTGGTAGCCTCAGGATATTGTTCGATGTTCCTATATATTGTAGTTCTTGGAAGATTCCCAAGTAGAGCTGTCCTTGGCCTTGTTACTTGCAGAAGGATCTTAGCAAGTGATATTGAGACCTATTTAAGGGGAAAGTCATGAAACTGCATGTAAGTTTCAATAGGAAAGCCTGTCCAGTGAATAATTGAAAGGGTGGCTACATTCTTACAGCAATTAAAAGGCCAATCTCAACCGATACAAAGACCACACCAAAGAAAGCTCCCATGCAGGCAACAAAGTCTAATCTATCAACCTTCCAGATAAGAAAAGCAGTTTCATAATCAATTAGGCCAACCACAGCTGATATGATGATCGAAGCAAGGATGGCATTTGGGGTGTGTTTGAAGAGAGGTGTGATTAGTTCCAGTGTCAGAAGTACCACTGCTGACATAACCATATTGGAGACCATTGTTTGGCAGCCAGCCATGCAATTTACTGCTGATCGTGAAAAAGAGCCTACATATAAAGCCATAAATTTTTTTAATAACTTATTTCAGCAATTTAACTTCATGACTACCAATTCAGTGTCTGTTTCCAACATCCGATGTGTTTACCTGTAGCAATATAGCAAGAAGTCATTGAACCGATGATATTCATGGTTCCCAGTGCCACCATTTCTTTGTTTCCATCCAACTGATAGTCCTTTGCAGCAGCAAATGTTCTCCCAATTGCTATAGCTTCCTGATAAGTCCACGGCATTTTAGTCTTCGTAAGACAAACACATTTCTCTCAAGACCGGAGATCAAGGTTTATGATAAGCATACCGTCAGAGCTACCATTCCAGCTACCACTCCGATTCTGAAACCTTTTGCGGCATATGAACCAGTAAAATGAATTTTATTAACAGATGGTGTGTTGATTCCTTTCTCTATGTGTTTCACCTTTCATGCATTGGTACTTCAGTCAGTTTCAGCCAAAGAATCCATTGAGAAAAATGACCATTTTGCTTCTCATGAATGAATATCACAGAGCTAAACGCTTACCGTCTGAACACCATGATTTTCAGCATGTGTTATGTAGACAAAGAATGTGGATAGAATGACAGAGATCAATGGAGCAATTGCAGGAACCCAGAAAAGGCTTTTCCTCTTCTTTCCCTGTTGATTTCAAACTTTAAGAGCCCTAGAAAGACTAATACTACTACATGAACTTTTTTTTCCAAGCTATTCAAAAGACATGAAAATGGATTCTTACAATGTACTTAGCAGATAGAAGGAATACCAGGAAGGCTGACCCTATCAGTATTGTCCGCCAGTTCCACTATAAAAGGGTAAACTTCATTAAAGATTATAAATGCCACCATGCAATAACAAGTAAATCTTTAGCCAAGAAAAAAGGAGAGCAGTAAATTTCTTACTTCGTGGAAAGCAGAGCCCCACACAGACTTCATAACAGAAATTATGTCAGAATTCTTGGTGAAATCTCTTATGCCAAGAAATCCTTTTAGTTGTTGAAGGGCAATGGTAATGGCTGCTCCACCCATGAATCCAACAATGGCAGCATGAGATAGGAATTCAATGAGGAAGCCTAATCTGAAAATATGAGTAATGCGAGATGAGTTGGAGTTGGAAATATAAAGACTGCTAATAAAATGAGAGTTATGAAGATGAAGTAGGCAATAACAAGAGGGTTGATATTTACCTGAGGAATCCCAGAACTGCTTGAGTGATACCAGCAAAAAAGGTTGCTGTGAATGCAAGCCGAATGTATTCGTCCTTCTCTTTCACAGGATCAACCTCGTTCTGAAGAAGAGTCCCAAGCAACAGAGACACAACAGCCACTGGTCCAATAGCAATATCCCTTGAGCTACCCATTACTGCATAAATCAGTGGTGGAACAAAACTGGAGTCTGCAACAATCAGGAGGAAAAAAAAGAAAAAGAAAAATTCTCAAAGTTTATTGTATAACAAAGCAAAAGCTATCATTTAGTGAAGTAAAACAGTATTCATGGTACTTACAGAGCCCATATTGTGGGTCCATGTTTGCAAGCTTTGCATATCCAATGTCCTGGATAGGAGACAAATCTCATGCTAAGAAACTTATCCAACAGACTGGCTCATAAAAAATCATATCATAATATTATGTGTTAAGATGGTTACTTGAGGGATGCAGAGACTAGCAATTGTCAGTCCAGCCATGATATCACCTTTCAACTTACTAAAGTTGTAATCTCTTCCCCACTCAAGGATTGGAAAAAGGAATTGCAGGCCTAGTATGAGCTTCCTTGATATGGTTTGATCCTTGTAAGGGTGTAATGGGTCATCTGCGAACAGTGTTTCCTTCAAAGTATCTTTAAACTCTCCAAAGAAATTCCTCCTAGGGGGGAATCCAACCATGTAAACCGATTGTGGGTTCCCTGTCTGGCCTTGTGAGGAGGGAAGGCTGGCTGCATCCAATTCCTTATTTTCATCCCCCTCAGTGATGGAGTGACCCATCACAAACTTGTTTGTTGAGGGACAGAGTTAGACAGGATCAGCACACTAGGTTTTCCTCTGTTAAAAAGAAAGTGGTTAGACTAAATGGAGTGGTTGCATACAAACAAATACTGCCATTCAAATCGTATAATAATAATCTGGCTTTTGTTTTTATCATATTTTCTGTTGCACTAAGTACAAACTTCCACGGGAGACCAGAAAATCAATCAATTATAATCTACAATGCAGAATGCCATTTAGATACCCCGTTATAATCAGACAGTACAGCCGACTTGATAAATGTTTTTGAGAAGCAAGGCCAAATTACAAGAGAAGAACTTACGACAAACATGCAAAGTATGAGACAAAAAAAAATGTTTTTTGTGTGATGGAAAAGATTAAATTTTTAGCTTAGCTTTTGACTTCTCTAGGATGGATGGAAATACAAACAAGCAAATGGAGCTAGGATGAAAGAATACACAATCTACCCTTCACACTGGAGCCTTTCTTGTCAATGGAAATAACCATTAGATGCACTTTATTTAGGATTCAATTAGGTATCCACATCACACTTTTCAACCAGATGAAATCATAGTGGCAATAGTGAACCTAGCTCATTAAGAAAACCACATTCAAGATAATTAGCAGTTTAAAAGTAATATTCTAGTCCAAACAAGGAGATTTCTTGCCACATTAAGAACTACAAAAAGTAATTCATATAGAAGATTATTAAAATTCCAGGTCAAACTCCCAAGTCAAGTGAGATATAGCTAGCAGTCGAACCTAGATTGCATGCATACCCCATTCGAGACAGGAATGCAAGAGGGAAAAAAAAAAAAAAATCAAATATTAGACTTTGGCAAAACTAAGATACATTTTTCATACTTCTCCTGATCGAAATGCCACAAACAACCATTTCCCCTCAGGGGAAAATATAAATAAATAAATACACAAGTAGTAAGCAACTATTAAAGCAGGATGTTGGCTTGGATTAGAGGCTAAAAATAATTATTGATCTGCAAAGTCTATACTCCTTGCTCTCTCTTTCTTTGTTTTTTTCAATTCAAAACATATAATTTCAACAGATGTGAGGAGGCAGAGAATCACGTAGCGTGGAAATCATGAGATAAGACTTCACTGATTGTGATGTTTTCCAAAGTGAGAGGGCATACATCTTCTATTCACCACATAATTACAGCAGGAAAGACACCATTCGCAGTTCTGGTACTTTGCTCTTCATCGATTTGCAAAACGATTGCTAACACTACTAAGTAAAAGATATGAATGCCTGTTTCTATCCATTATACACTTACCATCACTATTTATTTCTTTCATAGTTCATGACTGGTAGGTTGTCAGAAAGAGAAGTTGATGATGTTTGCATAATCCAAGCACATAGAATGTTGTCAGTAATCAAGGACAAATATATGCACACAAAGATTATCCTACAAATGGATAGAACAGAAGCTAGATCACAAAAGAAGACTTTTTAGCTTCCAAAGAGGAAAAGCAGGACATCAAAGAAAAATATGCTACAAAACTAATCAACAATTACTTCAGTAGAGGAATGAGGTGTATTTGAAAAATAAAATGACCATTTTATACCTCAGTCAGTTTCTCTCTCTTTGAGAAAGGAAATAAAAATCCCAAAATTAAAAATAAAAATCCATCATACATTACGTCGCACCCATTCAATAACTCACCAAAAAGCAGCACTCTAAATCGAACGAAAGATTCCAAAATGGATTCTCAGAGATTAAAGGAAATAAAAATTTTAATTCGAAGCAGAAAAATCAGAAGCACCATATATCATCCCCATTTTCCAAGCAGATGAAAGGGATCACACCATTGCAGCATCCAAATAGCCTAGCAAAATGAATAAATAAATACTTTGTTTTCCTCTTCCAATGCCTTTATATATATATATATATATATATATATATATATGAGGAATTTAAAAGAAAGCGAGAAGCCTTACCGCGTTTACAAAGCCAAGCAAAAGCCCCACCCAGGAACCTTGATGATGACCTTCTAAACAACTTGGCTGCCCCACCACCAACTTAATTATATTTTGCCCCTGTTTTAATCTTCCAAGTCCTGCTTCCTAGAATTCACCTCAAGAGCGAGGAAACGAGTGAAGAAAACCCTTCTCGATTTGAAGGTAAAAAGGCTTGAAGGGGACGATGACTGCTATATTTAGGCAACAAGGTTGGAATTCCCCATCTCGGTTCGAGGAATCCTGTGGTTACGGAAGACACAAAAACATCACTCCATTGTCATCCACCGGCCACGTTGCCTCAATATGTGGCAAAATTCACGATGCAAATATAAGTAGAATGCTACGTTCTTGAGCTGTTGTGCCGGCTTTGTTTCTCTTACAGCTGTAATTCCAAACCGAATGGTCATGAACGATTTGGAATAAATGCATAGAGCTGGGAGAAGAAAAAAAATAAAAAAAAAAAAAGGTCAAAAACATGTCCGAGTACAAGGAATCTGGCAACCCGACAGCAACCCGCCAGTCAAGAAAACTTTCCCGCAACGTTTTAACCGTCCCAACTGTGCTCGGGTAGTTTTTTCCCGTGCCGAAGATCAAAGGTCGCAACCAGGCTAGATCAAATCATTTTTTATCGAGTCATGACAGATTTAACTTACTTTGAATTCAGATTATTAAAACTAAATTCTATCTCTAAATGACGAAGATAGTGCCAACTCATAAATCAGTTTAGATTGGCTTTTTTTTTAAAATAATTTATTCATAATTTTTTTTTTTTTTTTTTTTGACCCTTCTTCCATCAAACTATTACTTTAAATGCTGGCGCAGCAGCTAGATAAAAAATTATAATATGGTTAGATGCTTAGAAATAACAATTATAAACATATAAAATATTAAGATCATATAATTAAGAAATACTTTATAAAAATAAACTTTTAAAATTAAATAAATAATAATGTTAAATTACTAATAAAATTATAAAACAAAGTGAACAAATATTGAAAATGTGCTTAACTCTATTAGTGTGATCTTAGAAATCAGATTTTATAGTATTTGAAGATATGATTTGCATTATCTTAAGGGTCCGATTCTGTAATGTTTGAAGATATGGCATGACCTAAGGAATCTGATTTCATGATCATGCCAATCATATATCTAGATATCATGGAATCAAATTCTTAAGATTATGCTAACAAATCCCATAAAAAAAAAAAAAAGTAAAGTCATTTCTAATTCTATTCTTCTATCTCCTCCTCTCAAGAGTATTTGAAAAGGTTGATGTCGATCCTTCAATAATATTCAACTTAAAAAAATGCACTATTCCATCATTTATTGAGTCTCATTAGTATTAACTAGATCATATCAAAGAATATAAAATATTAAAGGAGCTAGACTTAACTATATTCGAATGTAATAAAGTTTAGGATTCGATTACTTGCCTCACCCTTGAATTCATACAGTCCATGAATCTCAAAGATAGAAAAGATGAAAAAGGTAGGATGGCTTCGAAATCTATATGAATCTAAGGATAAAGGAAATGATCGGATCCTAAACTTGGCTACATTCAAATATAACTAAATCTAGCTCATATTAAAATATTAACTATATAAACAATCTAATTGATACTTTATAAAATTATATAATACCATATGGATAAAATTTAAATTAAATAAAATTAAAAATATATCTTACCTTCATGTTTAAATAATCAATTATGAGTGGTGATTAAAGCTTGTGTATTTTATAGCAAATATAATTTTTTGATCATTTTGGATTACCAATGGCCCAACCCGACTTAAAAATTTTGGATCATTTTGGCTTTTGATAAAAAAAAAAAAAAGCAAAATATTAACTCTTTTTCTTTTGCTGGGTTAGGATTGGGTTTGCGGGTGAATCAGATTTCTGCCACCTCATAGACTCTTTGCGGTGTAATGTTTCTATCAATGATGTTAGGCAGGAGAATTATAGGATATTGCATATTTCTATGTATTATAATATTTATAAAAATAAAATTGGTTAAACATTGATGATCGCCCACTCATAGCACCAACCGCTTTGTACATATTAAGTTAATACAAATTCTATCATAGTAATATAGTCAACCATTAGGTATACATAGCATGAAACACCACAAATATTATTTATTAATATTCATATGTTTATAGCAATTTAATGAAAATATCTTGGTATAATTATAATAGATAGTATAATAACATAATGATTGTATTATTTAGATTTTGTTATAACCACATAAACATAGAAAGTATGCTTTTAATGTTATTGTTATATAATGATTGATGATAACATTTCTAATATTTCATGCTTTTAAGGCTCTAATTCTTTAGGTATATGGTGCGATCACCATCAAGGTATAAGGAATCCAACTCAGCATAATTCCTTTGATAACAGGCACAGTTGTATGAAAGTGTGATACAATTGATTTCTTCAATCGAGCAGGAAAGATTGAATTGGGAAAAGTGGGAAAAAAATTAAAGAGTAGCAGGAAATGTTGCTCTCAACCTCATAATGCCTAATCTTAGATCATATTTGAGACTATTACGCCCTATATCCTAAGGTAGCTCCAAGATGCGACAATCTGCCATGCATGCAAAGCATCTATCACTACAAATAATCATTTAATTGAACTAAATAAAAATTAAACTTTTATTCAATGACTTTATTTAATACCAACAATAGGTTCATAAGCACCAACTACTATGTTACTATATAATTGATAAACATATAGAGACTATCAGTATAACCAATAAAGTAGAATAAATGTGCTCAATAACAATCAAAACTAAACTAATGAATTGACTATGGGTGTAGTAGGTGCTTGCTTCTATCCAGATCCCCATTTATTTCACTATATCTGAAACAAAAAAATAAACTTTATGAGCTTTTGCCCATTAACACTAAGCATAAATCAATGAATCAAGTAAACGTTACATTGTAAAAATTCTTATATCATATCATATAACAACAATAATAGTTTAAAATTATTATTTTAATAATTATAATAATTTATACTTATAGTTTTTAATTTCACATCTTTGTTATAGCAACTTTTTAGTTATTTAACCACAGCCACATAATCCTTGTGATAGGGCTAATATGCCACATTTAATCCTATGAATAGGGGTTGGATTGCTGCATATATTCTTTATGAAGATGGGTTCCGATTTTAATCATCAATCATTCATAGTGACTAAGAGTTTATGTATACTATAGTATCAATCATATTTCATTTGTCAATAATTCAATCATTCATGTTCAATAATTTTATTTTCATTCTCTATTTTTATTTATCATATTATTTCATAAAATCATTCATTATATTGCTTTATATTAAAATCATAAATGATTTTTTGATTATAATATTGATAAAAAATAGTAATGATAGTAATCAGACATCAAAAGATTATAAGTCATATTTCACATGATATCAATTTATAATAATTAGCAATAATAATAATACACAATTTATATTCTATTTATTTAATTCAAATTTTGTAATAAACATGTCATACAATATTTAAACATCTAATAACATTTCAAAAATAATTGTCAAAATCTTAGAATTTCAAAAATAACTAATTATATGAAAAACATAGCCATTATTTCAATTCATATATTTATTTACCAATTATAAAATAAAATTTGACAATCATGCAAACTTATAAAAATCTCAATTTATGGTTAGATTACTTATAATTAGATTGCTTACCTCTTTAAATAAAATTAGAGAGGACTAATAAAATTGGTGGCACTTTAGGGCTTCATCAACCTTCACGTTCTTCATCGTTCTAAACTATCGATTTGATATTAAAAAACCTTAATTGAGCTCTATTTATAAAAAAAATTACCTAAATTAAATAGGTTTTTTTTGCTCTTTATAAGAACTAATCTCTCAAAATCAATAAACTTTCAGTAGAATACTAATTTCTTAAAGTAAATCAAAAAGATAAATATTTATTAAATATTTAAAAATAGATTCTTGACTCAAAACTAACTTCTAACTTATCTAACATAATTTTAAAAGATAAAAACATTAGAAATCATCCTTATCATCATTAATGGCATTTTTACAATTTAATTGAAGTTCATGATAGATGTTCATTAAGCGAACTTCGATTTGAGTAAATTGTGTTAAAAAGCTAACTTAATATCGAACATGATGAATATAAATTTATTAAAAAAATTTAATTATATAATTTTAATAATTTTTTAATATAATCTAATTAAATTAGATCTTAATCTAAAATGAGCTAATGCAAAAAGATAAGTCTCACGGAAACCTTAAAAAATTTGGTCCAAATGACTCATATAATTCTAGACCTGAGTCCTTTATGTAGGCTTCGTCCAGATGAGCTTTGGAGGGACTCATGGTGACCTCAGCAGCTGTTGCAATAGAAGTAATAATGGGTAAAGTTTACATTACAACACCCTGAAGATAATCCAAACTGAGCAAAGTGAGCGAATGTAATTGGCAGCCTAGTGCCCTTAAGTCCACCAATATTTAGAACATCTAAACTTTGGTAAGTAGAAGTATACTTACATTTTCATATCAAATATAAAATTAATGAATAAGGTTTTAAAATTTGAATCTTTTTAAACGGTAACCTTTTCCCCCACTCTCCTAACATTCTAGCAAGGGTGTCGGTGTAAAATGAAGAATTTACTAGTTGAGCAGATTTATTGGATTTAAGCTTCTTTGGTCATCTTCAAAGAATTTTAAAATGAAAGGAAAACATTTCTTTATCTTCCTTAATTTGCTCGCCCCGGACGTTCTTGTGGAGCTCCAATGTCCATCTGGCACCCAGCGATGCAATGAAGAACTGGTCTTAGAAGATGATAGTGTACATGAAATATTACTCTATTTAATCATTTATAATAGATTTATATAATTTATAATTTGAGATCCCGTTAATTAATTGGGGATCAATGGCCGTATAAAGTCTTAAATTCCACTAACCAAGATATTCTAAATGTTGTGCACTATGATATGGCAAGACATCTTTGTCAAACTATTTTGCCACCATATTTGTGGCCAACCATGTCATATGTGAACGTTTTAATAGGGACAAGGAAGGGTTCCAAAAAAATAAATAAAAAAAAAAAAAGAAGTTTGTTTGCTAGCATGACAAAGAATGTAAGCTTAGCCAATCCCTGCCCCAAAATTCATAGAAAAATCCAAGTAACAGTTGGTCCTGATATTAACTACTGGCGTATCAGTTGCGTCCAAAGAGAAACAAAAAATATATGAGATGATGGGTTACCATGGTCGAGCTACCCAGCAAAGGGATGCAGACAACCCTCAGGGACGATCGATTTTTGGTCTGTAAAGATCTATTATGTATCTAAACTATAGCAGGAGATTTATATATTACTTCTTTTTGCGGCTGAGCTTAAAAATCCTCACTTGGAAATGGACATAGGGTCCACGTACCATCAGATTTCAATAGGGATGGATGGTTTTGACCCAGACGCTGGCTTTATCTTGCATACGTTTTCCTCAAGTCCGGCAATATTTTGCAGGTACCTGGTTCACCAAGAATAGCGCCAGAAACTTTACCTAGTTCAATGTTAACAATTTGACCAACTAAATTACTCAACACCCACACTATAAACTATTTCCTAAATAAAAACACAGAGAAAAAGCCGGAGCCAAGGGATATTTAAAATTCTTAAATTTTTTACTTCGTTAACGAGACCCTATTGATTAGCTGACCCCATGCAAGTCAGCCAAACTCATAACATAACATCCACTAGAAGTCTAACAGTGAATCTAGCTCCATTCAATAATTCTTTTGCTCATGGTGAAAGGGGAGAAATTAAGATAGAAAAATAAGGAAACATCTTACTGGTAGAATAAAAGAAGAATGAGTTGAATTGCAAAAGAATTTAACTCTTGTCCTATTTAATCATCTAGACTTCCCCCTACACAATGAAGACAATCAGCCATGGATTGCTCTGATCATGATCAATTGGTGTTGCTAAGATCGTTAACAGATCAAGTGGACCTCATGGAGAACAGCTTGGAAGAATTCAAGGGACAGACATGTTCTGCAGCATGAACAGTATCCAAAAGCAACCGAAACACCAGGCGTGCAGATAATTTGCATTAAGTCATCCTTTGTTTCATGAATTCTAATTCCATAAGAGAAAGGAACAACAATATACTAAAATTAAGACAGAGGGTGTGATTCATGACCGGACTGCTACTGGAATTGAGGAAGATACTCTGCAAAATTGACCTTCTAAGGGTACTAGATAGAAAAGTCACCACTGTTATTACATAATTCTTTAAGCAAATCCTTTCGTCACACAATGACAAGATGATGCAGTCAGTAATTATCAACATGTCATGAACTCAAAAACATGATACCCATCGGTATGCCCTTTCGAAATATAATCATCTAACAGATGCACTCAATTGCAGATGTGATGAATACAGACACTTTCAGGAATCACAGCACTATCAGAAGTGCACAAGAAGCTAGCCTCTCTAAACATAAAGGTGAAGTTAACATAAAAGAAAGAAGAAATACATGGATTTATATCCTATCTGGGAACTGGGATTGCTGTAAAACTTGCACTGAATTCTGTTTGGTTGCAGCTAACTATAGCCAGTCCCCATTGGCAAGTAATTCACAAGATGAATGTGGCAGGTATTGTGGACAAGATTGGAGGAATATGATCTTCTTAACTGTAAGTGAAGCTGTGGAATCATGTTTTGGTACCAAGAAAAATAATGGTTGCAGCTGTTGATGTATTATCTGTCCTAAAACTTAAAGGGTATATGGTACAGTAAATAGAGGAGTATGGCAATGCCTTAAAAAGGGAGCAGTTAGTGTGTACTCCCCAGCGTTCGCTCGAAGTGTAAAAGTTAGTACGCATGTCCTACTACCATTTGAACAATGCCTGTCATCACATAATCATAATATTGCAACTACTCCACATGATTACTCACCCTCACAGAACACATATTTTAAATATCCTTTCTTGCAATTTACGTCTCTATTCTGAGGCATCTATCGATCCATTTTTGTTCCAAGGATATGACTCGGCCATAGATTGTGCCCGTAAATTCTCATTAAATCTTACTGATTTTGAAAATGTATTTGAAAGGAACGTTCTGCCCGCTCTAACTTAGCTATAATTCAATGCTTTAGATCTAGCCAATCAAGACAAATTACTGAAGCATGATCATATGTCAGGTCTAACAGGTTGGAGTTTTCATTGGCTACAACCACGAGGTAGGCCAAGACTGAGTAATTACACATGACCATATCTCTGCGTGTTTTGTGGTTGTATTTGAAAGGAACGCTATGCCCACTCTAACTTAGCTATAATTCTATGCTTTAGATCTAGCCAATCAAGACAAATTACTGACGCATGATCATATGTCAGGTCTAACAGGTTGGAGTTTTCATTGGCTACAACCACGAGGTAGGCCAAGACTGAGTAATTACACATGACCATATCTCTGCGTGTTTTGTGGTTGTATTTGAAAGGAACGCTATGCCCACTCTAACTTAGCTATAATTCTATGCTTTAGATCTAGCCAATCAAGACAAATTACTGAAGCATGTTCATATGTCAGGTCTAACAGGTTGGAGTTTTCATTGGCTACAACCACGAGGTAGGCCAAGACTGAGTAATGGCACATGACCATATCTCTGCGTGTTTTGTGGTTGTATTTGAAAGGAACGCTATGCCCACTCCAACTTAGCTATAATTCTATGCTTTAGATCTAGCCAATCAAGACAAATTACTGACGCATGATCATATGTCAGGTCTAACAGGTTGGAGTCTTCATTGGCTACAACCATGAGGTAGGCCGAGACTGAGTCATAACACGTGACCATATCTCTACGTGTTTTGTGGACCTAGACATTTGGAATTGATCACTGACCAAAATCATATACTGGCATGTTTTAATTTTAGAAGCATAACTAATTAGGATGAACTATGGACGTATTCATAATGACTATATGAGAGAGAATTTTAAAATATATTTATTAAAAAGAAAAAGAGTTTTAAGAAACAATGTATTTAAAATATTTGAAGATAGAATATCTATGCAAGATTGTTTCTTCCATTCTGTGTATTGCAAAGCTTATTCCTCTTCAAACTGCCCCCAAAGAGCATCTCTAGGGTTGTTCCCAACTAGATACTGGCCAAGAAGGCGGATAAAGAAAAATATGACTGCTATGAAAAAATGGAGTAAACTATAACTTTCAGGACCGTTTGATTTATAATAATTTATTTTAATCAGATTATTGTATAGATTATCATGTTTAACAATTAGATACGATAATTTGAATAGTAATATTTGATTTTCGATGATCTAAAATTAACATTAATCATGGTAATTCGATTCCCATCTGAATGCTAAGTATCTGATATTATTAAATTCTAGTAATGTTAAATTATGCTCTTGATTTCCATATAAATATTTAATAATATTTAATCTAATAATATATTTAATTTACACTAGATGATATTTAAATATTTAACATTATATTCATTTTTAATATTAAATATATAATATAAAATTTTATAACTATATTAAATTTAATATTAATATAATATTTAATATTTTAAATACTATATATTTATATAATAATGTGAATACATTAAATTTTAAATATTAATACTTATGATCTTCTTGCATATTAAATTATTATATAATATATATTAAATATTTATAATATTTAAATATATTATATTTCTAAAATTAATTTATAAAAAATCTTGATTTTTATCATAATATTTCATATTCTAGCACAAAAAACAAGCTACTTAAAAGAAAAAATATATATAACTAAATTTAAATAAAATTCAAAAATAAGGTGAATTGATTACTGAATTTTGTTATTATATATATATATCAAACGTAGTATTTTTTTTCGTTTCTAAAAATCTAATTAGCAGATTAATAGAAATGTAAGATTTCTAATAATATTACAATACGACGAACCTAACATCACCTTAAGTTCAATTATTTAAGACCACAAACTTTATAATCTTGGCATGTCTCAGGGTAACAAAATCACATAAAGAAAGTCTAAAGGCAATATGTAACACTCCAATTAATCCATTAGCAGGCTAAAATCATGTGACCCAAAAATATTGATAGCAGATGAACTTAAGTTATAAGCACATAATATATTCATTTTTCATCCGATATGAAAATATTCTTGAGGTATCACAATCTTTTTCCTTACAATGCCATGAATACCCCAAGCCTGAATACCCCAAGCCCATTTAGCGGGCCAAAATCAAGCTAAAAAACTAGCAGGTAAACCTGAGTTATAAACACAAATGGTAACCTTCGCATATTAAAGTTAGCTCTGCTCTAATACCATTTATAACGCCTCAAGCCTGAACCAATTAACACCCCAAGCCCAGACCAATTAACCCATTAACCACTCGATATCATTTATAACGCCCCAAACCCATCTACTGGACCAATTAACCCATTAGCAAGCTGAAACCATATCTCAAAAACTCAAGTAGAATTTAATAGGTAGCAGATAAACTTGAGTTATAAGCACATAAACATATTCCTTTTCCATCAGATGTGAAACTATTCTTAAGGTATTACAAAATTAATTGGCTAATATATTGAAAAGAGAGCACATATTCCTTTTCCATCCGATGTGAGACTATTCTTAAGGTATTACAAAATCAATTGGCTAATATATTGAAAAGAGAGCACGCTTTCAAGGCATACTAAATCCCAAGATGAACCATATCTGCAAGCCTGATCATTTGGAGAGTCCTACTGTCACATGATTTTACCAGCTAAACGTTATGCAGGTCAATGAAAAGGGGGGCAATATAGATCACATTGTCTAATAAAAAAATCTACTCAGGCTACTCGGCTATGCCTAAACCAGGAATTTAGAATGATATAGCGTGCAAACATAGCGTTGCAAAGGTGATGGCTTCTCAATCTTGCAAATTATCAGACCAATGCCCATTCTTAGAAATCCATTCTACAACCCATTAACAACACATCAATGGACTTTTAACACATTGCACCTCCATAGCGATCCTACAACAATCTCAGTGATCCATCCAAGACATGAAATACATTAACACAAATAATTCGTTCTTCCTTCCAGGAGAAATGCAAGATCTTGTTAGTTGTAGACCATGTATTTGGGTGTTGCACTGAACTTCTGATAGCCTTTAATTACCTTATTTACTGCACCAAGAAAGTCTTTCTCTGTAACTGTCTTCCTCCGTGCCCGGATGGCAAACATTCCAGCTTCAGTGCAGACACTCCTTATGTCCGCCCCTAAATAATCAACCATATAAGTAAATATGAAGTATAAAAAGTACAGCAGATTTGGGCATTTACTATATTAGCTCCACATGATATATAACATGGCTACAGTTCATAAGGTGGGAATCATAATATTAGCCTTTGGTTTTTGTATGAATGGGATATATTTTTATATCGAATATGATAAACAAAACATGTTATCTCTATTAAGAAATGAATCAAATATAAGACAGACATTTCTTTGCATCAAAAGATTATAAGATATTGGCAAAAGGTTCAGACAAAAGTCGTAGCTAATAATTTACCAGTGGAGTTTGGACAAAGCTGAGCAAGGAGCTCAAATCGAATGTCCCTCTCACAATTCATTGTGCTGGTGTGAATCTTGAATATTTGTGCCTGGCTCTCCAAATCAGGCAGACCAAACTCAACTTTATGATCCAATCTTCCGGGACGCAATAGAGCTGGATCTAAAGTATCAGGTCTGGAATTTTTTAAGCAAAACAAAAGGTATAATGGTCAGATTTTGCATTTGTTTGCAATTAAGCTAGAATGTAGAAAACATCAACATCTTCGGCTGAAAGTGCAGGCTGTCGAGAAAACAGCTAAAGAATTAATTAGAAGGTACAAAATAACACAGTTAGACACCAACCCACTGCAACTTGCATACTTTGTTTTTGCTCCTTTTTTAAAATAAAAAAAAAAAACTACATTCTCTGGGACATGAATGCAATTAAATATGGCCGAATTTTGCTTTTGATAACAAGGAGCACAGAGACAATGCCAAAGGTAGAAAACCTGCTAACAACATGACTCATGCCTCAAGTTTAATTAATTATGAATGGTCCAAGATGAGCTACTGCATAGTATATTTGGTTCAAATGCTTAAATAATTGAGCTTTGAATCAAATGTTCTAATTTGAAAACTTAACAAAGAATATCAAATCTGTCAGACAGAATGACTATCAAACACCATACGGATTTTAAAAAAAAAACTTTTCTAAAAAAACAAAGAAACAAGAAAAGAGAAAATAATAACTATATAGAATATTTGACATAAATGACAACTAAAGAATGTCAGCTTATAGATATAATCAGATAGCCAGTTACAAGTCATGCCTTATTCGAGCTCAAACCAATTTTTTTTAGTTTGATGGCAACCCCCAATAAGAAAAACAGTGCCATCACAAGAAGTGCTATACAGAAATCCATGCAAAAAGATGATATAGGGAATCATCTGCAGTACTCACTGCTAGATACAGTCAGACGCAGAGTAAGTCTTCAGAAAGAAATAGAGACCCTAACTATAAAGCTAATATTGAATAACAAGCATGAGCAATTGACAAGCAGAAAGAGAGATACCTATTGGTAGCCATTAGCACTTTGATATTTCCTCGAGCATCAAATCCATCCAGCTGATTGACAATTTCAAGCATAGTTCACTGAACTTCATTGTCACCACCAACACCATCATCAAAACGATCACCACCAATAGCATCCACTTCATCAAAAAAAACAATGCAAGCTTTTTTTGAGCAGGCCATCTACAACAATTATCAAGAACACAGTTTAGACATTTATCAGAAAAAGGTTAGAAAATTGAAAGATTAATCTCGAGACCATTTTCTTTTTGAAAAAAGGCTCGCTATTGTATCTCTGGAGGTTAAACAACCTGAAAAAGTTCACGAACCATCCGAGCCCCTTTACCGACATATTTTTGAACAAGCTCACTTCCAATGACACGAATAAAACAGGCATCAGTTCTTCTGTTGGCAACAGCCCTAGCTAGGAGAGTTTTACCAGTACCAGGGGGACCATAACAAAGGACCCCTTTAGGAGGATCGATGCCAAGTTTAACAAATTTTTCTCTGGATGAAGCATAGGAAGTTCCACAACCTGAAGAAGTATAAAATACACAAAAATGTGAAAGATCATAGAGTTCACACAGAATACACATAAGGCATTTGCACAGATATTTCAAATCTAGGCAAGTTTTACTGAGGATTAATTCATATTCTAAGGATTGAAAATGATTTCAACATCAGAAAAAAATATATATAAAGGACCTCTCTCATCTTCTGAATCTGCTCCTTACAGCCACCAACATCATTATATGTAACATCAGGTTTCTCTTCTACTGTCATCATGGTAACACTTGGATCAATTTTCGGGGGCAGAGGAATCTGAATTTGGTATTTATTTCTCTCAACTCTGGAGAAAAAAAGAGCTTTTAAGTAAAACTGGATAACTTGAGATCAAAAAAAAAGGAAATCACAAAACTAGTAAAGCACATGTATGAATTTTATAATAAATTTAGAGCACAAGAATTAACTTTGACAATTATTTACAGCATTATTCATCAAAGTCATAAATGGCAAATACATACAACACAATTGAACACAAATATCTATAATGGTTCATTTTATGTTTTGATCCAAATTCTCATCATCCAAGTCCAAAAGAATAAGATGAAGAAGAAGAAGACGATGATCACTGATCTAAAATGGGACAATAATGTGATTGGACTCTGTGGCAAGAGTGTATAGCAGAACTGTGCCCCCCACCACCACCACAAAAACAACAAACACCTATAACACAACACACAGCTACTACACTTTTGCTATAAATAATAAATTAAAACAAGGTCTTCATTTGATCAAACATAGTTTGCATGGTAAATACATTTTAGGGTACTGAAAGATCAATCAAGAAGCCATCCAGGCTGGGAGACATCATGGATATGGTCATCCAGATGTTATAAATTAACAAGTTATCGAGATCCAATAATAAGGATGAAGTCAAGTATATATAGTTCTAGATTAGGTTACAATCTGAAATAAGACTAGGCAATATATAAATGAATTTTAGATACCATAATCATATAACAAAACAAGAAGCTCAAATATCGTCAGGCAGGGGCTTATCAGGATTAATAACATTATTTCCATAAAAAAAAAAATTGCACTGTTGCATAACCTCATACATTATGAGTAGATATTATTTAATTGCTTATTAAAGAATATAAATTATAAGAAAACTTAATTCTACTTAATTTGCTATTGCTTCACTGAAAAAGCTTCCTGAGGCTTTCATTTCCCATCAATAGTTTTTTGTTAGAAATATGATTACGATTGTTAATAAAGACAGTGATCACCGCATCCAAAAGGTGCAACAAATATAGCAGAGACTTGGTAAGTTCCCTCATGGCATATCCAGTGCTTTGATACTGTTCGGGATTTCAAGTAAAGATTGACATTTTTCTGGATTTCAAGTCAAGATATTAGAAGGGTGAGCATGTAAGCATAATGACTGAAAGTCATGCTTAATTGTAATTTGTAGTACTGCACCATTTTATTGTGTAATTTTGCTCATGTGACTTATGACTTATGGGTAGAGAGGTCAATTACTCATCCAAGAACCCCTTCAATGAGATGGATATCCTTTTACAACTACTCATCCATCAATATCATGTCAAAGATCTTCAAAAATTGAAAGCATTCATGATGCTTGCAAAACAAATAAGCATTCTCTCTTATTGAAGCAGCAGCAGGTACCTCTAGTTCACTAAAAGACAAAACATTTGGTAAAGAAAACACTTGAATGATGGGCTGAAGCACATCACCATCAAAAGTTCTGAAAGCTAAAGAAAAAAAAAATGAAAAGAAAGCCTGGAGGAAAATGACCAACTGTACCAGCTAAACTAATGGAGATGATTGTTATGCAATTTTTAGATCCACTTCATTTTTATAAGTAAATTAAAGCCAGTGTTCTCGACACTACATAGTGACATAACCCTAGCTTACAACTCCATGTAACAACATCAAGAAAACAGACCAAATAACAGAGAGGGGCACACTGCAGTTTTAAGATAGAGTAGAGCAAAAGATTACAGTGATAAAAGAAATCTTGCCTTCAACTGACATAACTAGAAACAATGACCTTTCCAAGATACAAAATAAAAAATAAGAATAAAATATTCAATTAAAAGGGTATTTGGGCTACAAAAGCCTCATTTAATAGCATATTTCATAATCTACATGAGTGTTCACAAATACTAAGTGACTAAAGTATTCATGTAAGCAACTTAAAACAGCATATGAAATTCAATCTTAAAGATAAGGACCGCAAAAGGCTTACTCTTTTAAAAAATGATATCAAAACCCTTTAGGGTTGATCTTTTTATAAAACAAAACCAAAAACAAAAAATCTTGTTTGTGAACAGAAACTTTCAGGTCTATCATCTTCCTATATCTTTAAGGATAATACATGATGAAGTCTTTACAGCATTGAAGGAGCTTCCCTGAAGTAACATATAGCATCTACAGTAGATGGGAAGTGTGCAGGTCATTGTTTCATCTAACATGCAGTACAATCTCTTTGGATCACTTTCTGAAGTTCTAAATGTTTAATTCTGAAATATTTATCTTGAATCCAGATTTATTGGTCTCAGCAAATAACAAAGAACCCAATGACCACAACAGCCAAATGATCAACTTCATTTTAAATTATTTATGCAACATATCTAACCTTCATGATCTTATTCTAATCCCGAATGGCCCATGTATTTCCAAGTGCTATTTGGTCCAAAATATGACAAGATTTGTTTTATACATAGCTGGTCCTAAGCCTGGATAAAGGAGGAAGGTTGTGGTAGGTTGACGGCTAGCATAAAACTATAGTCACACCCTATAAACATGAATCCAATAGAAAAAATCGATAAAAATATAGCATTCCTCAGAAGCGACGCGTTACATCGGACCCCGAATGTAGTGAAAATGATAAAGGATAGATAAGATAGCTCTCAAAAGCGATGCGTCACATCGGCGCTTAAGTGTGACAAAAAATAAGCAAAAGTTTCCGCATCTTCATGGACATATGTGAGTAAAGAAGTTAGTCCAAGAAAATGAAAATTATAATAAAAATAAAAATAAAATAAAATAAAATATGTTTAATAACTTGGAATATAGGGTCATTAACAGAAAAGTTAATGGAACTAATAAATATAATGACTAGAAGAAAAATTAACGTAGCTTACTTACAAACCAAGTGGATAGGTGAAAAAGCAAAAGTTGATGGTTTTAAATTTTAGTATACAATCAAAGATAGAAATAAAAATGGAATAGGTATTATTGTAAATAAAAGCCTAAAAGATGAAGTTGTAGACATTAAAAGGATAGGAGATAGAATAAATTTAATTAAATTAGTGATAGATAAGGAATTAATAAATATTATTAGTACTTATGCTCCTCAAGTAGGTTTAGATAGTGTGACAAAGCAAAATTTTTCGAAGGATGTGGATGGACTAATTCAAGATATTCCTACTGGAAAAAAAAATAATTATTGGAGGAGATTTGAATGGACATGTAGGAAAGTATAATATAGGTTTTGAAAGAGTATATGAAGGTTATAGATTTGGAGATAGAAATGATGAAGGATGTGCCATTTTAGAGTTTTCGATGGCATATAATTTAGTATTAGCCAACAAATATTTTAAAAAGAGGAACTCTCATTTGATAACTTTTAAAAGTAGATATAATGCTAATCAAATAGATTTTTTTTCTTATCAGAAAGATTGATCGAATGTTTTATAAAAATTGAAAGGTTATACCGAATGAGGATCTAACTATACAACATAAATTAATTGTTATGAATGTATGTATTTAAAAATGAAGGAGAAAGATTACAAGGTATAAATATACAAGGATTAGATGGTGAAATTTAAAAAGAAGAAAACTAATAACTTTTAAAGATAAAGTGATGAAGGAAAATTGAGTATAGATGGAGAGATTAATATCATATGGGAAGAGATGGCTAATAGTATTAGAAAAGTAACTATAAATGTATTAGGAGAGTCAAAAAAAAAAGGACCATATGATAAGAAAACTTGATGGTGCAATGAGAAAATTCAATTAGCAAGTAAAGCTAAAAGAGAGTGATATGAAAAACTACCTAAACGTTAGAATGAAAAAGCATATGAAAACTATATAATGGTTAAAAAAGAAGTTAAAAAGACGATACGGAAGATTAGATGTAAGGCATATGAGAAATTATATCATAAGTTAGAAACTAATGATGAAGAGAAAGAATATATATAGAATTGAAAGAGTAAGAAATAAAAAAACTAAAGATATATTTCAGGTTAAATGCATTAAAGATGATGATCAAAAAGTTTTGGTTAAGAAAAAAAAGATAAAAGAAAAATGGAAAAGGTATTTTAATAAATTATTAAATGAAATCATATAGATAATTTAGGATACCCTATTAGCTCCATTAAGGATAAAGTTATAATGTATACTCATAGAATTAGAACATCTGAAATAAATTATGAGACCTATAAATGAGCCTATAAAAAAAATAAAAGTAGAAAAAGTTATGAGACCTAATAAGATTCGTATAGCAGTTTGAAAATATTTAGGTGATGCTGAAGTAAAGTGGGTGACAAATTTATTTAATAGGATTTTAGAAACTAAAACGATGCCTAATGAATAAAGGAAGAGCATTATAGTTTCAATTTATATGAATAAAGAAGATATGTAAAACTGCTTTAATTATTATGGTATCAAACTCATGAGTCATACTATAAAACTTTGAAAGAGAGTAATTGAACATAAGTTGAGATGTACTACCAAAATATCAAAAAATTAATTTGATTTTATGCTAAAAAGATCGATCATAGAAGCTTTTTTCCTCTTTAAGAGATTGATAAAGATGTATAGATCAAAGAAACAAGATCTTCATATGGGTTTTATTGATTTAGAGAAAGCATATGATAAGATCCCTAGAAAAATCTTATGGTGGGTGTTAGAAAAGAAAGGAGTACATGTTAAATATATTAACATAATAAAAGATATGCATGATAGAGCAGTTACTAGTGTAAGAATTATGGATGGTAATACTAGCGACTTTCCTATTACAGTAAACTTACATTAAAGATTTGCTCTTACTCCCTATCTTTTTGTTTTAGTTATACATGAACTTACTAGATATATTTAGGATAATATTTCATGATGCATATTATTTGCAGGTAATATAGTACTAATAAATAAAACTAAGGTTAGAGTTAATCGTAAGTTAAAACTATGGCAAAATGCATTAGAATTTAAAAATTTTTGGTTAAGTAGGATAAAGACAGAATACATGGAATGCAATTTTAGTACAATTAGAAATGAAGATAAATGTAGAGTACAAATTGAAAACTATAAAGTTACTAAAAATGATCATTTTCGGTATTTAGGATCAATTATTCATAAGAAAAGAGAGATTAAGGATGATGTTGTCCATAGGATTAAAATTGAATAAAATGAATAAGTGCAACTGGAATATTATGTAATCGTAGAGTACCTACCAAGTTAAAAAAAAAAATTATAGGACAGCCATAAGACTATCTATGCTTTATGACATGGAATGTCGAATAGTTAAAAATATACACGTACACAAGATGAATGTGGCAAAAATGAGAATGTTAAGATGGATGTATGGTAATACAAGAAAAGATAGAATAAGAAATGAAATCATTCGTAAAAAGATAAAGGTAGCTCTAATCAAGAATAAATTAAGGGAATGACGACTTAAATGGTTTGGACATGTGCAACATAGATTTAGAGATGCACATATGCGGAAGAGTAACTTGATACATGTAGAGAAAAAAAGGCAAAGATAGACCAAAAATCATATGGAAGTGATAAAAAAAGACTTAAAATTTTTGCATCTCACAAAAAATATGACTTAGAAAAGAGCTGAATGGAGAAAAAGGATTCATGTAGCCAACCTCAACTAATTTGGAATTAAGACTTTGTTGCCATTGTAAAGATGCCTCAATAGTGTTGTATCCAAGACTAAATTTAAAAGCCTCCAACTCAACTTTTTGTTAATAATAATATATCAAAGTGCCCTTAGAGTAAATTTCCACATTATTTATCTTTTATATTTTTTTTAAAAAAAGAAACAAAGAAGACTTGCTTGAGTGATCAACCATCAGAGCGCGTGCGCACGAGAGAGAGAAAGAGAAAGAGAGTTCTAAAAAATGATTAAGCTAGTTACGTGGTTAGGACCTGTGAAAAGTTTTGGCTTCTTTCCTATTATCCATTATGCATGATTTGCAGAAATATTTTACTATTTTTTAATGCCTTGCTATTAGTGTCTTGTGTATAATATTCACATTTCTTCTAAACAGCAATATTACATTATTATTGCTTCTGTCCTTTTCTTTTAATATGATTTGCCTTGACCTGTCACAATAACAAGTCTCCAGATCCACATAATTGACTTAATGCAATCACCTCTTTTTTACTATCTAATCTTTCACAAGAGGATTGAGCAAACCAGTTGCTTTTTTTTTTTTTTTCTCTTAATTTTAAAATTAGGTTCCCCTTCTGGGAGCAAAAATCCTTGTATGCAGCTCCTGAGAGTTCCATTCCAAAGGATCAAAATTCAGCACCTAGATCTTGAGAATGGACAATGTCCTTCATTTTCTAATTCAGCTACACTTAATATACCCATCAATCATGGCACGCAGACATACATCCTATAACTGACATATCAAGCCTACTTGGGGATTGCATTCAGTGAGAGAGTTAAGGTCAAGCATTTAGCAAAGCAGGTTGATAAATATTTTTCTTCCAAATAATAAAATTAAAATAGTCAACCAGTATACTTACAGACAGATTAGTAAGAACAAATAGTTCAAAATGAATGTTTTGCCCATACCGGATACTTAATAGATATTGATATTTGTTTGATACTTTAGGATACAACTTGGTGCTTATTTAAGTATTCTATTTTTGGAACTCAAAAAAGCTTCAGATACTTCCTGGATATATCTGAGATGCTTCTCCAATACTTTTAGGGAAGAGATGAAAGGCTCTATTTTCTTTTTTCCTTTTTCTACGAATGTTGACCTTTAATCCAACAACAATAACAACAATAAAGCCTTAATCCCAAACTAGTTAGGGTCGGCTACATAAATCCTTTTCTTCATTCAATTCTATTCTGAGTCATATTTCTTATAAGATGTGCAAAGATTCTTAAATCTTTCTTGATCACTTCCTCCTATGTGATTTTCGGTCTACCTCTACATCTTTTTACTTTTACATGTATCAAGTCACTCCTTCGCATAGGTGCATCTTTAGGTTTACGTTGCACATGTCTAAACCATTTAAATCATCCTTTCCTTAATTTATCCTTGATTGAAGCTACCTTTAATGATAGATGACTAATTTTGGAGTTTATGATGTTAACATTATTGTGAGTATGAATTGTGATCCATGAATCTAAATGATGGCTAGAGAATAGAGTTTGTGCATGTTAATGCTATTATATAGAGTATATGTTAAGTTGTTTTGATAATCCATTATAGTTTCTAGGTGTTTTTTCTTTACAACATAAAAATAACATTTATTAATTGTTGTATCCCAGCCATATTGTATTCTACTTCTTACAGACTTGTTGTATTGGTGTTTATCTACTTTGTTGTATCGGAATCCGATATCCTTATCCATGTTTCATGGTATATAGAAAAACTGATAAATGATGTCTCTTAACTTGACTAAAACAAGCTAATAATAAATTCAGTAAATAGCTTTCCGTCAAACATTAAAAAGTTCTCAGGGGGTATAAAAGAAACACTAGCCTCACCCCACACGCATGCCTTCTTCAATATCAGTTGGAGAAACCTTATCAGCCAAGCCAACCACAAACTGCATATGGCAGAATAATAATGATAATAACAACTTCAGTCTTCCATATTGCAGTTCTTTAAAATAAATCATTCCAATAAAACATTATATTTATAATCAGAAAACATACCTTGGCAATTTGCTTTACATTTATCACATATTTAGCATCTTCAGTGTTCGGATTAATAATCTTTGTACACCTAGCAACCTTACAGAGAAAAGAAAGCATGCCTAAGAATTTGCAAATACTAAAGCACAGGCATCAATCTGAAAATTATTAATTCACAACTATATGCATAAAAGAATATTCATTCAATGTTATACAACATAATAGGGTAAATTTACCTGAAGAGGTTGCTCTTCTTGCATCATTTGCTTGTCAGAAACTAAATCCCACTGGCTTGGTGCAGCTAAACCAGTGTCAGACTCTGTGATTCCTGCCATTTGATTGGACAAAACAAGTTTTATGAGTTAGAGACTTAAAAATAAGTCCTAGCAATAGAGACACCCATATATGATGGCCTTTGTTTTTGAAAAAAACATATAAATCAGTCTATCCCATACAAACTCACAGTTCTAGCCACTGAATTTTCACTAAAACCTACAGCATAAGAAAAAATAAAATCACATTCCAGCTACATGTCTGCAATATATTCACGTTGTACTAATTCTGCAGCAGATATCTTTATACAAAACTCTGTTTCTTCTACAATAATTAATCTAAATAATGAAAATACCAGCTGCAAGTCATGACTCAATCCTGACCTAGGCCATGCTCACCTTTGCAGTCATGAATCATCATTAAGCTGATCCATATGTAATGTTAAGACAAGTAAAAGACGCCCTCCAAAATTTTGATCTGATTGTTCAATTAATCTGATAAGTATAACCAAATGCAAACTTCTATTTCAGGTTGGACAAAACCGTTGGGTCATCCACTTCTATTGCCACCCTTAAAATAATAGCATCAAGATGGCACTTTTCAAAGAATGAGGCCTCTTATTATTTCATTGCTTTGTTTTCTAAGTTTCTGTGATGGTTTTAAAATGAATCTTTTTTTGATTTATTAGGTTATATGCTTAAATAGTTGCATTTTATGCACTCCAAATTTTCTAAATATGTTCAATTTCTTATAAATTTTGCCTATCCAATCAAATAAGCACTAAGATTCTGCCCAACTAATTCTACAATTCTTCCAGGGCTTTAACATTGTTCACCTTTTAGGCTCAAATCAAGATTTTAGCTTATCTTTAATATATATTTCAAAACCTTTTGTTTAAGCAGCATTTGAAGCTCTCTCCTATATGAATTTTAGGACAGTTCCAAACTTTCAAATCAATTTTAGCCACAAAAAAAAAAAGAGATTCACTGTTTTCATAATTAATGGCAACATATCTGAAAGTAAAAGTGGTGTGATTGTGTTGCATGGTATAGATATGGAGAGCAATCTGATCATATGTAATTTTATAAATATTCCCTTAAAAAATTAAATAAAAAACTGTGATCACTGTCATGAAATTGAACGCAGCACTTTAGTAGTCCACGTTTAGGGTAAAACCTTGTGCCTACGTAGAGGATTCCCAGCAGTTAGAGTTTCTAATATTGTGGCTGGTGATTCCTAAAATATTTGCAAAATGATTTGTAGCTAAAGCATCCCTCTGTTGCATGTGAATGAATGACTTGATTTATTTGACTTTCTTATCATCTCATAAATAACAGATAAAAAGCTTCAAAAGAAGAAATAAAAAAGCATGCTACGAAATAAATATAACCAACGCTCACCACATAGATCATTGATCTTCTTGGTCATGTCCTTGATTTCTTTCTCCACTTTCTTAATGCTCGCAGAGTAAGGCCCCAGACCCTGTCACCAAGCAATTCCAACATATATATTTTTTTCCAAAGAAAAAGAAAAAGAAAAAAAAAAAAAAAAAAAAAAAAAAAGGAAATAATCGGTTGTGAACAACCAAGCCCATGTCAAGGGGGAGAAAAGATTGTAAATCAAAGGATAAAATGAAGTTTTGGAATGCAATATCTAACACAAAACCCTATGCAGGATGAAAAACCCTATTCAACTTAATTTTCAAAAGAGTACATGAACTCATTAGGCAACAGAAGGATCGTATTGAAATACAAATCTGAGCCGATCCTAAACCTCGAACAGTGAAGATTTCAGCAGGAGGAAAAAAATAAAAAAAAATAAAAACAGTATAATCGAAGAATGAGAAAAGACATCAGAAAACCAAATATAAGGAATAATCTTTCAGACATTTTACAAGCAAAAAGCAAAAGAGAAAATATTCGCTCTTTAACTCAGAATGAGGCAAAATTCAGATAACTAAAACTGAATATCTACAAAATTGAACGGACCCTAACCCTGGAGCAATGAAGATTTCAGCATCAAAAGGTAGAATCACCCAGGAAAAAAAAAATAAGAAGAAATTATCCTTAACAATTACACATTCGATCCTATTACATAACATCCAGTATTCGATTTCTACCTCAATGCGGACCAACAACAGTAGTAGAAACATCCAACACAAATAAAAGAGAAACACGAATATAGGCTTCAAGACCGATCAACAGCAAGGATTAAAAGATAAAATGCACCTAAATAAAGCAAATCGCAGATCAATCAGATCCAAAAACGATGATTCCAAAGAATGAGAGGTGCGTACATAGGTCTTGAGGAGGGCGATATCATCCTCATCGAGGGAGCGAGGGTTCTTCTCGTTCGCATCCTCTTCCGGTTCTGGAGCCATGGTAGAGCCCTTTCCCGGTCGGTGAAACTCCGTTGACAGCAGTCGGCTCCTGTTTTGCCTTCTTCCCCAATCCACGGTCTTAAAGCTAATCGGATGCGAATCCGGGTTCGGGTTGTGCGTTCAGATCCATGATCAAGTATTCTAGGCCTAGGATTATTTTACTTATTGATATTTCTATTTCATCTTAAAATAATTTTGTCACGCCCCGATCCGAGGGTAGATCCACGAGGTGATAATCTGTCTTATGCTAGGCAAGGCGTCCAACGGTCATTAAATCAAAGATCAATTAACTATTATGCCATTAAAAATTTAGGATATAAGAAAACATAAATTTTATTTAAGTTATGCTAACAGGAGCTTTAATTTATTCATGTCTCTCTTTATTTCTTTGGTTTTGAAAAATATCAACAAGAGTTTAATGAGCTCACACTCAATAAGTAAGCCTAATATAAAATATATTATATAATTTCAAAAATATAACATGTCATGATTTTTTTACTTTCATTATGTCAAAACTTTCATATCATCTTATTATCTGATGTTACTTACATTTTTTAAATATATTGAAATCATATTCTATTTTATGTCTCAAAAATTTTAATTCAATTTTTCAAGTCATCACAATCATAATTCACTTATTTCATATCATCACAGTTATGTTTCATTTATTTCATGCCCTCATAACCATAATTCACTTATATCATGTCATTATAGCCATAATTCATTTATTTCGTATCATCTTAGTTAAGTTTCACTTATTTCTTGTCATTAACATTTATATTTCATCTTATTACGAATACACCATGACCACAAATAATGGCCACATATATTCTTGTGACAGGTCAGAACAGAACACCTCTATGCCCTATGAATGGGAGACAGAACAGAACACCACATTTAACCCTATGGATGAAGGCGTATCCTCTACATATATCCTCTGTGAAGGTAGGTCTCGGTATCAGCAAGTCATATCATATTTTCTTATTCAGAACTTCTTTTCATTTTTTATTTAAATATGGTTCATAAAATTTTCTTAGGTTAACTTGGCATAAGCATACATTCATATCATGTTAGCTACGTTAATAACATTAATATCGAATATTTTTACTAATTTATGGCTTGAATATATATCATAACTATTTATTTTGCATAAGCAATATTAATTTATTATTTTTATTATTATCACATATACCATTATTATTATTATTACTATTATTATTATTATTACTATTATTATCATTATTTATTTATTTATTATTTTTATTTATTTATTTATTTTATGAATTATATAGTATTTATCTAAAATCTAAAATATAATCAAGCTTTCAAACGAATAAAATAACGTATCTGAATTTATTTGCATGATAATAACAGATAAAAAGCAATATCCAAATATATGCAGACATTTTATTCAAAAATTGCATAATTTACTAAATCACTTGTGATAAATGGCTTACTTACCTTCTATTGCTAATCCATAAGTCTAAATTAGGCTTCTGACACCTACAACATAATATTTAAATTTTTAATTTTTAAAAAACATGCTAAAATAAATCCTATTATTCTATCAAGTCTAGTCTTAGACCCGACTTGAGGCTTGATTATCTCAATATTTATCAGCTCAAATAGAAAAACAAAAATTCTTCTACAAACTAAAAGTATCCCCAATAGAAACCTGAATGCCAGAATGTTGGGTTAAGACTAATTTAGGCTCCAAAAAATAGGCCCTATTAGGCTCAAAGAGCTAAACCCAAGGCCCAAACCCATTTCATTTTCTTCCTTCTCCTCTTCCGTTCCATTCCTCTCCTCAATTCTCTCTGTTCCATTTTACCTTAACTCATGCACATATCATACATACTAAATCTACAGAAGTATTATATATTTACAAAAATTATTTGTACTTAAATAACAGTGCTAATTGTTTAAGGCAAATATAGAGATATTGAAAATCAAATATCAATTAAAATTATATACATATATGACAATTGTTCAAATGTTATATTAATTAATTATTTTAAAAATTACTGATAATTAGCTTACTTACCTTTTATCGCTATTCCACAAATCTAGATGAACTATTTGGGCTTCTGATACCTACAACATAATATTTCATATTTTAAATTTTTTAAAATTTATGATGCTAAAATAGACTTAATTAAGCTACCGAGTCTTGTCCTGAGTCCAACTTGAGGCTCGAATATCTTCATATTCATTAGTCCAAATGAGGAAACAAAAATTTTTCGACGATCAATGAGGATCTAAACCCAAATTTGTATACATTGGGCTAAGTTCAATTTGAGCTCTAAAAATTAGGCCCAACTGGGCTCAATAGGTTGAACCAACACCAGTCCAACCCATCAATCTCTTCCCTGTTTTTCTCTCACGAGCACCCGTCACTGTGCTCGTGGGTGTGGGCGGCCTGGAGCTGCCGCCGGCCTTGCGCGGCTGACCGATCGGTTGCCGCCGATCACCCAGCGCCGACAACCACCGATAGCCGCCTTCCTCTCTTCCCTTTTCCTCTTTCTCTCTTTCTTCCTTTTCTCTTCTCTTTTCTTCCTCTCGTGTTTTCATCCCTTCACTATTCTTTCTCTGCTCCTCCTTCTCTCTTCTTCCTTTTCTCTTCTCTTTTCTTCCTCTCGTGTTTTCATCCCTTCACTATTCTTTCTCTGCTCCTCACATGGTCTGACGCTGGGATAGGGACCATGTTGCAGAAACGTCGTCCTATTCATTTCCTGCCTCTCTTGTCTCATAACTCTTGTCTCATAACTCTAGCAAAGATAAAACGAAGTTACCTAAATGACAAGACAGTGAAAAGGGATGCTGAAACATAAAATAATATCCTTCTGATCCTCGCTGGTTTGAGCAATGGAGTGGCAGCGACTCTTGGCCTTCCGCGCGTGAGGTACGGGTTGGGGAAAAGGGCGGCCTCCACACGCCTTAAGCCGGCTCGGATCCGAGCTGGTCAAACGGACCCAACTCGGGTCGGGCCTCACACTTTCTCTTTCTCTATTTCTCTGTTTCCATGGCCCCATAACTTGTCGGCGATGATTCCCCGCTGCCCGCTGAGTCGGCCCCTCATCTCTCCTCTTCTCTTTTCTCTCTCTCTCGCCTATTGTTCTCAGACCCCATCTCCCTCTCTCTCTCTCTTGTTCTCGCTAACCCACGGCCTCATCTCCCCCTCTCTCTCTCTCTCAGCAACAGATCTCTCTGCAACTCTTCCCGTCCACCACACTCTGGATCGAAAATATCCAAGCTTAGCATAAAATAAACATGGGAGGGAAGGAGATTACCTGATGATGCCGCCGAGTGGAGGAGGTGCTGGTGCAAGTCCGGCGGCTGGCGATGGGTTGAGGAAAACATAGAATACGGGTGTTGCAGGGAAATGAAGAAGAAGGGGATGGTTTTTTTTTTTCCGCTTCCTGTTCTCTTTCCATTCGGGGTAACAGGCGGAGGAGGCAGCGAAACGGCCTCCTCCTCCATCTCACACGCCCGCAATACTGCGGCTAATGTCGTGTTGAACGCGTCTTACCCAGGCGTTACACCCTCTCCCCTTGAAACTAATTTCGTCTTGAAATTATTGCTTCCTAATTGTACCTCATACCCATAATTTCGATCACAAAATAAGCTCTACATTCATTTAAGAAAATGACAACTACCAATTTACTTTACATTCACATGCCATACGGTAAGAAGCCTTGAGAGAGGTCCACTACCGAGGGCTAAATCAATGGTAAACTAAACCTCCCGTCTAAAGCAATTCAGTCGATTCCTCACAAAAGACTTCAAAAAATTTATGAACTACTGAAATATCTTTCAACTTTATTCCTTACTAAAGATCCTTGACTATAGCAAGAAACTCCTCACAAGCTTTTCTCAAATATTTTCCTGTCTACAAAGCTATGACTAACACTGATGCAAAATCCTCTCGACTTCCAGCAAAACTGAATTCAAGCTAATTAGAAATTTTTAAAAATTACCTCCTTTTTAAAACGGTCAGTTCATCCCTAAGATTACATCAAAATCTCTCAATGGGAGGACAAGTATATTGGCTTCTAAATCTTTATCCTCAATATTTACCCGACAAGATCTATATACCGAGACTACTGCTGGCATATCTCCATTAGGTAGGGCAATATTCAATTCTAGCCTTAGGGGAATAAGTGACATGGTTTCATTTTTGGCAATAAAATCATCAGATACGAATGAGTATATAACATTCGAGTCTACTAAGATGTGAGCAAAAGAGTTAGCTACTTCTATCATACTTTATCATAAATTTAACTTTTCTTATATGCCATAAGATTTAATTATACTATTGTCTTTCTTATTTGTCATTCAAGATCATTGTACTATACAAGATATCTATGCCATAATTTATAAATCTTAACTTAACAGACTACTTGTCATCACCGAGTTAGAGGTAACAGGATCATGTTGTGTAAGGGTATAGACCCTTCCTTGAGTCCTACACCATTGCTGACTCCTTTCTTGATCTGAATGGGGCTGTCGATCCTTCTTGAATGGACAGGTGGCGATTTTATGGTCCATCCTTTCGTAGATATAGCAAACATCAGTCAATCTGCGGCAATCCTTGCCTAGGTGGTTCTTCCCATAGTGAGGGCATTGGGCTTCATTACCCTTCTGCCCAAATGAAGCCTGGTATAAATCTCCTTTCTTTGACTGCCTTGAACCTGACCAGAAAAGGGCTTCTTCCTTTTATTCTGGTCCCTCTCTTGCTGCACCTCATTCATATCTCTTTCTATCACTAAGGCTTTATTGACTACAGCAGCATAGGAAGAAAGTTCAAAAGCATTCACAGCATGCCTGAGTCTAGCCCTTAATCTTTCGGTAAACCTATGGATCTTGACCTCTTCCATTGCTACCATAGCAGAGGTGAATCGGGCCAGTCTAGTAAACTCAACTTCATATTGAGTCATAGACAGGTTCTTCTATTCCAATTTAATGAATTCAAACTCCATTTGACCCTGAACACTCTTGGGAAAATATATGTTAAAAAAAGCCATTCAACCTGCTCTCCTCCAATAGCCACCAATCGTAGGCTTTACCTTGAAGAAGATAGGTGGCAAACCTAATTCTTTCTTCCTCTTGGCTGCCATGTGCCTTAAAGGCTTTCTCCATTTCTATTATCCATCTCTCATCATCAATGGACTTGATAGAGCCAATGAAGGGGGCAGAGGCTCAACCTTTAAATTCATAAAAACTTGTACCCCCTTCTTGCTAGGGCTAAGACTGGTGATCTGACTAAGTAGACGGACCTTGCTGGGCAAGCTAACCTTCCTGGACAGGTTGACTTTGGTGTATAGGTTGACCTTGCTATTGCTACTGCTGTATGGTTTGCACTACCTACATGACTCCAAAAAGAGCCCGCAATATCTCGATCTAAGCATTCCCTGCCAGGTCTACTGAGCCAAATCCTCCCGAAGCATTTTGGCCTCCTTGCTGGTTTGATTCGCTAGCTTAAGAGCCATCACCATTACGTTGACTCTTTGTACGACAAGCCATTTTTATAATTTTCTATCATTTATATATTTCAATCATTTTTTTTTGCATTTCACAGGTTAAATCATTAATCTCATACTTTCATAATAGTTATTTACTGTTTATTTAGGGTTATTATCCTCCAAAAGTCATCCTAATGTCTTGCCTAGAATTAATCATGAGTTTTTTCCTAAGGTCAAACCTAAGCTCTGATACCATTTATAATACCTCAAATCCACTTGCTAGCCCAATTAACGAATAGCGGGCCAAAACCATGTGGCCCAAAAACTTGAGTGAAAGTTAATGGGTAGCAACTAGACTTGAGTTATAAGCACATAACACTTTCTTTCCTATCTAATGTGAGACTATTTTTAGGGTGTTACAATTTTTCTTACTTATACGACCTCATCGCACGCCATAAGCTAACCAAAATCTACCTCGAGCCAGGTCATTGGTGTTGCAAAGGTGGCTCCACGTCATGGCGGGATTCCACCACCATCCCATGGGTAGCCCTTTCCTCATGCCCACCAACTTTTGCATGCTTGAGTCGGCTCTGATACCAATATAGATGTCACTCCCCGGACTCAAGGATGGATCCAGGAGATGGCAACCCGCTGCATGCTAGGCATGCAAGGCATCCAGTAACAAAAGTAGTCATCAAATCAAAGGTCAATCAATTATTATACCATTAAAAATAATAACATTCTTATTGCAAATTCTAAATAAACAGATGTCCAGGATACAAGAAAACATAAATTTTATCTAAGTTAAATTGATAGAAGCTTCAATCTACCTATGTCCCTCTTCATTTCTTTGGCTATAAAAAATATCAACAAGAGTTTAATAAGCTCATACTCAATAAGTAAGCCTAATATAAAATATATCATATAACTTCAAGAATATAATATCATGGTTTATTTACTTTTATTTATCAAAATTTTTATGTCATCTTATTATCCGATGTTACTTACATTCTTGAAATATGTTAAAATCATATTCCATTTTATATCTCAAAAATTTTAGTTTCAATTTTTCAAGTCATCACAATCATAATTCACTTATTTCATGTCATCACGGACATGTTTCACTTATTTCATGTCATCATAATCATAATTCACTTACATCATGTCATCATAGTCATAATTCTTTTATTTCATATCATCTTAATTAGGTTTCACTTATTGCTTGTCATTAGCATTTACATTTTATCTTATTACGAATACGCTACGGTCACAAACTATGGCCACATATATCCCTATGACAGGGCCAAAACAAAACGCCACATACAATCCCTATGGATGGGGGCCAGAACAGAACACCACGTTAACCTCGTTGATGAGAGTGTATCGTCCACATATATCCCCTATGAAAGTAAGTTTGAGTATCAAAAATTATATAATAAGTCATATCATAGTGGACCGCGGGTGACACATTTTCTTATTCAGAACTTCTTTTCATTTATTATTCAAATACGGTCCATAAAATTTCCTTAGGTTAACTTGGCATAAGCACACATTCATATCATCTTAGCTATATTAATAACATTAATATCAAATATTTTTACTAATTTATGGTTTGAATATATATCATAACCATTTATTTTGAATAAGCAATATTAATTTATTATTTTTATTATTATCACATGTACTATTATTGTTATTACTATTGTTATCATTATTTATTTATTTATCATATTTATTTATTTATTTATTTTATGAATTATGCAGAATTTATCTAAAATCTAAAATATAATCAAGCTTTTAAATGAACAAAATAATGCATCAGAATTTATTTGCATGATATAGCAGATAAAAAGCAATATCTAAATATATATAGATATTTTATTCAGACATTACATAATTTACTAAATCACTCATGATAAATAGCTTACTTACCTTTTATCTCTAATCTACAAGCTTAAATTAATTATTTAGGCTTCTAAGACTTACAATATAATTTTTAATTTTTAATTTTTAAAAACTATGATGCTGAAATCAATTTTATTATTTTATTAAGTTTAGTCCTGATCTAACTTAAGGGTTCAAATAGGAAAACAAAAATTTTTCTATAAACTAGAACTATCCCTAATAGAAACCTGTATCCCAGAAGGTTGGGTTAAGACTAATTTAAGCTCTAAAAATTGGGCCCAACTGGCTCAATGAGCTAAACCCAAGGCCCCAAACCCATTTCGTTTTCTTCCTTCTCCTCTCCCCTGTTTCCATTTCTCTCCTCTGTTCCATTTTACCTTAACCCATGCCATGCTTGCCGATTGCTCGGGCCACCGCCGGTGACTCCCCTCGGACAGCTGACCGCCGCCGCCGGCCGCCGTAGCGCCGGCGACCCTTCTTTCTCTTTCTTTCTCTCTCTCTTTCTCTTTCTCTATTGCTCTGTTTCCGTGGGCCCATGACTCGTCGGCGATGATTCCCCACTGCCGGCTGAGTCGGCCCCTCATCTCTCCTCTTTTCTTCTCTCTCTCTATCGCCTATTGTTCTCAGACCCCATCTCCCTCTCTCTTTCTCTCTTGTTCTTGCTAACCCACGGCCTCATCTCCCTCTCTCTCTCAGCAACAGATCTCTCTGCAACTCTTCCCGTCCACACTCTGGATCGAAAATATCCAAGCTTAGCATAAAATAAACCTGCGAGGGAAGGAGATTACTTGATGATGCCGCCGAGTGGAGGAGGTGCTGGTGCAAGTCCGGCGGCTAGCGATGGGTTGACAGAAAACAGAGAATACGGATGTTGCAGGGAAATGAAGAAAAGGAGATGGTTTTTTTTTTTTTTTTCTCCTCTTATTCTCTTTCCATCCGGGCAACGGGCAGAGAACGTGGCGAAATAGTCTCCTCCTCAATCTCACAAACTTACTGACGGAGTGCGTTTCGTACCATTTTTTTTTTTTTTTTTTTCACCGGCTACATGGAATTGGATGCATAATAATTATGCATGTAAATTATCATTTTTTAAGTTATTAATTCAATATTTCAGATATAATGAAATCTTGGTTCAAACCACAAACTTATGTGGTCTAATTTTAAGGCTCAAATTTGATTATTTAATATTTATTTTTTTGAATTTATTCTTCTTACATTGTACATAGCTAAAGATTTGTGAAGAGTGCTCTACTTTAAATGTTATAGTGAGATAATAGCACGTCGCCAATGGCACTCTAAATGTTAGTGAGATAATAGCACGTCTTGCTGTGCCAATGATCAGAACAAGAAGAGTGTGAAAATGAATATTTAACTTGTCAAGCATCGATGCACGATAGCTTCCATTACGTCATTTTAAGGTAGTCAAAACTCAACTCTAAGTAATTTGTGTATACCCAAATGCTCTTATGGCCATTTGACAACTTGGTTCCAAAGTTCACAGAGAAAAGATGGTTTTGCTTTTTTTTTTTTTCCTTTCCTACTACTAGATATGTAATAAACCACCCAATTGTTTTGGTATGAAATGGAGAGTCAATAAAATTGACCTTGGTCAATCGCAAAGAAGGTTATAGGCCTTTTCCTTACTCATTGCCCTACCCCTCAACCTCTTAGGCCCATGGCAAAGTGGTAGCCACTTCATTAATGTGCGCTCAAAGGGGGAAGGACTTGGCCCTCCTCTTTTTAATTCACCACCACCTCTTTTAGGGGGGGCAATGGGCTGGGCCGCGAGGAGGGGGGGCCGATGGGCTGGGCCGCCAGAGGGGAGGGGAAATGAGAGAGAGAGAGAGAGAAGAGGGAGAACGGGGAGGGCCGCGGGGTGAGGGGGGAGCGCAGTCGCCGGTGGGAGGGAAACGAGAGAGAGACGAGGAAGAACGGGAAGGGCCACGGGGGGAGGAGGGTGGCCATCGAGGGGAGGGAAAACGAGACAGAGAGAGAGAGAGAAAGGAGGGAGAACGCGCAGGGGGGGAAGTGTGGCGGAGAAGGGAAGGGCCACCGGGGGGGAGGGGGGGAGAAGGGGAAGAGGGAAAGGGAGAGAGAAGGGAGGGGCGCACACGATGTGAAAAGAGAAAAGTCCACGTAAGCCAACTATAGCCACATAAGTATCCAGTCAGCAAATTTCTTACGGCGTCTCCCCTGTTTTAGTAGTAGGGACCAAACAAAAATAAAAAACGAAGTTCATGATCAATTTTGTAACTTTTTAAAGTTCAGGGACTAAAATGACATACCCCGATAAGTTTAAGGGTTAAAAATATAGTTTAGCCAAAAAAAATGATAAAGGTAGAGGCTACAATGGGGATGATGCTTGAGATCCTGTATAAGAGAAGAGACCATGTTTTTGACTTCATTTTTCATCTTATACAACCAAAGGCTACGGTGAAAGAAAAAAAAAAGTGAGGTTGGAAGAAGAAAAAAGAAAAAATTAATGACATCAAAAAAAATAAAAAATAAAATAAAAAAATGCTAGACTTATTGATATCCACTGATCTTTTGACTAAAAATTAGATAGAGATTGTAGCAGTATTGCTTGGATTAGGGTTTGTTGCACATAAAATGAGGGCAACAATATTTTATAAATAAAACAAAAGAATTTAACTTACCCCTCTCCCCGATGGATAAGCCTTTTTCCTCATTTTATTGGTAAATGATGCCCATAAGAATTTAACTTAACTATTTGATTCTTTTAATCGAAGCAAGAAAACATGGATAAGCTGATTAATGGAAAAGTCAACTGACTTTTTCATAAAACTTACCTATTAAAGAATCAAACCTATGAGAGCCTATACTGCTGTGTATTTAATCATACATCAATTATATGTCGGATAAATCTTGGATACTTGTATAAGATCAAAAAACCAAAATATTATCTTTGTAACTAGTCTTTTTGATTGGATGTGGATTTGAATTTTAATCATTAGCCTAGCAAGGATACCAAGGATTAAACAACTTGAGACCTATGATAGAATATGTTTAGTCTTGTATAGGTTATGTATTAGACAAATCTTGGATACTTATATAAGATTAGAAAACCCAATATTACTTTCTTAAAGAGCCTATTAGGGTGAGGTCTGAGGTTATTATAATCTTCCTCTCTCTTTCTCACTCTTCTTACTTCCCTCTCTGTCAAGTGGTTGACATAAGGCCAAACCACCCCTCGCTCACCAACTCTCTCTCTCTCTCTCTCTCTCTCTCTCTATCTATCTATCTATCTATTTGGAAAGGTGGGCTACCTTGGGTGATGGGTTGCGGTTCATTTTCTTCTACTTCCTAGTGGACTATGAGCAAAGGCAACTTTTCTCTTTTGCTTTCCTATGCTTCGATAGCAAAAAGAGCTTCTCTTAGAACCTTATAAACCACAACCCTGATCATTGATATCCTTTATCTTCTTGAATTACTCTTAACAAGATTTAATTAATCTTATGTAAGTGGATAGCTATCCAAACTCAAAAAGGATTAGTGTAAGATTTCTCCCTGAGCCACCAATTAAGGATAAATTCTAGCCCTCTTTTTTCTTAATTTAATTATTAGATTAGGCTGTGGAAAGTTTACAACTAAAGTTAGGGTTGGAGAGCCATATTTTGGAATTTAGGGAATTAAAAATTAGTGATTAATTATTTATAATTAGCAAGATTAGTTTCTAAATTTTGTTATGTCAAATATTAATTTTAAAATAATTGGGCACATTAGGTGTATTTACGAACTTAGTTGGTACATGATATTAGTCTTCACTATCAATTGAGATAAAGATTCCCAAGTATGATCACCCGTATGATTATGGATACATTCTTATATATTGATGAGTATATTTTGTTTCTGCATAATATTCTTAACTAAATATGTATGTCATAAATAAATAAATTATGAAGAAAATGTAATTAAAATGGGGTGCATTGGATTAGCTGCATGAGAGTTTGTTAGTCAAAAGCGAGAGTGTTACACCAATTATGATTTCTAGTGATTAATTGAAGGGTGACATTTTGGTTATTAGTCACAGGCTAAAGTATATTATGGGTGATGTGAGGTTCTATCATACTCTACTTTAATCTAAAGCATGGTTATGGCTAGTCTAATATCGAAATATGATAAGATATTAAATAAATATGATATAATAATTAGATGAGAAAAGAGAAGTATTTGAGCTTGCTACATGTGAGATTGCTAGTCGAAGGCTATAACATGATATTGATTATAGATGTCATTCATGGGATAAAGTATGACTTGCCAACCATAGGTTGAAGTGTGGCATGAGATATGGGACTAGAGCATGGTTATAGATAATTTAGACAGCAGGAAGTAGGTTATCAAATCTTATCTATATTAATAATTAATAATCTAAATTCATTATCTAATGGCCTTATTACTTGAAATTATGCAAACTAGGTATAAGCACGTTCAATGCATGGACATTAGAGTGTTTGATTTTTTTAAAATATTTTTTAAATATATAAAAATGTAGATTTATTTTTAATTTTATATTATTGAAAATTTAAATTTTAAAATTATTTATTTTAATTCTAAATTTTAAAGAGTATTTGATTTCCATCACTACAAAAATAAGAATAAGATAAATAAAGTACATCCGTCAGACAAAAAATATTTTTAAATTTAAAAGTTTAATTGTCTAGAATTTTAGATAAAAAATGATAGAATTTAAAAAATTAACTCTTTTATAAAAATATATAATTCTAATAAAATAAAACTCTAACTATAATGAAAATAATTGTCATACTCCAAGTAAGAGGCTTATGGTAAAGTTTTGGCTTTCTTCCATGGAGCTATGGCTAGCATTTTATTTTATTTGGATTTTTTTTTTTAAAAGAAGAGTTATTTTTTTTAGATTCTATCTTTTTTTAATCTAAAGTTTCAAATCAATTATTTTATTTGGATTTTTTTTAAAAAAAAAGAAGAGTTATTTTTTTTAGATTCTATCTTTTTTTTAATCTAAAGTTTCAAATCAATTATTTTCAATTAAAAAATATTTTTATCTAATATATATATATATATATATATGTATATATATACATATATACATATATATGTATATATATATGTATATATATGTATATATATATGCATATATATGTATATATGTATATATATACATATATATATGTGTATATATAAATATATACATACATACATACATATATATATGTATATATATATGTATATGTATATATTAAAGTATACTATTATAAAAAATTATGAAACATACTAACATCGAAGCATATACTTGCCACAAGTTTCATTTTAATATAATTAGGTACAAAATATATTTCATTAAGTGATGAGAAAATGTCTATCAAAAAAAATTACGTGAGTGATATAACATTATGCAAGTTGACTTTGAAATATCTCTTATGAGCTACATGCGAGTTCTTAGTGTGATGTTTTAGAGGATCTTTGATCAATGATATTTTATTTGGTGTAATAAGAGAAGAATTTTTTTGAGCAAAATATTAGATGGGTCAATAGTCTAATTTTGAATTTCCTAATCAAAGTTTCTCATTTGAAAGGAGCAATGGTGCCAAGAGTTCAATTGTATGATAGCAGTTAAATTAAAATTAGAAAGGAAAGAAGTTAATAGTTGGAAAGTCTTTGCCCCACAAAAAAAAAAAAAAGGGTATTCTTAGAAATAAGAAGTATTTTGAGACTTGGTAGGAATATAGGGATTGATGTATCAAAATATCTATAAAATGAGAGATGCACCTATGACATCAACAGTAGGAAAGTTTGTTATTTAATTCATCTCTACATGTAGCATAAAATAATAATAATAATAATATTTTTAAAAAGAGTATTTTAAGATTTGGCAGGAATATAAAGACTAGTGTATCAAAATATCTATAAAATGAGATATGCATATGTGGCATCAACAATTAGAAAGTTTGCTATTTAATGCACCTCTCCATGCGGCAAAAAAGAAAAATAGAAAAAAATGATACTTTTAGAAAAAAAAAGAGTATTTTATAATTTGGTGGGCATGTAAAGACTGGTGTGTCAAAATATCTATAAAATGAGAAACCCATTCATTAGTGGTTGAGGAGTTTGCTATTTAATGCACCTCTTCATGTGTTATAAAAAGAAAAAAAAAGGTAGGAATACTTTCAGCTTTACTTATATATACATATTAGATGGATGTATGATGCTACAATTATAATAATATCAAATATAAATATGAAAAATATGCTATTAGGTATATATAAATTATATTTGTAAAATGAAAATTGAAATACCAAACTATCAGAATTTGAATTTCATGATCGCAGCATTATATTACTTTTCATTATTTTTTAGTAATCACATATTTATTTATTTACTCATTATTAAGCATGCTAATGTGTTTATATAAATTCCTATTTAGTTGTTAGCTTATTTTATCATTTTATCTCTCTTTTCAGAGTCATAAGATGCCAAGCTTTAAAGGTTGATTGGAACTTTTTGAAAGAGAATTTTGGTTAGCTTTTTATCTAACATAGTTATCAAATTTGGATCAGACTATCTGTTTTGACTAATGAACCAATAAATCATATGCTAACTAGTCTAGTCCTTTAATTGGTGCAGTTACATAATTGACCTAGTGAAAATTAAGATGAGCCAATCAACTTTTTATTGACTCAATGACCCAATGTGAATCAATAAAATTTGACCCATTTTTTATGCCCTTTAAAATTTTTTTAACCAATATAATTTAAATATTAGTATTAGTATTATTTTTTAAACTTTTTTATCTTTTAGCTCTAAATTTTTCTCTTTCTCTTTTCTCTAAACCAATTAGGCTCTCTCTCATCTCTTTATCTTTCTCGAACCAATTTACTTTTTTTTTAGAAATTTAAGATTAATTTCAAGAATTAGTATGGATATTATACTTTATTGTAGTTTAATAATTGAATTTTAAAGACTAAATTTTATAGCTACAAAATTAGTTAAATTTTACAGGAAAATTTTCTTTATTTATTATTATTGGTCAATTTTAGTTTTAATTATATTTTACTTATTAATATTTTACTTATTAATGTGATTAGACCATTGACCCATTAGTTAGACCATTGAACCATTGACCCAATTCCTTGACTTGACCAATATCTAATCCAATTCTGATCATCATGGCATCTAATACTAGATGAATTTGAACCCTATAAATTCTCTCTAGCCATTATTAAGAAATTAAGTAATTTACAATAAATACAGAAATTATGGAAATAAACTTTTTACCTATTATAATTTAAATTTTGAATTTGATTTGGGGAATAAGATTTGGTCGACATAATTTTGTTAGAGATTTGGTCGACAGATATAGAAATAATATCTTAGCAGATTATGGTTTGAATTTTGGATTTGAATCTTGAGATAAGATTATTTTTTTTTAATGACATAAGTGGTGATTTAGGAAATCTTGAGATCAGATTTCTTAAAAGGCATGAGTGGAGATTTGGTTAGCTATCTAGTCAAAGATAAGATTCTTTCCATATATAAGATTCCTTCAAGGCATGAGTGAAGATTTTGCTAAAGATTTGGTTAAAACAATTTGCTACTTAATTCATGTAAATGGTATTATCCTATTATCTATTTTGTTGTACTACAACCAATAACTTGTGGTGGCTTATTTGTCTATCTCAAACCTTATTTGGTAGAGCTTTTCGGTAGCCCAAAAAATATTTTGGAAGAGATAAAAGTGTTTTTTTAAAATATTTGGCAAAATTTTTAAAATACTTTTAGGGTAATGTAAAAACTGTTAAACACTCTATTTGAAAAAACTATTTTCATCAGACTTAAAAGGTCAAAGATTTGAACAACAAGAGGAAGAACATTTAATTAGATGACATAATAACAATATAATATGTTTATAATAATATAATATAATGTAATACAATATAATATATTAAAATATTATTACAATATATTATAAATAAAAAATATAATTACTATAATTGTATGAAAATATTTTTATAATTATAATATATTATGTAGTGCAAAATAATATAATACAATAACATTATAAAATTCTATAATATCATGTACTAATATAATATGATTATATTACATAATGCCATAATTTTGTAATATTACTATAATAAAATAGCATAATTTTGTGATATTATATTATTAGATAATAATTATCATAATTTTAATAATATATAATAATATAATTATTAAATAATAGTAAAATAATATGTTATAATTACATTGTAACAATTTCATTATAATCATATTTTTTTTGTTATATTCTTATACTATATTATAATATTATAATATGATATATTTAATATTATTATAATAATTTATAAATTAAAAATAAATTTATAATAATAATTTCAATAATATAAATGGTTAAGCAGTTAAAAATACTATGCAATATCTTGTATTATTTTTAATATAAAATATTTTCTTAGTTTGATTGCCAAACAGATGCTAAAATCTTATACTATTTTAAAAATATAGCTATTAAATAATAAATAAGTTTTATTTTTAAATGTTTTATTACTAAAAAATATTTAATAATATTTTTTATTTTTTTTCAAAAGTCCTGTTACTAAAAACCCCCCACTACCAAAAAGCCACTGTTCTCAACAACTTTGGCAAAACGAGTCGTTAGCACGAGAGATACGAGAGAGGTGGTACATTTTGGTGCCGAGAAAAGTCGTCTAATTAGAGGAATTGGTCTATCACGGCATCAAATCATGTCAAATGGTGGAGTCACAAGTTCAAGAGGACCATACGATTGCACTCAGCATCCACAACAACGACTGAGAATATGTGGAAAAAAAAACTTGTAGTAGAGCACAGCCAGCCTTTTTTTTTTTAATACATATTTTTTAAAAATGAGAGACATTAATTTCATCCATCCAAAAGCTACATCCAATGCTTTCAATCCTTATCTCTCTTCTTTGTAATCTTAAATTTTTCTTTATCCATGGTATCACTCAAATACAGAGGAAAGCATTGTAAAAAAGGCAAAATGGTTTAAGATCAGATGGGACTGGATGAAATGTTATAGAGCTGCAATTGCACCCATTCAAGTGATCAAAAGAACGAGGGCAGAAAAATGCCCACAAAATGGAACATCCTTTCTTTTGATCAGCATCCATGCACACCATTTTTAAACAACAATGAAACAAGTCGATCATGAGTACTCCATGATTCTTGTTTTCTAGAAGTACAAGTTATCTGAAAAACGATGGTCTTCTGTGAACCTGGATGAGTAATCAAACTCCTCTATTCTTGGCTCGATTAATGGCTGCATGTTTGCTCCCTATCATGAAAGGAGGTTACCGAATTAGCACTCATGAACCAAAGATACAATTTGAACTCCATGCAAAAATAAGGTGTAAGCTTTGTATTACAGCTTTTGTGGGCTCTGCTGCCATGCCTTGAAAGGCATATGAAGCACTTGCTTGTGGAGCAGGGGTGTTTGAAGTGCAAGCGTTCTGAAGTGAGAGATGCTGGCTTGGAGGTTGGCTCAATATGTTATCCAGATCATATACTGGCTGGAACCGCTTGCTAACATCAAGCAGAAACATGGAAAAAAAATAGAGAAATTAGCGCATATGAAGTAAAGCTGCCCTCATCTATCTGGGCTAAGTCAGCCAAAGTCCAAGGATCCTCATCTGTCTCTAATGACCAATTACTTTTTCAAAGAGGGCCAAAAAAAAAAGGGGTGGGGGGGGGGGACTTCATAATTAAGATACAATTTCATGTTTCTTTCTTTAGTATAAAGAAGTATTAAAAATATCAACTTTAAAAATATATATATTTCTAGAGAAAACAGCTTATTCTTTTATATAACAGCCTGTATTCATTTATGATTTAATAAATTCCTTTTATACATGCATGCATGAATGTATGTATGTTGTATAATACATATCTACAGACACATAATGTGCTTTATACCTCAATTACTGAAGTGTTTTCAAAATGAGCCTGTCATAATCTGCAGTTTTAACTCTTTTGTTGCAGCTCAAATGATCCTTCAATTGTATTGCATATGGATATTCCTTAAATGTAACTATGCTATGAAAGATGAGGATGGTGGTGGCCAGAGGCACATTAGGATCATAAAGAGAATCACCTTTGCACTGCAGTGTTATATGGACCTTGTTGGCTCCAGTTCATTTGTACAGGGATAGAATTTGATGTTCCATTTGGATTGGCATGCGTCTGCTTATTCACCACATTTAAAAACTAAGCACCAATTGGGAACGGCTAAAATTATATTATCAGTGTAACAAGAACATCGAGATATTAATGCTACAAAATATTTTTGAGTTCAGGTTTTGTGAATTGAACGCAAGATACAGCCAAAGGATAAGAGCTGATGCTCCAGTCACCAAAGCTATATTACCTGTCTGTTTAACAGTTCTGGCAGCTGCCATTTCTGATTTTGGAGAAGGCTATTCTGGAAAGAGAAGGAATCCACCATGAGATTTCTGAAAGTTTGATTATTTCTGAAATAAAGGAAAAGAATGTTTCCTTACTTGGATCTGTGATGGCCCTTCTAAGATAGAGTGGCTCTGAACCAAGTTGTTCTAGAAGAAAAAAGAAAAAAGAAAAAAAGGGAGGATAAGTTTCATAAAATAAATCTAGAAGATAATGTCATCCACCATGTAGGATGTGGGGCCAATGTCATTTACCTGTTCATTTAACAACTCTGGCAGCTGTCTTTCCTGATTTTGGAGAAGGTGATTCTGGAAAGAGAATAAATGCATCATGATGTTGGGGTGGTAACAGTTTTGGTTTTTATTGCACTCTCTTTTTTTCTTTTTTTTTTCAATGAAAAAAAATTCCTTGCTTACCTGGACCTGTGATGGTCTTTCCAACCAAGAGTGGCTTTGAACCAACTTGTTCTAAAAGAGAAAGAAAGAGGTGAATGCTTATTAATTTCATAAAAGGAATCCAGAAGCCAATATTATTCACCCTCTGCAGTATGATTTTTATTTATTTTTTTTACCTACCTGGCTATTTGATGGCCCATTCAACCAACTGTAGGTTTCAAGCAAGTACATCTGAATAGGACCAAGACATAAAATAATCATAAGAGAAGCTTAATCTCCCAAAAAAAAAAAAAAACAAAATGGAGTTGAGGTACGAGGCTAGCATATTATCATTGAAGCGCCACCTTTCTATGAGAAAAATGTTGCAGCATATCAATCAGAAAAGTTTCATGTCTTTTTATTTTAGAGATCGACTCGGTGGCTTTGATTTCATCTTCCTCCACTTGAAAGTTCCTAAAAGGTTCAGAAGGATCCAAGGATGAACCAAAAAGACATAATTTTGAAAAATTTTCTTTTCTATTCTGATGAAACACATCTATCAAAAAGTAATGGAACTTGTTTACTTGAGACTGTCCATGGCTTTCTTGAGCTCTTCTTGCTTCAATTTCTCCTCTTCTCCGAGTACCTAAAAAAAAATCTGCTATATTAATAACAAATCAATTTACTCGAGGCAATACTAGATAATAAAAATTATATGAAAAAGGGCAATAGAAATTCGTATTCAGAGTCTGTGGTCAGTATGTATTTACCATCGCTCTAGAATTTGTGATGCCCCAAGAGTTTCAAGGAACGATCCATATCCAGGAGATCAAAAAATAAAAAAATAAAAAAATTGGTTATTATATTAAAAAAGACAGTCAATAACCCAAAGTGATGTCATGTAACATCTAAAAAAGAAAATAATAATAATAATTCATGCATGCATTGATTATCATTCAAGAGAGACAGAGAGAGAGATACATCCTATAGATCCAATGGTCTCTCATTGGAAACGATTTAATATTGATGGCAGAATACTAGTGTTGCATAGGAAAAAAATTAATTACCTAATAAATATTCTATTTAATTAACTCTAACAGCACCAATGTGCATATATGCACATACGTAGCATGATGAATTTCCGTAGATTAGTGAAACAACACGTGCATTAGAAAAGCATGAACCAAAATACATTGAATTTTGATGCGAAATGTGCAAAATTCAACACTCTATTATTGAAGCTATATTATGTGCTTATATAAAATTTTCATTATTTTATCTGCTTCTGTGCTTGTAGTTATTCTATTTAGGTGGGAGAAAGAGAGAGAGAGAGAGAGAGAGAGAGAGAGAGAGAGAGAGAGCATACTCGGCATGATAAGATGAGTTCGTGCCATTCTGATCCCTTATCAAATTGATTGTCTTCAGAGCACGCTATATATTTTTTTTATTCATATAAACAAACAAAAGAATCATTAAATGATTAAAGAAAATATAAAAGTCAAATGTATTCAATGTCAATTCATCTAAAACATATATCATATTCAGTTTTTGTGCTTCTGTTGCATCTCAGAATGTCTTTGTTTCATACCTCTTGTTCCTCTCTAGTACTGAAAGTTTGGCCGGATAGAAGATGATGAAGGTGGTAAGAAGACAAAGAGATGGAGAGAGAGGGATGATCAGTAAATTCCAAATTAACCAAAAAACAAAAAAAAAAAAAACAAATGAAGGAGGCATGGATGACAACATACTATACTTCCAAAAATTTAGGTGACCTCACGTATTGTTCAACAATATCTTCAATCCTGAAAAACGAAAATAAAATCAAAAAAAAAAAAACCCAGAAAGAATATCAAATATGTTCTCTATATCTGTGCATATATTGAAGTATACCTATTGACTCCGGAAAAAAAATTCAATCGATGAGCTTCTGAGAACGATATGAAGGCAACTTTTGCTCCTGTAAGTATTGACATCTCATATGACTTTCTAATGAGACCACATTTACGCTTGGAGTACGTAATATGAAGACTAGCTTCATCTTTGATCTTCCTAATAGGAATCCTCTTTCGACCCATGATAAAGAAAAGTTTGAATGAAAAGGTTGATGAGAGATTGCTGCCTCGTTGCCAAGGGGAAGAGGTTGAGAGGTATGGCAACGCTGAGGGAGGGAGGGAGGGAGGAATAAATAGGAGAAACAGCACAAGGGCCTTTTTGTCAATTTACTTGGTTATCAGGGTTAATCGGCCAGATGCTTTTAGATTGTTTGTTTTTATGGGAGAGGGGCTTATTGTAAAAGAATCAATTCGAGGGATGACATTGCATAAAGTATGTGAAGAGTGGATGATTAAAACAAAAAAAAAATTGAACAAGATGGATCAAAATAAGTGAAACTAAGCGAACTGGTCTCATGGTAATAAAATTTATTTCAAAGAATCAAGTATTAAAAATGCAAGATTGCTAAATTTTTGATCTACCATTTAGCTTTGTTGCAATCATTATATTAGAATTTATTTATTTTAATTTGTCACAACCATTGTATCTTTTCATCGTATAACATGCGTTTGACTTTAATAATATTATAAAAAGTTAAATTATATTAAATATCTTTTTATTCTTTAACTATCAAAGACGTTGAATGCTTCAATAAAAGAATTTTAACTTGTTACTGGTACCATGCAATCAAATTAATATATAGAGGAAAATCGAGAGGTTATTAAGATCCAATACCTCCTTGATAATCGGAGAAAAGATGCAACATGGTACCATCGTATTTTGTTCACTCCTCACCGTCCTTTATTAGTATTTGAGTTGCGACAACAATAAGTAATAATCTAAATCCTTTTTCTTCTCCTATTTACATATATTTATCGAAAAATGTTTGCATAACAAAGTTTGCTTAACAACAATAATAAATTTTAAAATTTGAAGTAATGCCCTAACAAGTTTTCGATGCATTACTTAGCATGCAATTATAATGATCATGAATGTTAAAAGTGTGAAAAGATAGTAGATATAAAACATTTTCTTTGAGACGGTGAACCTATAACTAATTGCTATTTGTTAGGGAATAACATGACCGTTAACAAAAATCTAAAAATTGATGCTCTCGTAGCTGTTGTAATGTAAATCCATTAAATATTATTTCTAGTTCACCAAGTGTCATTACCCTTCTCAGTCATCCTTGTCTATAGTTTTCAGCTTGACATTTTTTTCTATTGGGCAATTGGCCCTCCAATTTGCCATAGCATTGTAGAAAGGGGCATGAGCAACCAGCCAAATTCTTACCAGGTCCCTATCCCTTAGGCTTATTTTCACTCCAGTCCTACACCCACCAATCGATTACGTATATCCCCTTCCACCTGAGCTTTTATTAGTAGAAGGACGAAAATACCCCCTCTAACAGGAAGCAGCCAAAACCGCGGAAGGCTTTTACTAAGATTCCCTGTCCATCACACCTACAATAATTTTCCTTCCTGTTAGATACCTGCATTAATTTGTTAAGATACCGAAGCGCTCCACTTTGGAAACACCCTGTTCCACACCCCTTTCCTGAGATGTAGGTCCACGCGTGGTCCCCACTGGTTGATGGATGGATGGTGGGGGGGGGGGGGGGGGGCTTGGGTGTGGCCAGATTCGGTGCACAAGGTCCTTATCTTAGCATCATTTCATATGTTCCTCCAGTAAATCTTAAGCGTATCATCCGTTTCCAAAATTCGAACCTTGAGAAAAGCGTCAGATTTTTGTCAACGCTTGACAAAATTAGACTTCAACGCGTGGCGCACCAGAGAACAGAAGGATGGGGTGCCACTTGAAGGACCAAGTCCTCTGGATTTCGGTAATAGAAATATGCATCAAGGTTGGATTGAGCAGAGAGCAGGCCTCGATGCCTATGATGTATCAAACATTGTATCTTATGGCTTTAATTATATCAGAATAATTCTTACTTTAGAAGTTCATCAATGAGATATCCAATAAATGCCATGAATTTAAAAGCGCTTGGTAGTTTTTGTTTTTGTTTTTTTTTCTTTTCTTTCTATTTTCTTCTTTTCTTTTTTCTTTTTTTTTCTTTTTTTTTTTTTTTTGAGGTGGGAGAGGGTTTGGTAACAACAAGGCTAATTAGGTCCATTACCCTCAGGGATATGCACTAAGGGAGGTGAAAAATTTTTCAATCCAAAAAAAATTATGCATCTAAATACTGTGACATTTACAATGAAATTAACTACCTAATGTGCCTTACTGTATACATTCCTATATTGGATAGAATTAAGTTTTGTTATACCGATCCACACTATATTGTATCGGTAAGAAACAAGCATGATACCAAGATTTGATTTGATATGAATCAAATTGAGCAGAAATATTCCGTATTGCCAAATATCAACTATGGGTGAGCAACAGATTTGGATAACTCAAGAGGTTCAGTTGAGAGCCAAAGGTGACTTTCACATCAAATAGACTTTTCATGCCTAATTTGCCATCTAAATTAATTAGAAACAAGAGAAAAAGCCTTGCGTAACTCTTTCTAGATTGATGAAGACACCTTAGAGGTTTGTAGGGCTTAAATAATCTGGGAATAAAAATTATGAAGGAGATAGATTCACTAAACATTAATATCCAAAATGCTTAAGCAACCCTCATCTTAACCCTAGAGATGGTATGCCATGAGATTGTATATAAGGCTTTTCCATAATGTATATAAGCCCAAGAAAGACATCATGACCCATGCCTAGCAAAAGACTTGTTTTCGATACGATCAGACATTCTGATCCAAGATGTACCCCTAAGGAAGAGGCAAAACCTATTGAAAAGTTTAAAATAATAACAATAATGATGATATTTATTGATTAAAAAATATAAAAAATTCTTCAATACTAACAAGTAAAGGTTCAAGTGCACTATTTTTTTTTTTGTTTTCAATAATATCAAAGACAACTTATTTTTCTATCTCTAGACCATCCATATCCCATTACATGGCTCCATAAAAAAAGAATTAGAAGAACATTGTGAGCTAAACAACTTGATAGGAATCTCAAAATACACAACCAATATGATTAAAGGTAACCTAATTAGATAAAATATATGCAATAGAAAAACATAATCATCTACTATGCATTAACCACATGTCAAGCAAAAAATGATGTCACATATCAGCATTAATTTTTTCTATCAAATGCATGAATCATCAAATTTATTTGATCAAATTTTGGACAATATGGCCATCACTATAAGAACATATACATTTAGCTAAAAATATATTTTGTTGCTAAGAAACAAAATTCATCACCTAAAGTATTTAGTGATGAAATAAATTTCATCACTACTTTAAGTGATAAAAAAATTCATCATCAGGTTCATAGTTGATGCCCCATCTCTAAAATTCATTGATGATGAAAATAGTAATTCATCACTAAATATGCAACATTTGGTGACCAAATCATTATTATTGCTAATATATCAATAATTCATGATGAAATATTTTATTTCTAAAAATGTATAAATTTTGTTGCTGGATCATTTATTTTCACCATAAAAGCTGAACTTTGGCTTTTTTATTGATAAATTTAAGGAGTTTTTACTAGTTGTTTAATTTTGATGCTTATGAAATGGTCCCTTCTGGACCTTGTGCTACAGATAAGAATGCAGGCTAGTTTTAGAGAAAATACTATTCTGATGTTTTGACCTAACTATTGCATCAGGGCATATGCTTGATTTTACAATCATGGTAGCTTTTGCAATACTTTCCATAGGCAACTTTGCATTTCTATATAGTTTACTTTGAGCCTCTACTCTTTGTAAATATGGTGTTAGAATGTTTTGATTTAAAATTTATTTTTTTATTTCTTCTCATAAATAATTATATCCTTATCCTTATCCTATCCTATAGCCATTGGTGTACTAGAGGATTTTATCTATATCCTAACAAAGAATAAACTCTATTTCCATGTGAAAACTATCTTTTTATCCACTTTCTTTTATTCACTTTCTTTTTATATATATTTTCTTATGAGCATATCAAAGTATTATTAGTTAGAGATTCACTTAATCGTATATCACATTAGAAAAGGAGCAAGAGAGCAAGATTCATATTCATCTTGGTACAGTAGAGGCATCTTCATGCATCATAGAGAGAAGAGCGTTTTAGCTTGCTTCATTCCACATGTTATCCTAAACTATTTTTTTGATTAACTATTGTTTGATTATTTATTATGAATAGTGTATATTCTTAAATTAATAGAAATATTATTTGATGCTTTAATTTTTTTTTCAATATTTTTAGAGAGAAAAGTATTTTTTCTATTAATTTAGAAAATTCTCCTCGTGTTCTATAATATGGATATTATTAATTCTCTCCTTTTTTCTCTTAGATGAGGGGTTTCTTCCGAAGGCCTTCCTAATGCACAATTTTTCTTTTCACGATCAAGGGAGTTAATAGCCATCCACTGCAGCAACTAGTGTATATTATATATATACTACCTCAATCATGCATTATAATGAAAATAATAACCGATACATATAGCATGTTATTCAACCATCAAGAGAAATGGGATTGAAGCCCATAAGTTAGTCAGTGGATACTTGTCTTTAGAAGTATGGCAATCCCATGAATAAAATTCGTAAGGCGAAGTGTTCTTGACCGTAACACTCTAAATGAAACCTGGTGGCAGGTTGTTTGTGGGATGTTAATCATGTTAGTCATACCCTTAAAGCATTCACTTAAATTGCCGCTACTGTAAAAGGTTAGGCTATTCCGTAAAAATGCTCATGGAACGAGATAATACTCATAAAATGAGATACATCTTATGACCATAACAAACGTTAGGTGAAAAGTATAAATAAAAAATATAGATGAAAAAGCTAAACACAAAAGGTACCTTAGACTTATAGGCTCACTCTATTTTCTTATATTATATATAATAATTAAAATTTCAAATCATAAGGCAATGTTGGAATATTTTGATTTAAAATATGTTTTCTTATTTCTTTTTGTAAATGATTTTATTTCATTCTTATCTTTATATATATCTATTCTATATGTAATAAAAGATAAACTCTATCTCCTTATAAAAACTATTTTTTTATTCACTTTTCTTCTATATATATTTTCTTGTGAGCATGCCTAAGAATCATTCGGAGATTCTTCAATAGATTATCATATCTTAATCCGATTGCTTCAATCCACGTGATATTCTAAATTATTTTATTGATTAATTTTTTATTTTTATTTATTTTATTATTATTATTATTAATGTATATTTTAAATTAATAGAAATATTATTTGATACCTCAAAATTTTTCCAACACACGGTGCCTTAGAATTAAGATTCTTGAACAATCACATAATAATTGTGCTTCATCTTTTATGAAACTTATCTTTTTTTTATTGTTTTCTCAAGTATGTAAGCGGCTTTCATGCTCAACACCCACAGACAGTAAATCTTATAAAGATCTAACAATAAACCTGGACCTTTTTATCCTAAGTTTTAGATTTCCTCCCTTGAAACCCGTCAGCTCACTCTTCATTAATAATAAAAAATAAATAAATCCAAATTAGACGACTCACTGAAGCATTTCATGACAAAAAGATAATTCCTTTTTCTTCTTTTTTTTCTTTTTTTTTTTTTTTTTTGAAAAGCTCTCTACGTACCCTTGAAAAGCTGATACATGATGGATCCAAATCTGGCTTACAGTTGCAGAGTTTTCGTCCCCTTTTTTTTTTTTTTCTTTTCCCTTGAGAGGAACAGTTGCGCATAGAGTCCCCATACACCTTTGTGCTCGTACACCATCTCATTCTCATTTTTTTATTGTTATTATTGTCTATGAGATCACGAATTTCCTGGTGGGGGCCCTGCCATAGACCAACAATGATGCATGACACAAGGAAGGAGGGATATAAACATAAAATAATAAAGAGGTCTCTCCAGACACAGGCACCGTACTCGGTTTGGATCCCTGCGACCAACCATGCATGCATCCAGACATGTGAACATTTGGCACAGAATCCAAGGGAATTGCGGGAAAGGCATCACACATCCAGACAGAAACTGCAGCTCATTGGCCATTGCAAGAGACAGATAAACTCATTAGGTAACGCATAGCTGTCATACAACAACCCACACCTCATTTCCAACCGGGCCCACCAGAGACCAGCCATCATCCATCCTATGTTGTAATGGTCACTAATATATTTAACTCTTACAAACTCTCAAGAAAGCATTAAAGAGCAAACAGGCAATACTCAATAATAAAAAAAAAAAAATTGAACAAAATATATAATTTTTACATCAACAGTGGAGGAAAAGCTGTCATCTGCCTTCTGTTCTCTGTCGCTTCTCTCATCACCTGAAATGGCAGGAGCTTAGACATACATGACCTCCTTACATGATAGAGCAGGAGTTTGGATTGTCATCACTGAACATGGTGGTGATCTGGTCGTCTTGTTTGCTGGCTTGGTTGGATGAGACTGCAAAAGACTCCACATTCCTAACATAGCCTGGGGGAGCCTTCTTGTCATAGGCCCCTGCAGTGTATGGGTGGGCGACCAGGTTATAAGGAACGTAAGGCCAGATCTCAGCCTTCTTCCCTGTGGACTGAGCCTTCTTTAAGACCTTATTCGGTTCCACATAGCCAACCACAGTCACCTTCTGCTGCTTCCTGTTTATGTCTACTGACTGAACTCCTGCAAAGGCCACAAACGTGTGTTAGAAAACCAGTCCTCACAGAAGAAAAAACAAACAAACAAAAAGCCCAGTACCAATGGTGGCGAGTGAGATCAGATAACAGGAGAAGGAGAACAGGATCAAACCTTTCATGGAAGAAAGTGCTTTCTTGACCTTAAGCTCACAGCCATCGCAGTCCATCCTGACCTTGAGCTCCACTGTGTGCAACTGCTTCCTCTTCTTGTGCTTGTGACCGCTCCTCAGCAAGCCGGAAAAGTACTCCATGGTGCCTCCCATGGTGGTTCAAAATATGGAACAAGTAGCTTCAAGATGTGGGAAAGAAATAAAAGAGATGTTGAATTACTTTACCATGGGAAAGGAAAAGGAAAAGGACCGCAGGCAGCCAATGAACAGCTGGACTACAAGAGGGGCTCTTCTATGAGTTATGAGAAGAGATGAGAATTTATAGTGAGGCTAATGTGAGTATTTGCTTGGAAGGTGCTGGAAACTCCCTGGATGCCCTTCCCTCTCTCTCCCACACCCACCATTTTTTTTTTCCCCACCCCATTCCCTCCTTACGTAAGCCTTTAAAAAGCACTGGCCAACCACAAAAGCAGTCACCACCCGCAGCCAAAAGCATGTGCATAAAGAATGGTGGCACGGTTGCGGAAAAAACCAAAAGGCAAGGCGGTGTACTTGCATGACATCCGTTGGGCTTCCAGCCTCAAAATCACTGTACCAGTGAAGCTGATCCTTTGAGGTACAACCCCTGGAGCGTTACAATGGGAGGAACCCCTTTTACCTCTTTAGTTATTTATAGAAATAGTTAAAGATAAACTGCAATTAAATTACTTTGACCCCCAGTTACATGGATGGCATTCATAATTTACACAGAGAGATATACAAGCAAAATCAAAAATTTTCCATGTTAAAATCCGGATAGACATAAGAGGTGCCACACGCGATATAAGGAGATTGGTTTCATGTTTTTATCTGATTGAGAGCTCGGAAGGTTTATTATTATTATTATTATTATTATTTCACTTTGGGAACTACCGAGTGCAAGAAAGCTGTGGTGTACCCTAAAGAGCACTTCATCCAGCTCTACAATCCGGTGGTGGCCGATGTCAGAGCTCTGTAGCTGGGATGGTTTTGAAGCTATTGTATTTTAAAGAAAAAATATTAATGTATTGTTTCGCATTTAGAAAAAAGTTTGAAGATTAGCTTCTAGAGTAATTGTTTAACGTGTCAGTATTCGACGTATCCATAGCTTCTTGTGTTATCAAAATGAACAGTTTGTGTGAGTATTTTTATTTCCAAGAATATTAGTGCTAACTATTGATGAGCATGAGTTGTGCCATCAAAATGGCCCACTGTTTGGAGTAGTACGACGAATGTTCTATCTATAAATATTATAATTTTACGACAAACGAAATAAAAACTCTAGAAAAATGCTAAATATTTGCCAGTTCTATGTAACCATTCGCCAGGATTTTTTTAGGGAACTGTACAAATTATCTGGTTCGGATGCTTTCAGCTTACCCATTGCCATGCACATGAAAGGATAGAATTGATGGCTGTGAGCCCATCTAATATTAAATCTAACTATAAGGAGAAAAACACTCCTATTTTTTAATTCAAAGATAGAGAACTGTGAACCGAGGTGTATCTCCAGAGAAGGGGGGGTATATATTTGAACAAGACGCTGACAAGCAGCTTAGGGATCCATGGATGAGACTCGAGGTTTTCTGAATTATAACACTAAAGATTTATTCAAGTTGCCATCGAAGTGTGACTCACATGGAGCCAAAGAAGTTGAAACGAGTGTGGATTTCATATTACGTTTCTTTTCGTGCAAGATTTTATGTCATCTTTAGCAAAAAAGTTGAGCTGTGAGGATGTTCTCATTTAACCACTCTATGGGCACCAACTTACTGCATGCAACAAACCACCTGTGCTTTGTTAAAAAAGAGAACAGGCTGTGCCTTCATTTTTTTCGTTCATGTTCTTGGTTTACTTGGTAGAACAACCACCACAAGTTGCACGAGGCCAGGGACATGCATCAGGTGCGAGATCTTGTTCCCGTAGCTCACGATTTCGTAGCTAGTATCGGATCGCAGCACCACTTAAAACATAGAATCTTATCTGAAGTTAAAACGGATGGTACCAAATTGTCCACTGACCTTTGGACTCGCAAATCACCAGAATTTTATCAGGCATTAGTCATCAACTTGAACTCCCAAAGTGATGACAGATGCAGCAGTTGCTAAAGCGTTGGTGCAAAAACTAGGAGGGTGTAGCCCTCAATTGCTCATTATGTTAAAAATAAATGAGAAAATCCATAAAGTAGGTGTAATGCTTTGAGCCCACATGTTATCTCAATTAATTTCGTTAGAAAAACGAAACCACATGTTAGCTCAATTAACTCCATTAGGAGATCAAAACCACATGAAAGTTAATAGGTAGTAAGTGGATTTGAGTTATAAGCATAAACACATTTATTTTCCATCTAATATGGGATTAAATTTGGAGTATCACAACCTTCTCTTCTTATAATGTGGAACTAAATTTATGATATCACAATCTTTTCTCCTTATACTTATAATGCGACGTTCTCATCGCACGCCAAAATCTAATCACAAGCCGGATTGTTGATACTGCAAAGGATCGACTCTGATACCATTTGTAACGCCCCAAGCCCATCTGCTAGCCCAATTAACTCCGTTAACAGATCGAAACCACGTAGCTCAAAAACTCGAGTGAAAGTTAATGGATAGCAAGTGGACTTGAATTATAAGCACATAATATTTTTTTTTTCATTAAATATAGAACTAAATTTGAGGTATTATAATGAAACTAAATAAATAGCTGGAACAGGAACTAAATATTTACTCCAATAAGTAAGCTTTGTCTCTGAGGAAAGTTGTCTTGACATTGGTACCATGCCAAAGTGAAGTGATTTTACCCAGGAGCTTAGAATTGCCTAAGGATGCAAGCTAGCCTGCTGGTAGTCTTTTGGTCATTGTATTCTTTGAACCAAACTCACCTTTATTAGTGTTGGAAGGCTTTAGTGATACCAGAGGAAGAGGAAGATTACTCCTTGCGTATCCAAAATTTGCCTGAGGGCCCCATGATCCATCTGCTAAATCGACAGAATGCAAGAATCTTCACAAAATAAGATGGAAGCCAATGTTTGTTTTTGACTTAAAAGAAAACATTGTTTAATGCAAGGTAATCAATGAAATCACTAAATGGCAACTCATCATGGACCATGGGCGGCTTTGGCAGCTAATGGCTGCCAAAACCATAGCTGCTCCACCAAATGAAAAAAAAAAAAGAAACATTTGTACATGGCAATATCGTTACCTAATCGAGGCTTTGGTCCCACCTTGTTCGCATCCGAATGATGCGTGAAGGAAGGAACATTGAGAAATATAATATCAAAATAAAGATGGGACATGAGACAACACAGCTCATACAAAAAAAAATAGGGGACCAATCATTAGGGCTACAAACGGATTGAACAAGTTGAATTATATTTGATCCCAATCTGATGCAGTTTTCTATTTGAATCATAATTTTTGATTCAGATCCACTTCATTTACTGATCGAATCGAATCGAATCAGATATATAGAAAGAATTTTAGACCCAATAAATCATTCGAGTTTATTTAAGATTAAATATAATCCAAATTGAACATAAAATGTTGAGGTTTTGAGTCAGACATTTTTAGTAATTGATAATAAAAAATACATCTATTATAAAATTTAAATAAGATAAAACAAGAGCTAGCTTAAATTTAAATTTTATTCAAAACCTTTTAATTTTATACAAATAAATGATTATTCCTACATTTATAAATTATAATATTTAAAATATTTATTGATATATTGAAAGATATTATAAATAAGAAATCATCAAAATAAATAATAAAATATAAATATTTTGATATAATTAAGCGAAAAAAAAGAAGAAGAATAAGAGAGAAAAACTAGTTATTAAGATGAAAGGAGGCTGGTGGACTAATATAGCTTATCACGTACACATGGGGAACTGCATGGAAAATACGTCTAGCCTAGTGCCATCTTAAACTAAGCATCCAATTACCAATTGCATGGAGCCAGATTCAGGTTGCATATGGTTTTGCCGTAATCATTTCAGTCTATTTTGGTTGTTTTAGCTTTTATCATCCACTGTGTGTGTCAGTTAAAGTTATTCACAATTAACATATATGGTTGACAAGCGTAAAATATATCGAAATCCATAGGATCACAATTTATGTCTGATTCTCCAGCTCATGATCTATATTTCAAGGATCCTTGAAAGATTTAAGACCAGACCAAGTTGTCATATTTGTGTTTCCATTTTCCTCTTTACTGTTTTCCACTTTGATGTGTTTGAGCCTGAGGATAGGCAGCACGGTTTAGAAAATCAAAGTATCAATGCCTCTTGCATCGCATCATAGGCTCATTCCAAATACACGCATGAAGTACTCCAAAACCCATTCTGAAAAGTACTCTATTTATCAGCTGAAAAGTTACCAATGTGAATTTATCCTTCAGGGTGATGAACCAACTGACTACCATGATTCAACAGCAAGCAACTCTAAGAAACAAAGAGAAATCATTTCTAAAATGCCAGGGTTTGAGCATTGTGCTCTACCAATCCGCCCCAGCCATAACCATACAATAACCCATAAGATATTGATGCTAGCACTCCCCTCGGTACCATTCTATACAAACAAGTTACTGCGTCTAACTTTTACCATGCCAAAACCAACAGGCAAACTGTATTCTACTAGCCCCTATCATATCAGTGGGGTTCCAATATTAAGACTTCAAATAAATTCTGAGCAATTTTGAAAAAAGGCAATCCAAAATCAATGTTTATTGCGTGAAATCATAATTTCATGCAACTCCATATCTATAGGCGTTAAAAATGAGAAGATCATAATTGTAATGATTCCCTTCTTCAAGCTCCGCATGATATTTTCATATTTAAGCCATTTGGCTATGCTCATTAAGATCGTTAAAGTAGTGTTAAGTGTTAACCCAATGGATATGTGTTAATATAATCCATATACAAGCCATGTAAACCACATCCATCATCGTAGATGTGCCACCACAGCATGATCTTGTGCCTATACGAAATGGAAAATATTGTGATTTGTGAAGCATGTAGATCGAGCACTCTTAGGACATTAAATATTGATAGTGCAAGTAAGATTTTAAGATATAAATGGGGAATAAGAGTGAAACCATATCAAGCTTGCATTCTCACTAGTAATTTTTTTTAATGGTGGCAAAACATGCATCGAGATGTCATCAAGCAACATAAGGTGAGGCAGAAAAACAGTTGTAGAATGATTTGTCTGGTTGGAAAAGAAAACACATATTCTGTCCTATATAAGGTTCGAAATAAGTTCAGAACATATTCTCCATAGCATCAATTGGACAAGCCATCTATTGTTTGATGCTGAGCCTTAAGGTCTGTTTAGATGGGAGAAAAAGGAGGAAAGGAGAAAGAAAAGAGGGAGAAGGATAATAAAAATCCTGTTTAAGAGGGAGATGACAAAAAGAGAAGGACAGAAATAAGAGTTACTTATTCTCCTCCTTTTCTTCTCAATAACTTAAAATTCTTTACCCCTCAAATTAAAGGGTAAAGAGAGGAAGGGGAAGGAGAATGTTTTATAACTTTTTTCTATCTTTTCACTTTTATCTCTAAGAATCTTTTTAGTTTCTTCTTATACTTGTGATTTATAAATATTACTTTTTCGTTCCCTTTACTTTCCTTCTATCCAAACAAGATGGGCCTAAATTATTCTTCTTTCTCCCCCCATTTCCTTCCCCTTCCTTCACCTTTCCCTTTCTTCCCCTTCAAAGATCCAAACCCTTAATAACTGGCTCAAGGAACCATAAAGCATATTGACAACTGGCTTCAGGTTTATTCAAATGAGTCAGACTGGAAAAAAAAAAACAAAAAAACAAAATTCTACATGGGGTCAATAAATTCTAAAAACTTTGCCACAGATGAGACAGTTGATGATAGTAACAGATTAAAAATTCTGCTACAAGTTAAAGATAATAGAATCACCTAAGCTTGTTGAGAGGAACCAGATGGTTGGAACCACTAAATTTCAGTCTGCATTGGCCAATCATGAAAAGTAACATAACCCCTACCTGACATAAAAATCTGTAAAACGTTTCAATATTTTTTAAAAAAATATATATTTATCTTTCAACTAAACCACAAAAAGCCAAATTAAAGCACTGCAACTTCTCTCTTTTTCTTTTCTTCTCCCCTTTTTTAATCAAAAGAGAACTCAGATAAGACAACCCAGATATAAGCCTCAGGTCATGGATTACAAGTTAGGTCCACCTGTACAAAGGGCTACTCTCAGATGATTCATATTCTGTATTAAACAAATTACTCATTGCACATTTACTGAGATCAGAAAGCATTCTTTACCATATACACCATAACAAGTTGATTCCAGATCCCAGTTAAGATGTTCAAAAGTCAACAAGTTGATGTTTTGAATTTCTGAAATGAAAATATGAGGGTAAAAAGTAGGCTTTGGAAGCAAGGAACTCATGTATAACATCCAAGAAGAAATACTCATTTAATCATTGATAGAAATCTACTGCCATACGCAATTTGTTCAGACTTGTACACTCAAAATGAACACCAACCACATTCTACTTGGAGAAAGTTCCAACAACACGATTCTGAGATTTTTCCTCTCTCTCTCTCTGCGCGCGCGCGAATATTTGTGAATCTCTTGCAACAAAAATTTAAAATATGAAAAAAAAGAATAAGATAAAGGATAAGAAGTTACATGTTCCCCATTCAGCTGTCCCATGTAGAAAGAAAGAATAAAAGAATAATACATTACAAGGAAAGAGTTTAAGACCCACACGTTACAAATTTGCTTTTGATGTACGGACAAGTAAGATAACACTTAGCTGACTAATACATAATGACACATTAAAAGAGCAACGTTGGAAGTAAAAGAAACAATTTCCAATTTTATTCTTATTAATGATTACAAGGAAAACTAGCATACCTCATCTGAGGTTGTCAATTATTTGACCACTGGAATTCGATTTCTAGATTCCGAGAAGCTCCAGTTTTGCTTTCAGGCAGTAATGTATACTCTCCAGCAACAGATCCTAGCATAACCACCCGATCAATCTGAATGGTCACTTTCCCAAATGAACTCTGTTGTCAAACCAAAGAAAAGGAGGTAAGCCTCAACTGAATAGAGCAAGTTGATAGACAATAGGCTATAGGACATCTGTACTCCTCTTCAGCTAGTTACCTTTCCGAATTTGCTTTTATTCTTGCAAGATATGTGAAGTTTCTGTCCTTTGGGAGGGCTATCGTGTGCCCAGGCAAAAGCTTCATTCCATTCAGGCGAAGGACCAGTAGACACAACCTAAAAGATCATGTGATATATATTAGCTTATGGTGCAAGTATGGCATCGTGTAAAACATAATTCTGCAGTTGGCACATTATAAAAATTTGTAATTTAACACACAAAATATATAAGTATATTATGTACATAAACAATTTTTTAGAAGTAGAGGATCTGACAGGCTAAAGCTTTTTGTATGCAGAAAAGCAAACAAAGCCATAAGCAATTAATTGATGGAAAAAACCATGAGTATAATGAAGAAGATAAGTCTGACTTTAGGCATCTGCCTAATGAGCTTTGCAGCATTCACATTCAGGTTATTGTGCCACATGGTGGACTAATTATACTATTGAAGTAAAGAAATTCAGGAAAGAGCGGAAGGCCCTTTTGAAACAAGCACCTACTTGTATATCTAAAAGGTGGATTTTGTGTGTGTGTGTGTGTGTGTGTGTGTGTGTGTGTGTGTGTGTGAAGCCTTAACCTATCTCATCAACCTTGACTTTAGGTTCATAATATTGCAAGAGATGCAAGATCGTGTGCCATGAAACAGCAGCACCAACAGATCATATATGTGGGGAAAAATTATTTAGAGGAAGAGCTGAAACTTGCAGCCTTATAATACTCCAAAATAGTCGCACATTAGATGGAAAAGAAAAGTTTAAAAAGCTTATAAACTCAAGTTCACCTGCTACCGATTAACTTGCACTCGAGTTTTTAAAGCCATATGGTTTCGGTCTGCTAACAGGTTAATTGGACCAGCAGATGGGCTTGGGGCGTTAAAAATAGTATCAAAGCCAATCCGAATATGCAAAAGTTAGTGAGCAGAAGGAAAAGACTACCCATGAGACGTTGGTAAAGTCCCGCCATAATGTAGAGCTACCCTTGCAGCACTAATGACCCAACTTGAGGTAGATTTTGACTGGCTTGTGGCATGCGACGAGAATATCGCTTGATAAAGAGGAGAGATTGTAATATCCCAAAATAGTTTCACATCGAATGGAAAAGAAAAAATTAAAAAGCTTATAAAATCAAGTTCACCTACTACCAATCAACTTGTACTTGAGTTTTTAAGGTCACATGGTTTCTGCCTACTAACAGATTAATTGGACCAGCGGGTGAGCTAAAATTTAATGCTGCAAAAGGTTCAAGTGTACAGTTTTTTCTCTGCTTATGTTATGAATTCTGGGTCATATCTATGTGTTGATCCTCCTAGCATCTAAGAACTTATTACAGACATGTACTCAGGTGCTGCAAAAATATTTATGTACTGTATACCACTATTTAAGGCTATACCAAATGCCCAGCTGACTTAGTTTGCTGCATATTCCAATTACTTTCACACCTTGATAACCAAGTAACTAAAGTTTTGATTCGAGTATCTAACCAGTTTCCTTGTTGCAGTTGTAATAAACCAAAACATCCCAATCAAGAGGCATATTAAGCTAAAGGTCATGATAATTAGCAGCGTCTTACAAAAAGGTTTCACAGAAAATTTAGGCACAATCTTTATGTTTGCACCTACACTGAAACAAAGATAAAAAAAATGAACAGGCAGGACTCCACAAGCATGTCCAGACTGACCTTAGAAATATTCCAATGATTAAACATCAGAATCTACAAGATAATAATCATAGTATCTTTACCAGATATCAAGACAAAATTTGGTTCAAAAATTAGGAATGTTCTGGGGCATGTGTAATGCATGTGAGAGGAGGTGTTGGCTGTGATTCCACTTAAAAAGAGATAGCTATTAGCCTGCAATAAAACCAGACGTAGGACTTAACAGCAACAAATAGCAAACGAGGACCATAAAGTCAGATAAATTGCTGAGAAGGCCTGATGGTTATGGTTATGGTGGTCACCTACTTACATGTGCCTTTCCATTCTTGCTAGATTCATTTCTCTTGTTGACCTCCATAGGAAGAACTGAACCAAGACAGGCTACTTAATAAAAAAGAGGACTGTTTATTAAATTAATAGTTGGACAATGGTGGAGTTCAAGGTTTAGGGCATGACTGACTCTAAAGGGAGGTATAATGGAAACTAATGCATACACTCCAAACTTTTACTCACATACTTCTATTGTTTCTACCTTTTTTTTGGTATAAAGGAGTGTCAATTAAATTTGTTAAATAATGGATCATGCTCACGATGGGACTCATAATAAAAAAATTATGTCAGTACTGCAGTATTGCCTGATGACAATCATTCATTGTAGCATTTCTAGTGAACACATGCCCACAAGTCAAACAATAGAAAGAAAAGTTTTGGTTTGAACATTTCCTCTGCAAAGAAGCAAAGAATGATTGGACTTCTATATGTTACCTTTGTCTGTCTAGGTGGAGAATTGCCAAGAGTTAGCTTGCAGTAAGCACTAGGATTTCCCATGGACTGCCTCAAATTGTTACCACGTTTTATAATTACTGTCAGAGTTCCCGGTAAACACTGCAACAGGAGTTCGGCTTTCTCTTGAAACCGAGGAGGACCAGACTGAATCAAGAATTGCAGTAGAGGAATAGATTCTGATGCAGCAACAGATTGAGCTTTAAAAACTTCAGCCGGACAAACTGACCAAGCTTGCCTTAGAAGAAAAAGTGAATCCAATGCTGCCTCCTGAGTTGCCTCTGAGCCAGTCTTCAGGGAGGTAACAAGATGAGGAATACAAAATGTAGCTGGTTCAGTAGTTCTCAGGCGGGGGAAGTTGCTAAGCAGTGCATTCAATGCTTTCAGATATTCCTCGTTAACACTGTTGCTAGCACAGATCTCTCTTTCAATAGCAGCTGCATATGAGGAAGAAAAGACTGATTGGTCACTGTAAAAGATAGAGTTTGCATGGCAAGCATCATGGATGGAACATGCTATCAGCTAGCTTTGAGCAAACTAATGCTGCAAATCAAAAAGCAACAGCACTACCTGCAATTTTGCCAACCCCCCTCCCACATGCACACCAAAAAAAGTAAAAAAGAAAAAAAAAATCCTCCTGTTTGTTTTATTCTTTTTTGGCTTATGTGTGCCATAAAGATGATCATAGTTCACCATATCAAAAGTTATGATATCCACACTTCATCTAGACTCAAACCATCCTTCAGGTAAACTTTGGAACAAAGATTACTTGTCATGAATCCATCATGTAGTAGTCATGGATTTTGAATAGAAGGTTCAGGAATCCCCTATCATTACAATAGCATACATGACAGATGACACTATCGAACAAATCTAGTTGTTTCCTTAGCAGCTGTTATCTAGCAAGGTTAATTAGATCAATCTTGTGTAAAGCCTGAGACTCTGGATTCCTCCCTGCTGTAATATATATTGATTATTAAAATAGAACGAGATGTACCAGAATTTGATGCTTCAAGTCTTTTAGTCTAGCACCAGACCCTGCACCACTAACAAACTGGTACGGGTCAGGGCAGTACAATACACCCTCATTCCAAGACATGATACACTGTCAGAGGCAAGACAACAATTACCATATGTCATACCATACCGGTACCTAACAAGTTCAATATGGTATGCCCAGTATTGGGGTCAGTAGAGACAAAACCATGCTTCAGATAATCTCAGATGTTTCAGCCAAGAATGGTAAAGAGTTTAGATGAAGAGTGGAAAAGGCAGAGTCTGATGCAGTCCCTACTCTCCACTGTCAGATAAATAGCCAAATCGCAACACAAATCCAACGGCTACCAAAAAAACTTGAAGTAACACTGTTAGCTAGAAGGTTTTCTATATAAGAAGAGAGTTCTAATACATTTATCCAGTTCATATAGAATAAAATGGTTAGCAAAACAGAGTATTCAAAATTGTCGGAAAATAAAACACTGAATATTTTAATATCAAAATAAACCTTTTAAATTCTTAAATTGTAATAGCAGCTTTTCAATATGTATCAGATTTTAGTACAATCATATTTCTTTAACCTGAATCAGAAGTATCATTTTTCTAGTTTTGACACAGTTTGATCTAAATTGTCTGAGAAAGAACAAAAAGCTGAAATTCATCGTAAGAATGGACCAAAACATGCTTCTTAATTGAAATTCTAACTCTGCCCTACCTGCTTAGGACCTTCTCCAAACTTACAAATGGAAGTGGAACATAATTTGTTCCTTATGTTATTTGGTTCTCTTATTTCACTAAATTTTTATTTGTCTATTTTTGGTGGCTCATTGTTACTTCAGACAGCTGTCCAAGGGCAGTTGTTTCATCATTCTAGAATTATTGTTGCCAAATTGTTGGTTGAATGTGTTAGAGCTTCTATTAGGGGAATCCTACAACTAGCAGAATTCAATGGGAATTAAAGGGAACATGACATGACAAGAACATACCGGTTATAGCTCTCACTGTCTCAGTGGAAGCATACTCTTGGATAGTGTGATTAGAGAAGAGAAGCTTGATAAGTATTGCAACTTGAACAGATGTATCTGGATCACTGGAATTAATGAGGTCTAACACAACCTGAACTCCACCAGCTTCTGCAACCGCTCTTTTATTTGATCGACTGTACATTACAAGGTTTTGCAGGGCACAAATAGCAACAACTTTCATTTCTTCTGTCACTTGATCTTCAAGAAGATTTACCAGTGCTCGGCATGCTGACACAGCATCTGTTGTTCGTGCAAGATCCTCATTCTGGAAAAGATCGCCAAGAGCAAGAGCTACCAGTAACCTCCCTTGTGGGGATTGTGTTTGTGGATCTAGAAGATACAGGGACAATGGTCCAATGGCAGCTCTAGCAGCTTTTGACTCTCTAATCTTCACATTGTTCAGCAACACTTCTACTAGCCTTGCAGCAGTTTCCTCACACTGATGACTCCTGAGAAGTTCCAAAAGTGCCTCTATAGCACCACTTTCAGCCATTGCTTCGGCACTGGTTGAATCATCACTTTCCAACACAAGCAGGGCATTTAATGCTCCAATAATTGTACTTTCTGTCCCAGAGCGAAGTAACTGTACCAACACAGCCACAGGCACTTCCAAGTAAAATTCAGAACTATACTGCAGAATGGTCGATAATATAGCAGCAGCAGTTTCCCACATAGCATGAGGCAATGAAAGATCCGCTTGTAATATGAGTCTGGACAACTCATAAACACCACCCTCTTTTGCAATTGCGTTTGGCCAAATTAACACAATGTTAAAAAGAGCTTTTACAGCTCTTTGCTGCAAACTGTGCAAACCTGACCCAAGAACTCGAATAAGGGGACCAACTGCTTGCAGTGTTACTGGATCCATCTGAAAGTGCTCTTCCAAAAGCAGATGGGATAAGAGTTCAGCAGCCAAGTGTTGCACTGGTTGAATTGATGAATCCAGAAGAGCAATAAGTGGTTCTATAGCCTGTTCAGGTGTCAGGTTACAATCAGCTCGACATTGGTGATGCTCCAAAATATTGACAAGAACCTGCAATGCACTGTATTGTCCATCAGGACCAAACTCTTGCTTAGATATTAGAAAGAAAAGAGGCTCCACAACTTTGGCTGCAGATGGGCTCTTTGCGATGTTGGCATTATTAGTCAGAATCCGAAGCAAATCTGCAAATGCGACACATAGAAAATCAGGAGCTTCATTAAGGATATTGAGAATGCTTTCAATCGCTCCAGCTTTCACCATTTCCAATTTACAAGCTGGCCTGTCTTTTCCTAACTTCAGCAAAGCTCTAGATATTGCTTCATGAAGTTGGTAAGTTCTACCAAACAGAAGACCAACAAGAGGAACAACAGCACCATGTGCAGCAACCAACTCTGCCAATTGTTCATCATCTAATAGCTTGTCCAATGCACGGACTGCTGAATGTTGGGCAGTGCTAGAGTCGGCTACTAGTAGAGACACCAGAGGCTCCACGCAGCGTGCTGCAGCCTTTGTAGACCGAATTCTTGTATTTCCAAATAGGACACCACATAGCTCTGCAGCACTTCCCTTCAACTCCGTTGAACAGTCCGAGGACAGAATACGACAAAGAACGTCAACTGCATTCATTTCAACATCTGCAACAGCAAGGGCTCTTGATGGATTATCACATAAGACTCTCACAAGTGCAGCAATAGCAGCATGTTGCTCCCTCTCCAACCCAGTGTTTAGGATTTCCAGTAGGGGTCGAATTGCTTGCCAAGCTGATTCCGCATTTCTGATATGGTCAGACATAAACAAGTTCTCCAATGCTTTTGCTGCACTGCACCTGGAATTTCTTCCACCAAGACGTAGGACAGCCACGAGTTGATTTAAAGCATCAAATGCAGACTCATGTCGCTGTATATCAGCACTGCTGAATAGAATACCCAATAGATCTGTTGTTGCTTCTTCTGTTGCATCTTGTGGACCAAGTGAAAGATACTTGGTAAGTGCCTCTAGAGCCCCAGCTTCTACCATCACAAGCTTGTTCGTGGGACAATCTACCGCTAACTGAGTTAAAAGTCTCAAAGCCAGAAAAGGTGCACCTGGCCGATCTGGAATTGGTTTGAGCATGTCAACCAGTGAAGGAATGGCTTTCCGAGCAGTTGCACCAACCCTGATGTCTTCAACTTTAAACAATTTCTCTAGTATGACTTGCTCCGGATTGCATACCAAATGGAACTCGTCTGACAATTCCAGAAGATCAGATATATCAGCTTCAGCACAGCCAAGCAAAGATATAAGCCCACCAGCAGCCCCAGAACTGGAAACAGCCAGCAGTGTCTCTCTGTTACCACTGCAGACCAGATTGGCCAGTGCTTGTGCAGCAAAATACCTGTTTGCTAATTCCTCTGATCTCAACAAATTTGCAAGCAATGGAAGGGAGTGCATTATTGCATTCGATTGTATAGCATCTCTTTCGTCAAATAATACTGCAAGCAGAAGAACACAGGCCCATATGTTGCTATCTTCTGTTGATTCATTCTGCCATGTTCATAAATAAAAGTAAGCACCAAGCTGCCCACAAGACTTGAAACATTACAAGTACGCGTCACAAAATGGACAGAAGCATATGCATGTAACAGACTGCAAGAGTTTGCATGACAATAGGAAAAGCAATCAAGTACAGAACAGATAATGGCCTAATGAGTCTGAAATATAATGGCTAGCATGTCATCTGGAATAGGGTCTAATTAAGAAGCTCATAGAAAAGAAAGCCCAATAGAATTTTGACACAAAGTACACTAAGCAAGAACTGTATCAAGTAGAGGGTGGTTTTACATCAAAAGAAAAGGTGGAAGGTGGTGTTTGCCCCCACCTCCTACTAGGGAAGTAGATGCTGCTTGGGGTCTGATCAGAGGTGTAGTGCTTCAAACTCCAAATTGAGGGTATGAGGCCTTCTCAAAGTTTAGATCTGATAGATATTGTTTTCTAATTTCTGCTTGGAACCTGGTAAGTGACGAGAATCTCATCACAAGATGCTATGTTGACAGCTGAGGGGTGGTGCAGATTTATTTGCAGAAAGGCTACCATTCTGAAGAATATGCTGGCTGCTTGAGGGCTGTGTTTGGTAAGTACCCTACTCAATATTCTGTTGAGAAAAGGGGCCTGCAGCTAGCCATAATATATTTTCTATGTTCGAACGGAAAGAACTAAAAGAACCTACTAACTCTGCATCCTTGATCAGGTTGGTTATGGCACATTGTGATTCTTAGATATCGATAAAGGCTGCTCAATGAAATCTCGAAGAAGCCTGGAGATTATTTGTTAAAACAAGAGTATATTTCAGATAGTGAGCTTGACTGCTAGTGCTCTTGTTAAGAAATGTTAGGAATGAAAGGACTGAAAAGGCCTTCAACAATGTTAAACACTCCTAAATTCATAGGCTCAAATTAAATCTTACACATATAGCTATAATCATACATGATACTTGGACAAGGAAAACCCTTAAGAATGATGTGAGCCTCACCTTAAAAGCATAGCTTAAAGCTGTAGGTATGGTAATGTGATATTAGTGTTTTGCTTGTTCTGAGTACTTTTGATTCTGTATTGATACTGTATAATTTCTATTTCCCAAATTCATGGATCCATTTGAATTGTTCCATAAAATAAATTTTGTATAAAAAAACAAGCAACACTAAAAGGTATCTAATCACAAAAATACTAGGCTCCTCTAGTTCAAAAAAGGAAACCAAAAATAAAAAAGATGAAATACCTGTGTAGCTAGAAATGAGTATTGAGAGATCTTATCAGTGAGAATTTCAACTGCCCCAGCCTCAATTATAGCAACCTTACTTTTGTTGTCATGACAAGCAAGTACCGAAAGCAGCCAGACGCCAATAATGTTACTTACAATCACAGCTGTGCTACATCCAGTTTCACCATCATTATATCTCTCCTTAGAATGTCTAAATATGCTTATATCCAGACCGCATTCATTGTTCTTATGGTCAGATGATGAATTTGTAGAATTAAGCATTCCAACAAGAGAATGAATAAGTTCAGTCCATAAGTTTGATTCATTCAATGCTTCCACCATTATTTGGCAATGCTCTTTTGCAGCACAAATAAGAAGGGCAGCACCCCCTACTTTGATTTTTGCACAATTGGATCCAATAACTCGTCTTGCAATTGATGAAATACATCCAGATGTGTCAGATATCACACTACCCAATATGATGGGCCGATCATGGCACAGTCTTGACAATATTTCTATAGCTTTATCTTGCAATAAAGATGTCCCTTCAGCTATACATGAAACTAAAGGAATTATTGTGTGAGGATATTCAGCAAGGATCACCCATGGAGGTTTTATATGTCCAGATTCTCCTTTTGACCTCAACAACAAGACTAGTGCATCAAGAACTTCTGATGTTACAGCATCTTCAATACTAGAAGATTCAAGGAGAGCAACAAGTGCAAGAACTGTCCCGGCACGATTAACATTATCAGATACCACATGATCAATAGAGCGACAATGAAGAAGACGAGCAAATGCAGCTGCAGCATGTGTTTTTCCATCAACAGAGCCATCACGTAAGACTCGTGTGACAGGAAAAATAATGTCTTCTGGGAATGCACGAAGTGATACTTCATCATCCAGAAGAAGATTGGACAAAGCATGTGTTGCCTGTTCTGCCACTTCCAGAATTGATGACCTAGCAAGCAGAACCAATGGAGCCAATGCATCTCTCGCAACAGCAGCAACTTCCTTGTTATGTTTAATTGATAGAAAAATAGCTGCAAGGCAACGTGAAACATCAACCAAAATTTTCTCAGAGTCAACATTAAGCAGCTTCATTACTGTGCAAAGAGCCTTCACAGCAATATAACTTTCTCTCAAGTCTCTACGACAATGAAAGAGTCCTGCAAGAGCAGATGCTGATTTAGCTTGAGTTTCTTCCTTTGTGGAGCTCAGAATCATTATCATTGTCTCAAGGGCATCATTTGCAGCACTTCCTTCATGCAGTATATCATTAAGGGGTGCAACCGAAAGCAAACTTCTTAATGCATCCAGAACATAAATTTTAGACTCAGGCTGATCACTGGTTAATAAGGCAGAGAGCTGGCTTATAGTCCCTGTATCTGACTTGCGGATGAGATGGTTTAATGTCTTTGCTGCAATCTCCTTCCCCTCCTTGCTTCCATTTTTCAGCAACCATAATAAAGAAGGAAGAGCATCAGCACTTTCAACACATGCTCGTATGTCTTCGCTGTGGTTACAGAGGTTTCCAAGGATAGTTGCAGAATCTTCTTTAGCTTTAGAAGATCCTGTTTCAAGAATTTGCACTAGAGGAGGTATACCTCCAGCAGCAGTTATGGCCCATTTGCTTTCATCATTTTCGTTAGATAATAGACAAAGCAAAGCAACTGCACTTTCCTGTTGTTGCTCAGATGATAGACCAAGAAGAGAAATCAACAGCTGAACACCCTCGCGGCCTTGCATTGCATGCCATAGAGTGCCTTCTTCAGTGCAAAGCGTGAGTAGAGCTTTTATAAACTCATCTTGCACCTCATTGGTTGCCATGGTGATCAAACCAACAAGCAAGCGTTTTGCAACAGAATAGGTTACTGTCCTTGAAAGAATTTCATTCCCATACAAGCTGGCCAGTGCTTCTATTGTACGCTCCTGTACAAGTAATGGTAACTTCGGGTTAAACTGCTTGACCAAGATCTTCTCGATAAGCAAAGAGTCTGATGGCCTAGTAGATTCAGCATTCACATCGTATATCATAAGGGCTGAAGCTAAAGCACCAAGAGTGTCAGCAATTTGCACAGGTGAGGCGCATGACTCGAGACTTTCACCAAGGCTGGAAATAACATAGGACAATCCACCCGAGATATTTGCCAAGGCACACATAGCATTTTCCTGCAATGCCTGGGCACACTTCCCTTGCATAAACTCTTTTGATGGAGCTATAGTTGAGCTTATTAAGACAGGGATACCATTAGAAGTAGCTATCTCATGCCTGGCTTCATTACACTGTGCAGATAGAGCCTTTAAAGCATCTGCAGCTTCTGCTCTGATGGAAACTTCATTACCAGGTCCCAGCAACTTGAGGAGTTGTTTGGTAGCTTCAGCAGCCAAAACCTTAGAGCAAACAGATGCATCTTCCATCATCATACGTGCCAGAAGATGGCAAACATTTGCTAGGACAATTGTTTGTCCAGTTGCAAGCAGATTTAAAAGTATATCAACTCCCCCAGATGCTACTGTCATGGACCAAAACCCCTCTGTACTACTGGATAAATTTCTCAATGCTCCAGTAAGCAGATCATCCACCACACTTCCATTCTTGACTCTGCTTTTTATCTGCTCCCAGAGAACTGGAACAACTCCTTCTGTTGAGAAGATTTTTGATCCAACATGATCCCTTGTGCCACCTTGAGAAACAGCATAAATGGCTTTTGCAGCTGCAATATGGCATTCCACTGAGCTGGACTTAAGAAGGGTAAGCAGTGGAGGGACACAACCACCAAGAAGTACTTTTACCCTTAGCTCATCTTCCTCACAAAGAGTGCCCAATACAGAGGCAGCCTGTATCTTCACTCCAAATGACCCTGACCTGAGAAGAGAAACAAGTATTGGAACTGCTTGGGAATGAGATCCAACAGCTCCCAAAGCATTTTCACGAGTTTTGAGAAGATCTAGCAGCTGTTTCAGAGAGTTCTCTTTCTCTTCAATTGTTGAGGTACTCCGGCGCAATTGTTCAATGGTTTGGGCAACACTTGATAGAGTCCCATCTGTATCCTCCAAACCACCACCGCCCCTGAAACGAACTCATAATTTAGTGAGGTCCAGAAGTCACAGGAATCCACAAGTATCAGCAATTCAAGGCTTCAGTTGTTAACTTTGTTTAGAAGCATCAAGAAAGTATGGTTGAAGGTTTTTTTTTTAAGAGAACCATTACAGACCAAGAAACAGAACTCAGCATCTTAACTTTCTAACGTACCATTTTATGATGCATCCGTAAAAATACAGGATGCAATGATTTGGTGAACAGCCATGTACATGCTGTCCCTCTATGACACCACCCAGTCACTATAGTGGCATTGAGGACCAATATATAATTGGGTTTCCTATTAAAGTAGAAGTTCTCTAATTGCTAACGTAGTTGAACAAGTACTTGTGACATCACTTTCTACTAATTTTCACATGCACTTGGCAAGTGGTGTAGCCTCTGTGAAAGTTGAATTCTATGCAGTGGCTGGGATTTTTGTAATGTATATACATAAAGTATACAGAGAATTTAACTGATTGATACAGCTGCCTTTTTCTTTCACAATCAATATACGTCCCTTATATAACATGGAGAAGAAATTTATGATCCTTTTCTCAGTAATAGAAGCTTTATCTTCAGCCTAGACAAGAATGGAGGCTAGGAGTCTAGGACCTACAAGTTGACCTAGGAACATAGAATCTACTGCAAACTAGGATGCCAGTTTTCTTCACTTCATGTATCCTGTAGAATTCATGCAGTAACATCTTGCATTGATTGTCCTGCAGAGAATATAGATCTGAAAATAAAGCTTAGATCTGTAGGCAAGCATGAAGAATTTCTCTCCGATCTGGAATCCAGTAAAAACACTGGGAAGTCCAGAAACGCAGAAAGAGATGATGATATACTGACATCTTCAATGATAAGGACTTCCCAAAGCTGTAGACTAATCCCAAATTGATAAGAATAAAATAGATTGATTGGTCAGAGAACAAGACTCCTAAGAATACAAGAACTCTTATTTTTATAACTCTAAATCTAACCAAATTAATTCTAAAGACCATGTGCTACACTTCATGATCTAAAAAAATGCAATGAATTCCTTGACAGAAGGTCAAATACACACTTTTATGGAACCCCACAAAAATAGCCTTTAAAATACAATTCTAATGACTTGATGCTTTATTTACCCAACCTCATCCCAGAATAGAATCTCTAAACATAATCCCTATGTTACCTGGACCCTTTGATTTAGCCTAGAGTACCAGCATCCAACACTTGAACACAGGTATCGCTATGACACTCAGATGTACCTCCATAAGAAGTGCCTAGCTATGAAAGTATCTGATGTTTAGACATGAAACTTCACCCAACACACAAATATAAGGCCATATAGCATCGAATCAGCCCCTTAAAGTATGACAAAAAATAGACACTACAGGATTAAGCCTGACAAATAATTGCAAACCCCTGACCTTCTTCCAGAATACTAGGAATATATTATCTAAATATCAGCAAACAAAGACATGTTTTAAGAGTTTCTTTGCACCCAAACCTCACACACATGGCCATGAATACATTATTTTCTACCTTGATTGTTTCAAGAATCAGGTAAAAGTTCTGAAGTTTCATAACTAGACCGCAGAAAGGAAGTCCTTTGTAAACAATTTTTGCCTAAATGTCCATCATGCAATTAACAGACCCAGGCACATAATAGAATAACAATATCATGACAGACAAAGATGCAGGAAATCCCATCAACAATTGTAGAACTCCACAACTTATTTTAAAGAAATTGAAAGTATAAGGCAAGGTATCCAAAGTATTAATGAGGAAACATATAAGGCTTAAGCACCATATATTTCTCCAAAAATGAAAGAATTATGTAAAATTATGTAAAATAGCTCAATACAGAGGATATAATTTACAGTTTTTCGACTTGCTACATCAAACTTTGGTGATGAAAAATATCTAAGATTACATGTCACAGCATGCAGAACCTAAGCATATAGATATATTAAATCATTTCGCTTTAACATTTGCTTGAAGTTTAATTTTCACAATTAAGTTTGACATTGAAGGCTATACCCAAAAAAATGCCTTAACCAGAACATCTAACCTATCACAGGTGCCAACTGCTGTAGTAAAGTCATTGAGCTGTATTACACAATGACTCGGATTCTAGTTGCACCTACGCATAGTTGGCTGGGTGGGAGATAACACCCTCCCATTTATCAAAATAAAAAGGTTTATTTATCTACAAAAGTTGTATATCATATAAAAAGTAGTATAAAGGCAGTGGCATGTGCACCACATAAGCCTTTCAATATGATGTATGTTCATAGCTAATATAACCTCTTAATGAGGCTTTAGACATTTTTTAAGAGCCCCACAGCCCCGCTTCAACCTAAGGTTTTAAGTTCCGGGGGTAGGGGCATCTCAGCTGTCCCGACCCATTATTATGAGAAAATGGGACTAAGATGGGGACAGGAACCAAACCAATCCATGCAAGGAAAGAAGAATAAAGAGGAAGAAAGGAAAGAAGGAAAGGGAAAAAAAGAAAGGAAGGAAAGAAGAAGAAGAAGAAAAGGAGAGAGAAAGGAAGGGAAAAGAAAAAGAAATAAAGAAAGGAAAAATAAGAAAATAAATAAAGGAATGAAAGAAGGAAAAAAAGAAAGGAAAGGAAAGAAGAAAAAGAAAAGAATGGAAGGAAATAAAGGAAATAAAAAGGAAGAAAAAGAGGTGAAAAAAGAAAGAAAGGAAAGTAAGAAAAAAGAAATAAACAAAGCAAAGGGTACATATTGGGGCACTTTATTAGAACGGCTATCAGGATGGAGTAGGACAACAAGTTGTTCTGCTTCGTAAAGAAACCGAAACACATCCATCCAATGGGATTTAAAACCTTGTTTCAAATCATAAGGCAAGATGAGCCTCAAAGAGCTACTCTTAACAAAATCCACAGCCCTCATGCTCTTGTAGACCAAGATTTTCTATTATATTGTTGGACATTAAATAATATGATCTAAGAATTCATAACAAAATCAGTTGTTGCTCCAATCAGTTTCATCAACCCCATGGGTTCATTAATGGAAAGACTGATGCCCTTGGCAACATCTCTAACAACATTTCACTCTAGACAGGCCAAGCTTCCTATTAATCTAAAGTTAATTACAATGACTGTTGGCTTCATGGCAAGATGCATGACAAATAGGCTTATAATTTTCAAGTGCTATTTCAACAGTGGCAAAGTTCTCTCGAAGCCTTCTTGCAATACCAATATCTTTGTATCTGATATATATTAAATTCCACTAAAACCTTTGACGCATCGATCTTCTGGTAATGGCTAAGAAAGAAAAATCGGTTAAGTATGTGATATATCGCATAACAGATGAGTATGAGTATGACAATACTTCGTGCATGATGCGAGGGGCTATATGTTTTACAGAACTTTCAACATGCACAAACAAATAGTCAGTTAACAGATGCACAACATCTGGATTTCTTATGAGCAACTAACTGGGCATACAAAAATAGCTCTCAGTTTGGTAGACAATGTCAATCTCTTACCACAAAATTTAATGTCAAATTCATAGAGAGCCACATCATTCTCTTTAGTGATTCAATTCTATCAGCTATATGGAACAAATACACATGGCTCTGCTTGACTAGAGTAGTTGCCTAGGCTTCTCTTCTTGCTATGGTTTCATTTTTTAAGCAATGATAAGATGGGTGAAATAGAGAGCTGACCAAGCTCCAATTGGCTGACCAAGAAGAACAAAAAATGGAACTTTGGGATTGTTTTCCCTCCTTGTTACAAAGAAGAAAAAGAAGGACAAAAAAATATGCATGTCTATGTATTACATATCACACACAAACACAAGTATATAAAGCAAAACGTGCTGAACAACCATAGGCATTCAATGGCCTCTGATGCAATTTCACATAATTAGAGCAAGGAAATATGGATTGCAGAGGGGCAGTCAAGAGTTGTTAAAAATTTAAAAAGAGAAAAAAAGAAAGAAAGAAAAGGAACCACTTAAACGTGCAGAAACCCAATCGAGCTGCCTGGCCTTCAATTGTGCATGATACATTCGTGATGTGCATGTGTGTATGTGCGTGCAAGGATAATCATGTGTGTGTGCATCTGGAGACTCCAGAGGGCTGTGGTACAAACTTATCTATGTCTTGATATCTAAACAATAGAAATTAGCTAAAAACTCACTCGGTGCCCATCTTCATGACTGAGTATGTAGTTGGGGTCTCCAAATCTTGAACCTTAGAATCCACATTTCTTTCCTGTGATCATAAAAGGAGAAAAGGAATTAAAAACAGAAGAAGCATCAATGAAGCCAAATATCAGTTTCCATTTCCATCATGGATGGCAATTTCATTTTATTGTTAAAATACAATGACCCATGAAAAGATTCATGCATCACAGTAAAAACAGTATGTCTGAATTACCTCATACTTCAAGATTTAAAGTATTAAAAAACTGTCACATGGATAGCTATGGCATTACACAAAGATTTTGTTCAAAATCTGAAATTCTCTTTGTAGTCCTAATTTTTTCTGACATTTGATTAGGTTTTTTTTATCCTATGATCTAATGCATTTTGAAGTAGCAGCAACTTTTAATAAATAATTTTTTTTGTTAGTTCAATCATAAATGTCTCTTTTTGACTTATAGTCTAAGTAATACTCCCTAATTAATTCTGTGGTTGCATAATATAATCCCAACTAGAGATAACCCATCTCTAAGTTTGACTTCTTCTAGTGACAGTGATTCTACTTCCTCATGCTTCTTTTTCCCTGTGAAATGTATAAACTGCTTCATGAATTGCTACTGATAGACATGATCATGATAATGTCCACTAATACTTGGATTTGGTTTCCTTGATATTATTGTGCAACAAAGCTTTCTATCTCTTTATGGGATGTATTGGAGTACTAAATTCTGCTTTGATGAGCTGGAATATAATCCTTGTACCATTTCTGGCTACAACCTTGTTATTTGATCTATTGGGCATAAAGTGAACAAAAACCAGCAAATATAACAGTATCTCAATAGTATTCAACCTTCTCTATAAGAAATCATGCCCACATTGGTTAGACTTCATCTTTAGAATACATAAATGAACCATGGGCAGTCAATTGAATTAAAATAGTTATACTGTTCAAAGCTCCAAAAGGCACAAGAAACAAGATGAACATGACACTTCCATTGGTTCCAACACTATAACACACTACAAATTAAGACAACAGATAATTGACTTCTACTTTTAAGCCCAAAGCAACATAATCTTCAAGATAGGATCAGCACAAACCAGGAGCCGTGAAGAACATAATCACAAATTAAATCCCGCAATCAATAAATCATGATATTGATAGCTACTTTTGGAGATTAAAAAAAAATAAAAAATAAGCACCCAAAATGAAAGAATGCAAGTAGCTCGATTGCAACAATAAAACAGGTTTTTCATAAGTTTACCATATCCGCAGCTCCATGGCTGCCACCATTGTTGCCGGTATACCTCAAAGCAAGTGCCGCCGCCAGCTTTGCTACAATCTAAACACCCCTCGGTTAAGTAGACCAAGATCTCCGCTTTCTATGCTATCATCTTCTAAGAAGCTAAAATACGGAAAAAATAAAAAGTTTTCAGATCTGCTACTGCTACCAAAGCCGCTACAGATCACAATACCACAGAAACCATTAAATTAGAAGTAGAAACTTACAGTCAGGCTGGCAAAATCAATTCATCTACGATCTAATTTCAATAGGAATACTCAAAAGATGATTTTTTCCCCTCAATTGGTTACCGATTTAACATGAAGGCAAATGTTTCGTCTCTGAGTTTCCAAGCTAGAAGCAATCCTTGGATCAGATCTCAACAACAGGACTAAAGCCGAGTAAAACATAACGTATCAGCCCCATATCCGCCAAAGGTTCCAACTTTTTCCAGAAAAGCGAGCCAAATGCATACGTTTCCGACGGAAAAAAGCATCCCAGAGTTTCAAAAAAAAAAAAAAAAACTGACAAAAAAAAAATCGCCCACAGAGAACTCCTCATCATCCACTCCGAACCAAATTTCCCGAATTTTCCAAAGAAAAAAACTACTAATACAGAAACAATAAATAAAAAAAACCGAATCCCATGGGCGCAAACTTACCTCGAATCGGTCCAAACGGCAAGAGCGTTGCAGTCCCTACACAGAGAAAGTGTGAGATGGAGATTCTTCAGACAAGGCCCGAGCTTTCCACTTCCTTTCGCTCTCCAAGTGTGAGAGGTGAGGGGTTTTATATTTATTATTTTAAGAATTTTTCTCCAACGCCAACGACGATCTCCACAAGAGTCGGCGCGCCTTCTCTCACTCTGTGCCTCTTCTGGGTGTCTTATGTCTGTGGACATACATCGGGGCGCAATTCGTTTACCAAAACAGTTGCCGCCACGCGTCACAAGTAGGAGATCGACGCTTTGGAGGGGCACCGGAATCCCACAGGTGGCCTAGAGAATTCTTTGGTATGCTACTTGGGCTCCGCAAGGCTCCGCAAAGCGGCATCTTCCAGCGAATCGCAGCCCGCCGACAACTAATAGCGCGGGAGCGTCTCTCTGGAGTTTGGTCCGGGGACGGCAGGACTCGAGCTCGTACGGTTCGACCGCAACCACAGGTAGTAAGTTTTTAAACGGTGGTTTTCGGCCATTCCGTAAACTAAATATAGATTAAAAAAAAAAAAAAAAAAAGTAAATAATGCCAAATTATGTCATATTTATCAAGAGACTTTGAGATCATGCTAATGTACATTACAAACATGCGCAAATTAGACTGTTTTTTTTTTATTTATTTATTTGGGTAGAGATTTAAATATCTCGACCATGCGATGAACCCTCTTGATTACCAAATTTGATGTCTCTTTGGTTTATGTTTTGTGTGGCATTTGATGTTTAGTTAAAGAATTAGATTCAGATTGATCGCATTAGAATCAGGTTTAAGTTAAAACATATAATGTTAAAACTTTCTAGCTTTTTCTAGATATAAACGGGACAAATATTTGTATAGGCCCTTGTTTGGATCCTTCTCCTGCCAAAAATTTTTTCTTTTTTTTTTTTTTTAGAAAAAATATCTATGAGATCTGACTTCATGTTTAGTCGCATGGAGCAACGAATCAGATGCTTGCTTTCAATTGTGGCCAAACTGTGGCATGCATAGGGGATTCCTTCTGCACTATTATATAGGTCACAGCAGATTTAGAAAAATTGAAAAATAGTCCCACTTAATCCAATGTAGTCCGAAATTATCATCGAGTAATGCACCAAAAAATGAATTAGATTCTAGATTAAGAGGGGGAAAAAAACTCAAATGTAGCGGATGGATTTGAAATTGGTGCATTAAAATTGAATTGGATTTGATTGCAAATATAAATTTAATAGTCGTATTAAATGGAGCTTAGGGACGAACATCAGATCTACTTATCAATGCACAGTCTGGTTTGAATCAAATTCAAACCAATTCAAATTTGATACAGCCCACCATTTGATCAGCTCCAATTGTGAAGAAAAAATAATATTTATTTTTAAAAAAAATATTTAAATATCATATCCATCAATATGCAAACCTTTGTGAGGCTATCTACATCATCTCATTTATATTTTTTAGAGTTTAGCTGAGATATTTTTTTATAATTTTTTTTAAAAAATTAGATTTCAATTTTATCTATTGAAAGCCTCGTTCAAATACTTTTAACCTCTTATATCATTCTTTAATACACTTAAATTTTTCTTCATTTACAACATATCCTACATACAATCATATTTTATTATTACAATTTCTTATTTATTAATTTTTAATTGTTCAATGGTTTACCAGTGGACAAGCAAAAATATGTATGCCAACTTTTTTTCGTCAAAGCCATGACATCCAATTCACATTCCTTAGGACTGCTGTCAAGTAATCAGCGATACCCTCCCTTCTTTGGCGTTTCGTATCCAAGGTAACATGCAAGCTCGCCCATTTATGAAGCCATAAAGACTTGTCCCGATGTTGAATGAATGGCGAATCAAGCGTGGTACCAGCTTTGGAGAGGGCAACTCGATACGTGGTCCTCGGTTTGACTGCCATCAAGGCGAAGGACCGAGACCAAAAGCCCCAGTCAAGAGGGCAGAAATATTAAATGATATCCAATCGGCCAGACTTTAATATCTCGTGCCCTTTTCTTTTCCCCCCACGTAGCCGGATGAATGCGAAATGTGTCTCACGGGGGGAGCGTTTCTCATGCACCAAATCCTATTCATGAATCATCCACTGCTTCATCCACTGCTCCCGTGACAAGAATGTGCACCAAACCAGGCTTTATCCGCCGTACAGGAGGTAGGGTTTTTTCCTTTGCTTTTCTGATATCAACTTACCAGTGGAAAAACATAGCCTATATATTTTTTTCAATAATATCGTTTCCACACCAATAGTAATGTTGGCAAAATTAGTTTTATTTTTATCTAGCATACCTTTTATAACATTTATTAAATACTCAGTGCGGAAAGAAAAGAGTAAATAATTAATAATTTCACCTGCTCTGTTATCTTGATATTTACCTTACATTCAGTGCATGCATTGATGATCGAATGGTTGGGTTATAAGATCATCAAGTGAGTGGAAGATTTATATGAATTTAGGAATATCAATAATGTTTATATGAATGTTGAGGATACTTCTATCCATCAGACGATAAAACAAAAGGATTAGAAAAATCACGTTTCCAACTTTATAGTTGTTTTGAAAGTTGCACTATTGGATAATTTTTAAATGTTTTATAACAATATTACAAGATATAAGAAAAATGATAAAGTGAAATTTGTTAAAATAATTTATAGGTATAAATCCATTTCAAGGTGTCAAGGTACTCTATTACTTCAACTACATAATTTATTTATTTTTTTTTTTTTTTATGAATGGGCTTCTTACGATCATCTTTTAATTAGACTTTTTTTTAGAAATTAATCACTATTTTTTAAATATTCATATAAAAAAAGATTTAAATTCTCTAATATTGACGCAAATCAGTCATCTTTTTTTTGAAATAAACTTTGATAAAGATTAATTAGGATTATAGGAGGACATGAATGCCCTTGACTTGTGAGAACCAGGACTCGGCCTCTTCTCACTCATTAAGTCCCATCCTTGCTCGAAATTTGGCCACTAGATCACTAATGATAGAAAGGCATAAGTTAAGATTTTTATTTAAATATAAGGGCTAGAAAAATGTTTAAGGACATAAAATTAACATTGTTGGTAAAATATAAATAAAATATACTATCATCATATAATTAAGCAAAGGGATGTACAAGTTGTAAATTTCAAGATTTTAGGAATATCAAAACAAAAGATGAAAAGAATGACACATAAATACAAAATACTTTAGAGATTTATATGTAAAAAAATGCTTATCATGAAATGTAGGAATCCCATTCGAGAGTCCATGTGATCATGAATCCCTATATCTACCAATTGTTCAAACTAAGGACCTAGATACCTAGAAAGATATCATATCAAAGTGATTTAGATAATAAAAAATTATCAAAACTTAAATAAAAATTACATTTTCAAGTTCATCTCCAATCATAAAGAAAAGATAATTAATGTGTTTGTAATGACACTCCTTTATTTGTAAAGAGAGTCAAAGGTTTGAGTAATAAAATATTATCATCTTCAAGATTTTGCTTCAAGTAATTATGTTAGGAAAGAAACCTTCATTAGCAATATATTGTGAGATTGATGCAGGATCTTGAATTTTGAAGCTAGATCCAATTCAAGTTATTAACCTTTGATACTAAAATCGATATAAGATATTAAGTTTTGATACTAAAGTTAATACGAGATTTTGGTTTTTAATATAGAATTCCAGGCTTTGATATCAAGTTTGATTGAGGATTTTGGTCTTTGATATTTAATCTAATGTAAGATCTAGGACTTCGATACCAAATATAATGTAATATCTTAGATTATAATACTAAAATTAATGTGGAATCTTAAATTTTGATACTAAAACTAATACAGAATTTTGATTCAAGTATATTTTTGTTTTCTTATGATATAAGGGTCACTTATTGAAAAAAATGCATGCCCTATGAACTAATATTTGTTTTAATAAATAAAAGGTTAAATTTTACTTTATTATATACCGATATTATTTATGGGCACTATGTTATTGCCGTGCATATAATTTACCTATAGGTTATATTTGTCTAAAATATAATTGCTACCTTTGGGTATAGTAGGATAACATATTCATTACATTTTATGCTACTATAAGTGATAGTGATAAATATCATAAGTGATCGTAAGATGGCAAATGTTGATTAAGACTATTGTAAGATGGCAAATATTGATTAAGACTAACTTAAGGAATGCTTTGGAACCAACTACTATCATTCTAACGAGAGTCATGTATTAATCATAGTTTACATATAGTACTTATGAACTTGGAGTTATTACTTGTATAGAACTTAGACATCTTTAAAATTGGCTAACTAGTTATGCCCAATAAGAGGTTGTACATGAACATGTTGAATTGTATAAAAAATACATGGAGATTTATAGATATCCAATAAAATATACATCACTCCTACCAAACAAGAGAATATATGTTGGATTAAGATTTGGCCAGCCAATTTATAAAAATACTTTCATCAAATTGTTAACACATAACATATATAAATACATTTATTTTGCAAATGTTTTCTAAATTATTTTGAGATTCCAACATTGTTAAGAAATAGATATATAATCTAGGGACTCAAAAGTTTTAGTAATAATCTGGTCCTATTAACTTACATGTAATTATAGTTGATGGGAGGACTACCATGTAATATATCATATTAGGGGCTACTCACTTTAACCTTTCTTCTTTTACTAACATTGCTGTCCATTAATAGATAAGACTGCGGTCAAAAGGCAAGTATATTACATATAATTTAATCATTAAATATATTCCACTTGAACTAGAATTAGGACTTGGTCGATAAAGAAAAAACAGAGAATAGGTCTCATGCTGCATGCTTTCTCTTTAATAAAGAGAGGCTTAACGCTAGAGTCTCTTGCTATAATTTATTATTTGTAAAAGGCCGTGGCCAAGCTCAAATGTTATGTAAGAGCATTTGTGAGCGCAATAAGTATGTTTGTTTTTTGTATGGTCGGAAGAGTTCTCCGAATAGATTATGTTAATTTGAAGAAAAAAAAAAAAATCCTATTATGATTATAAAAGAAAGAAAAAAAAAATCTAGAAAAATTAAAATAAATGGTGAATATTGGAAAAAAAAAAACCCATTAGGTTATAAGAAAGAAAAAATCTAGAAAAATTAAAAGAAATAGCAGGTATGAAAAATAAAGGAAAAAATTGGCACGCCCGGTGGGACTCGAACCCACAATCGCCTGATTAGAAGTCAGGCGCCTTATCCATTAGGCCACGAGCGCTTTAAGGTAAAGGCGCTGCGAACAGGATAGTATTATACTATTTTCATTTATGGGCTTTTTATCGTTCGCTTGTGCTTTGCTTTTCGGGCTTGCTACTTTTGAAGTCATCTGCACTACTGTTCTTAGAGTTATTTTTGATATTTTGTTAGATAGATCAATCGTTTTTATTAACTAATTAATTTTTTTATTTCTCCTTTTATATTTGATGAAAGAATGGTGACTTCGGTTCTGATGAAGGTCGTTTTATTATGACTCGGGTTTCAAAATAGGATAAATATAAGAGAGAGGAAGGATAAAAAAATAAAAAATTATTTTTAAATTTTTTTAAATATTTTTTTAAAAATAAATTCTGTCTCTAGCTAAGTTGTTGCCTCCTTGTTGAGAAAGTGAACCCTTTTTTTTTTTTTTTTTTTTTTGGCTCAACTTAAAATACAAGCTTTGCATTAATTAGACGCTGGACCAGAATTAATTCATAGGGCGACGTGGGATTCAATCTAATATTAGGCGGCTTTTTCTTATTTATTTATGAGGAACTAAGAAGAACTCATCTCTACCTAGCTAATGTTACCGACGTTCTACACGCATATAAGTGACAATACTTGGTGGGTGAGGGATGGCAACCAATGGAAAGATAAGCACGGAAATAATCAAATCACATCACGTTACATCACATGCAACGAGGGCCAAGTTCTTCTCGAGAATAACCAAGTTGGAATAAAGAAATCTATCCAAGAAACCATGCGAATCCATTTTATAAGTCATTGTGAGTTTTTTTCTCCTCACGTGGAAGTAACCTCCAGACTTGACACCGTCGACATCCACTGGCTAATTAAGTCATGACAGGAGACCCAAGCCTTACATCAATAAATTATAATTCTATGGTTGAAATGCACGAGAGAACTGCTGATATGGCGTGCAAGTAACGTTGTCCGGTCCGATGAGCGAAGAAAGTTTGAGCTTCCCCTTTCCTCCTTACCTCGGTATGAGTATGGTACCTAAAATTTAATCTTATATTGAATAATAAAAAAAAAAATCATATTCTTATAACTCAAGTTACTTATTATTCATTAATTTCTACTTGAATTTTTGAACCACATAATTTTAACCCGCTATGAAATTAATTAAAGTAGCAGATGGGCTTGAAGCATTATAAATGGTATCAGAGCCGATCCGAATATACGAAAGTTGATAAGTATGAGAAAAAAGTTACCCATGAAATGTTAGTGAAGTTCTAGCATGGCATAAAGCTACTCTTATGCGACGACAACGTCGCATTATAAGGTGGAGAGCCATATTGGATGAAAAAAAAAAATGCCATATGTTTATAACTCAAGTTCACTTGCTACCCATTAACTTTTACTTGAGTTTTTGGATCATATAATTTTAGCCCGCTATCGAAGTTGATTGGATCAGCAGCTAAGCTTGGGCATTACAATAAGCCATAAAAAATTTGAGGATGACTAATTAAATATGCATAGCTGCACCCAACCCGTTCGTTTCCTCCTTTGTGTCATGCTTTCTTCATCCAAATGTGGACCAAAAGCAACGTAGCCCATCTAAGGGTGCCTATGATAACGTGATCCAAATTGGATGCACTTTTATCATTGGTTGGGGGGAAAAAGGTAGAAAATATAGACAGATAGAGAGAGGATAATAAATCCAGACCTTCTTTGCATTTGCTTCGGTTGCATGATAATCTAAGCACAAGAATCCAATAATTCCACAACCATAATCCTCTATGAATCAACACTCCCGCCCTCACATCATGATTCATGCCGCTTCGATGCAACTTTAAGGACATTTGCAATCCTGAGATGGCTCCATTAAGGAGGGTTATTGGTTCCTATGTAGGTTCACCATGGCAGGCATCTCACCGTACCTATCGGCGTTGTAGTAGGTATCAGTGAATCAGAGCATGCCCCCAAGTTCCTTCCTCACATCTCACTCACAAGCGTGGCCCAATCTGGGCCGGCCCAATAATAGAAAACCGGAGAAGATATACAAAATTGACCTTAAATATATACGAAAAGAGTTGCCTTTTTGGCAAGGAGAGGCATAGCATTGGTATTGCAAGCATAACGGAGAGTATATTGTCACAACCCTGAGCCCGAGTCTAAAGAATTATATGCTTTTATGTATAGTTGCTGTAGCACCACAAACTCATCTACTGTGCTAATTAACTCCGTTAGTTGATCGATATTACATAACCCAAAAAAATCGAGTGAAAATTAATAGGTAGCAAGTGAACTTATCCAATGTAAGTCTAAATTTAGGATATCACAATCTTCTCTCCTTATAATGCGAGGTCGACGTCGCCACAGGCTAGTTAGAATTTACCGAATGCCCTCCAACTTTCGCATACTTAAATCGGCTCTGATAACATTTGTAACGCTCTAAGCGTTGGTACTCATTAACTTTTGCACACTCGGATCGGTTATGATAACATTTGTAACACTTTAAGTTTACCTGCTAGCCTAACTAACTTCGTTAGCGGATCGAAACTACATGTTCTAAAACTTGAGTGAAAATTAATGGGCAGCAAGTGAACTTGAGTTATAAGCGGTTTTTTTTTTTTTTTTATTCAATAGGTGACTAAATTTAGAATATCATAATTGCATACCAAATTCATCGAAATGAGGCATGCACATGTATATTTGTAGATAAATAAATACATAGGGAATCAGTGTAATTTATGAAAATTTTAACAAGAGTTACGCACAGTGAAAGCTCGAGAAGGCTCAACGTTATTATCCTTCAAAGGGGAGCTGATCCAAGAAGGCATAAAGAGCGTTGGTAATCTAAATTCCATCGTTCTGAATTCCGTTGAAGGTTTGTTTAATTCTCCAGGCTCTCTGCTCAACCTTCTCTTCTGGCTGAGTAATATGCACTTTGTGCTAGCTTATTTTTCTCTGAAATGAGAAAAATGTGAAACAATATCCAAGCCTGAAGAGTCGAGTGCAGGACAGCTGTTCATTCGCTTGCACCAAATGGTCAGGCCAAATACGTGTTATGTTCCTGCAGATTTTTAGATAAATTAATCGGCATTTAAAGTTTCTACGGCTGAAATGCAAACAGTTATTTCCAAAAATATCATTTATCTTTAATTTTGAAAATAAAATATTAATAAGAGAAAGTGTTAATTTTTGGCTCCTAAAAATTTTGATTCTTAGAAATAACCTTACTGCAAACAAACCCAAAATTAATTTTGGATCTTAAGCTTTCCAAGATTGAAATCTGGTTTCATATAAATTGCAGATTTTTTTTTTTTATTATTTTTTTTTTATTTTTTTTTGGGTAGCGGACGATCTGGTTTTGGGATATACAATTATGTTAGACCCCAAAAAAATTACTTCTTGTAGCTTGGCATTAGATCCTAGCACTTGAAGTAGATAAAACAAGCTCACTTCTATCCATGTTATCTATTATAATATTTTAAAAATAATTTTATATTAAATAAAAAAAAATTAAGTACTTATAATTCAGCACCATCTTACCTTTCATTCGAGTTTTGGGTTACATAATTTTAATTTATTAATGGATTAATTCGGTCAACAGATGAACTTAGAGGCATTACACCCATACTAGCATATTCTCTTGCCAAAAAAGACTTGATTAAAGCATGCCTAATTTCTGGGTCTCTGAAGCCTGAATCTAATATTCTTGGCGAGCTCAATGACTTCATATTTCCCAAATTCCCCAACCAATCAGCAACGGATGGGACAAAAACTAGTTTTATGGTACGAAGATCTTCTTGTTTTCTCAGCTTTATGGCGCAAAACAGGGAATGTGCAATCTGGTTTAGAAAATTCTTTACATCCCAACGGCAATGAAACTATCCATCCACTCGCTCACTCCAGCCTACATATGCCCTCCTGCAAGATTGTTTTCTTTATGCCAGCCGAGAGAGAAGGTGGGAGAAGAGAGCATCGAATCTTAAGGGGAAAAAGAGAAGAATAGTTCAGCTCATGCATACCCTCAATGAATGCCATTTCTAATACCTTCCAATTTTTTGGTTTTCCTTTTTCTTTTGGTAGACAGGTAGGTAACAAGAGCCAATTTACATCAAAATTTGCTCAAAAAGCCACACACATAGACCGGGGAATTAGACAAGCCCAGAAGTTAGGAAGACTGGTCATGTTGTTGATCCTCTCTGTTGGTTTAGTAAGGGTAGCGATCAAACTTTCAATGCTCCTGTCTCTTCCCTGACCCTGCCACACAAACACAAACACGCCCACACAAAAAAGGCAAACCACTCTCAACTTTTGCATTGAAAGTAATATTGAAAGTTGAATATCTGCAAACAGCTTGCTAGCTAAGAGTGGACCAAATTAATGGTCAGAAGAAAGCAGCACGACTCCATGAAACATGGGCTCTTGGTCCAAGAAACATATTTCAAACTGAATCAAGATCAATGCAAGGTAAATTAAAATATTAGAGAAGATTGTTAACACAAACAAACAAGAGAACAATGGTGTAAGAGAGAATACTGGACAGGACTAAGTTTTTTTCTCACAAGGTTTGATGCTAAAAAGTATAAGACAACCATCACCCTTGTTCAACAACAAGGTTTTGAAACTGAAATTTGAGTTCCAATCCCAAGAAATAGCATTCCTCCATGGTGGCTCATTCTTGCTATGGCCTAAAGTTTCAGCTGGAACAGTTTGTTTGGAACAAAGCATGTCAACTTTTTGTGGCTGGCAGATGCTATACTTAAATGAGCAGGTATGCACAGGAATTTACCTTCAAAAAAGAAAAAAAAAAAAATGTAATGAATGGATATTACCATCCAAACATGTTTTGTCTCACTCCAGAGAGTGATATGACAGCTCAAAAGGCTGTACATATAGATAATGGCAAACGTAAAGATCAGACACGACTGACATCTAGGCATTCTCTATGACTTTGGTAAAGGGAATATTTTTCCAAATATATGCTTAAACTTACCTGTGAAGTTTGATGCATATCTCTGGTTGGCATCTCAGTCTCAGGCTGTAAGGTTTATATTTTCAATCCGAAAAGGAGAATTACAGCTTCATTCAAATCCACATAAGTTTCATCCATATGGACAAAACCAAGCTAGCTTTATTTGGGAAGCTGTGGAAAGGACTCGAATTTCATGGCAGCATATGTTTATAACTAACAATGCTTAGGCATGCTCCAGAAGCAAAGACTTCATCACCTGTTCTGATGCTATGAATTATGCGATCATCCACCTATCTGATATTTAGTATAAAAGTTTCAATATAAGCAAAATTCTCCTTGGAATACATTTTGCCATAAATTTTGCCTAGAAATCATTTTTTCCGATTCCTCTGAGAATTGCATTCCAAAAAATTTATGACGGTTTGACTAATTAAATTTTCCCATGTTATCTTCCACAGTTTTGTTCTGATGTTCATTCATGTCCTCCTCTCATCAATTATCTGCAAATAAAGCTTGGTTTACTGAAAATTATTAACAAATTTTATTGGGACAAGGGCTTAACTACTCAAAGGAACTTAATGGTAGCAGGAGAACAAGCAATGATAGTTGAACATCTGAAGAATACGCCAGTTTTGCAAACTATCAGCATTTCAAACTTTAACTACAAGTAGTAGGGCAATAATTCATGGATAGATGATGGAGAAAGCCAGGTGAGAAATAACTACAACTACCTGACAGAAATGATATTTGATTACAATGGCACTGAAAGTTGAAACACATTCAGATGATATAGCTCAGGATGCCAACTCCGAACATAATAATCTGATGGTATGTAACATCAGGAACACAACAAAGCTCATGTTAAATAATGCACAACAAGCGCTTGCTTCAACAATACAACAGCAAGTTAGATCAGAAAGCATCAATTCTAGAATGACTTTATTTCACCAATAACTAGAATCACTCCTCAAAGAAATAAGCCAGAGAAAATGATTCCAACAATCATACATGCACACCATATTTCTGTTTGTAAAAGATATAAACTACTTTGTACCAATCATCTTATTAGATCAGAGCATAACTTCAGGACATCAAAATTCTACACAGTTATCACAAACCCAGAAAGAATGCCACTTCCTAACAATAAGAACTCATCCAGACACTAATGAGCCAATCATATCAAATTGCAAGAAAACTTGATAATTCCTTCAGGCATTGAATCTATTTTCCACATTATTCACGTAAAATCTTTGTCCACTTCAGCACATCGATGCCCTGAAGCCCATGAACTCCATTGGAAATACCCATTTGCCCATGACTTCATAACAAAGAAGAGATTTTTGAATTCGAGGATGAAAAGGTATTCAACGCATCATGCATTCATATTGGCCTACCAATTTCTGATACCAAACAAGAGTTAAAAATGGGGAAGAAAAGCTATAAATGAGATTTTTACTCTCGTTTTCACTCCAATACGACAGTGGCGCCGGCCTCCTTGAGCTTGGCGGCGATCGCCTCGGCCTCCTCCTTGGTGACCCCCTTCTTGAGCACCACGGGGGTCTTCTCCACCAACTCCTTGGCCTCCTTGAGGCCCAGATCCGTGAAGGTCCGCACCTCCTTGATGACCTTGATCTTGGCCGCGGCGTCGAACTTCTCGAGCTTGATGTCGAACGCCGTCTTCTCCTTCTCCTCCGCGGGCTTCGCGGCGTCCGCCGTCGGCCCGGCCCCCGCCCCCGGGGCGGGCACGCCGCCCGCGGCGATCCACTGGTTGAGGCCGAGCTTAAGACGGAAGAGGATGGAGTAGTCGTCGCGCTCGGCCTTGGTAAGTGAGAGGAGCTCGTCGGCGATCCGCTCCAGCTTCTGGGTTCGGGCCTCGGAGGAGGCGCCGCCGCCGCCGCCGCCGACGGGGGCTGCCGAGGAGGAGAAGGGCCGGGCGGCGGAGGGGAGGAGGAGACGAAGAAGGGGCCGGGGCAGTATTTTGGTGGTTAGGAGGGTCATTTTGGGAACTTTACCGTGGATTATTAGAATCTCAGGGTTATCGCCATGGGAAGGAACAGAGAGGCCAAGTGAGAGCTTCGAGAGAGAGAAGGGTTTAGGGTTTCTTCTTCAGAGGACGAAGAGGGAAACGAGTTTCCGTCGGGTATAATATCCCGCGGGAATATGATAACTTGCAGCCGGAGCTCCACCTTACATTCACGATTTAGATGCAAATGCGCAGCCCCATGAGAAAATATAACTAATATTATAATTAATTTAATTTAATTGTAAAAACTTTAATAAGATTATATTGGTTGTACGCTTTTAAGTATTTATATCAGAATTGTAGTTAAAAAATATTATTATATAATTAATAAATGGTATAAGTTTGGGTACGTTTATATTAATTATTTGATTAATACAGTAGAAATTTATGGCTGATAGCTATGAAATTATTTTAATTTGAAGAGGGATTCCCTATGATCTCCTATATCATGCATGCCTCGTGACGTAAAATATATTTAAAGATTTTTTAAAATCAAATTATTAAAATTTCTATAATCTGTATCGAATGAGCAAGCGTTTATAAGGAACAGCTCTTTTAAGAATATCATATTTTAATGATTTTAGACTTATTTAAAACATCCTTTCAATTTTTATAACTAATTCTGTGGTTGTTGATGAATTTTTCATCATTTTTACGTAAAAAGTGATTGAAGTCCATGGTAATTATATATTTTTTTTTCCTTTTTTTTGTTGTGGGGGGAAAGAGAATGATCTTTTTACATAAATATTAAAATATAAAGTCCATTGGATTTCTTAAATTTTATTTTCAAAAAAAATCTATGATTGATATCCAATGGCTTTTGATGTTATTCCAATACTTCTCAAGTTAAAAGGTGGTCAAAAGCTAAAGCTATAATTGATGATGATTTTTTTAATTTTTTCTAAATTTTATTTATACTAAATGTTCTTTAGGTAGTGGTTTAAATAGTTAGAATTTCTTTAATTAATTTCAAAGGCTGTGAATGTTAGCTGGCCATATTAATTATTATAAAAAATGATGATAATAATTACATGATATCTTATTGATCATTTCAATATATAAATGATTCTTAGGATGTCCAATTATTCTAGTTAATTAAAGAAATATCTTTTACTTGGTATGAAATGTTTTAGAAAGTGAACACAGTTATTTTTTTTCAATATAGTTAATATTTTTTTTTTAATTTTTTTTTCATTATAGTAACCAGTAGTGATTTTTGGTAGATATTATATTTGTCCTATGTTGAAGCAAAATAATGTGATTACCTCACACAGTGAAAAATAGTTTTTATAAATAATATATTATTTTTCATATTAATGTCATTGAAAAGTTAAGAGGAACATGTTTTTACCTTGGATTGAAATATATGTTTTGATTTTTTATGATTTAGGCTGATATAAGGTGAGATATTTTAGTTGATATATTAAAAAACTTGCTTAAAATAAAATAGCAGTTGCAATTACTCATGTCTAAAATACTATAAAATGTTTACTCAAAAGTGAGGTAATCAGAAAACTCTACAAGCGTTAAGAGTTTTTGATATTTTTATACTTAAAATTTTCAGCCTTATCTGCATATTTTAATTTCTTCGCTGGCAATGATTTTTTAGTCATTATATTTGAAATATAATTTATGTCATCTTTGTGTTTTACAGTTATATAATAACAACTGGTTGAAATATGAGGACTTTCTCGCTTCATATCATGCAAACTTACTTTTAGGATCATGATAAATCAATACCATCACCAATCACAAACTAAACTGAGATGAGAAAGATAAAATTGCTATTTTTTAGTTTTTTTTTCTATTTTACTTCTTAGAATTTGCCATGACTCTCCATGCATCCTCAATTATTGAAAATGCATATCTTAAACTCTTATATTTATTCAATTCAATCAAAACTAAACTCTTTCAAATTTTTAATATGTTATCAAAAAAATATTTAATCTATTCATGCAATTATATTACATGCATATCTGACATTTATTCCCCCATATACATCAATTGATACATCCACCATTAAATTTATAAATTTATAATTGAGTTCTTTTACTTCATAAAAAAAAATCAAGCATTCATTTTTTTTTTTTTTTTCTTTTCAACCATTTTATTATGAAAACAAGATGTTAACCACCTTATTTCTACAATTCATCTTCATAGCATTCACCAACGTGATAATTTTTATGATTAAGCTAAAATTTTAGCTAAAGTAACCTGCAAAAATAAATTATTAAAAACAATTATGCACGGGTGGATGGGATTGCACGGAATTAGACAACTAGTAATAATGGTAATACGCGATAGGATAATTCGACCGTCCGTTTCTTGCACCAGGGTCCAGCCTAACATTTTCAGGCAAATGATGGATCCTAAACCGTCCATTCCATAGCCAACGGCTCCTGGATCCCCAACGCGCGTGTGCACGGATGATACACCGAAACATTAAATAACGGACTCTTAGGTTCAATACCGTCCTCACATCCCATCCCATCCCACGGTATTAATCCCATGAAACGCTCCCTTCCTCCCCCCCTCTCACTCTAGCGCCATTCGTAGCTCCCTCGCCCCAAGCGCAGCGAACGAGAGCGAAACCCTAAACGAAGGGAGGCGATCGCCCTCTCCTTTCCTGATCATCTTCTCAAAAGATTTCTTCGCCTTCTTCTTGCGCTTCGCCTGTTCTTTGTTGTTTTTTTTTTTTTGCTTTTTGCTTTTCCTTTCTTTTTGTGGTTTTTTTTTTGGTATTTTTCAGGGAAGAATGGATGGATTCTGAGGGTTAGTCTCTGCTCGGGGTTCAACATCGAATATTCGGCGCTTTTTCTCGAACTAGGTTTTGATTGGTTTGTTTTCTGTTCTGGAACGAGGGTTTCTCGTTCGGCTCTCTCCCCGAGCTCCTAATCACTCGCCCGCACCCGTCCACAAAGCCGCCAATTTGGTGAGTAATCTTCGCCATTACACCTCCAGATGAACGGATTCTAGGGCCTGTGGTCGGGTTTTGGGTTCTCGCGAGGTTGTTTTTGTTTTGAGAATTAGGGTTTGTATCGGACCTTGTATGGCTTTTCTTTTGATATTTTTATTGGAAGTTGGGAGATTTTTGTTGCGTTTGATAGCCTGGATCCTTCTTTCATCTTGCTTCGATTCGCGAAGGGATTTTGACCACTTGAGCTGTTTGCAAAATCCGTGTTTTATTTCGAGCACTCATTATGGTTGAACTTTGTTGGTCTCGTCGTTCCTTTATTTCAAGTTTCTCGTTTAATTTGCTTTTAAGTTCTTAGAATGATGCTTTATTACATAATTAGATTGTTCCAGGAGGGAATATTCCCTCCCGTTCAATGCGAAAGAATGCCAATGGTGATTATCAAAAGCAGTTTGATAAACTATTAGTTCGTTTCCATTTTAAACCTTCTTGGGCTATTGATACTAATCTCTATTTTTCTTGCTCGATAAAATTCATTTACATTTTGTGAAACATTTTACTTTGGTTATTAGGATTGTGAAGATAAACCTTAGTTTGGTGTTAGCCACCTACAGAGGATGTCGTCGCCGTATTCTGTGCTGAACAACAAACCCATTGATCAATGGAAGGTTACTGAATTAAAGGAAGAGCTTCGTAGAAGGAAGTTGCCCATCAAGGGTCTCAAGGAGGATCTGGTGAAGCGGTTAGATGCAGCAGTTCGGAATGAGAAGGAATCAGCTAAAGAAGAAGTGGATCATGGGTTGGATCCTGCTCCAGATCCTCAGGACAATGTTGATCAAGGAGAAGCAGTTCCGCCAGCAGAAGCTCATACTGAAGTCATCATGGATGAAGTTGAGAAAACTGACAATGCTGCCACTACAGTCGATACAGATGCCAGCCCTTTAGATGTCAAACAAACTGTCAAAGTTCAAGACAGAGATCCAGTGCAGGTTGTGGTATCAGATGCAGCAGCTGTGGAACCATTGGGTAATGCAGCTTCCATGGAAGACAGCATTGCAGCTTCTGTGGGAGACAGCATTACTGAAAGTCAACATGTAACCCTTCATAATGTTTCAAGTGGCCAAGATTTGAGGTTTGACGAAAAGTACGAGGAATCAAAGCCCTCCGTTGAGGATGTCAAGTTCAGCCCATCAGAACCAAACAATCAGGTATCTGAGGTCAGCCCAGATTTAGGGTCCCAAGTAAAGTGTGAGTCAATTTCTACTGATTCTGTGTCAATTATTGAAAAAAATAAACTAAAGGATAATTTGAATGCTGATAATTTTCATTTAGAAGTTGTTAAGCCGGAGATGGTGCAACCATCATCCTGCAATGATCCTCCCATTGGTGGCGATTTGCACCCATTGGATGATGACAAAGAGCTGGTTAAGAGTCAGGTCTCTTTGGAAGAAACAGAGGCCAAATATGCTACAAATCTGGACCTTAGCAAGAAAGAAGATAGTGCAGATGGGGGTTCTCCAGAAAAATTAAATTTAGACAGGAGTTCGGGTGATGAGTCGATGGAGGAGGATGTCTTGGAAACTAAGCATATCGATGCCAATATTAAGTCTGGTGAACTGGGAGAAAAAACTGAGGCCCATGAAATGCATGCTGTAGAAAAGGGGACCTCTGTTGATGCTGAGGTGGGTGGGTCCTTTCTTGAAAAGAAGGATACTGTTGATGAAGAGAGGGTGGGACCTACAGCTCCTACTGAGAAGAGAAAACTCGAAGGTACTCCTACTAAGTTCACTTATATGCAAGCTATTTATATCAATCATAAGCTCTAATTTTTCATTGGTTATTTGTCATTTGTCTTTTGTAGGGCAATTCACCATTTTTTATTTTTGTTCGTATGGTATTATATCCTGTTCTTTTGGTATTGGGTTCCTAATTGCTTGTGGTCTACCATGTAGTAGTAGCTATTCTCATGAGAATTTTGCATCAAAGAAACTTCTGTATTTTCTTATTGGCTTGCTGAATGGTATACAAAAGCAATGTAGAACAGTGAATATCAATTTAGCAATGCTAAGCTTGTTCTGTGATATCTGCCTGTGTGCATAATTATTGTTAACTGACGACAATCAATTTATGGAGCACCTCTCCTTAAATTCAAATCCTTGAATCTCTCTCTCTCTTTTTTTTTTTTTTTGGTAGTGCCTTGAATCTCCTTTATTAGCTACCTCCTGTTCTCACCTGCCTAGTTACAGGAAATGCCCTCATCATCTCTAAGCATGTTTTGTATGCCTGTGCACTTGAATTTCTATTTACACCTTCAGTATGTTGGTTAATTAATTATCTCTTTTTTTCACAATGCATGTTTGCTGTGAACATACATTTGCTGGTTGGGGGAAAGGAGCTTTTGGTATACTCTTGATGCTTCTGGAGGAGTCTAGGAAATGGAAATGATCCATCTGTATTAATGTCAACATTAGAGTAATGTTAGTAAAGCATTTTGTGAAATTACATAATATTCCTTAGCAGCTGGCATCATAAGTTATCACAAACCATGGTTTATTATTTTGTTGAAAATTTTTCAGAGCTTAGTGGTCCATATCAGATAAGAAGTCAAAATCTTTTTAGGTCCATTTTTCCCTCTGAATTTGTTATTTTTGGGCTGAAACTGAAGCAGTAAAATAAATAAGTGTCCCCACATTCCTTTTTACTGTTGATCATCGAGATTTTCTTTGCACTCTCCTGCGTTGTGTTTGACCTTTCAATGTGATTTGAAAATTACCTGCATTATGTGAATATTTAGTGTACCATGCAGAGTGATACCATCTGAGCTCTCTATTCTCCTTATTCATTCTCTTTGTACATATATCTTTTTATAACTACACTTAACACTACCACAGATCTACCTTAACATCTCCATTGGATGAGATGAAATGTCAATAAGATCATTATGATCATTTCATGATAGTAACATTTGGTTTCTGGTCTTTAGAATTTAGACGCTTCATTTATTTAAAAATAAGTTAGATTAAAGAAATTATTCTTATATTTGTGATAACCGAAAAAGTGTGCCCACAAATATATTGCGAGAGACGTCAATACAGTGGGAGCTGATTATCTTATTACTAATCTTGTTTGATCTATTACTCTATAATAGGATTGAAAACATACCTTATAGACTTGGAGCACTTCATTGTATTGCAGTTGATTAAGCTTACCTATATATATATATATATTGTTCTTTTTTGATCTCTTTCTGGGAGGGTATATATAGGGAGAGTTTGTGAACTTAAAAGGGAGTCTTTTTTTCCCTCTGTCATCATTATATTTCTGATGTTGGTGCTTCTGGGATTGTAGCTATCTTATGACTAGCTTCAAGGTCTTTTATATCAAGTCCTTTTCGTTGAGCTGAAGGTTTTCTACAAGTTACTTTGGGATGACAGTTGAATCCCTTTTTATTTTTTAAAGTTGATCTGAAAATTTTCTATAAGTTACTTTGGGATAGTAATCAGATTTCCCTTTTTTTTCAAAGTTGATCTAATGATTTTCTATGTGCTGCTTTGTGAAAACAATCATCTCTTTCTTGCCTCAGTTTTTCTTTTACTATATTCTGTTGCTTCTGTTGTATGTTCTCCGCCCCTGCATACCAGATGGCACATCTAGAATTGCGGTCCTTTTAACCTGCCCAGACATGAAGGCTTCATGCATAAGGCTCCAAAACCTAGCGAACCTGAAATTAAACTGTGAATGGTCTCAAATCTTTGTGGAGTTCCTTTAGACCTTTATGCTTCCTTGTACCATGTGCACTACTATCAACTTTATTCTGCTAGTGTCAAGTAAAAAGTGAATCCCAACCTCTTCATTTGTGTGATCGATTTCTTTTTTCTTTTGTTTTCATTTGGAATGATTTATTTTCTTTGGATATGGTTTTTGCAAGCTCCTTCAGGATATCACTTTGTTTCTGTTGTTTGTGATTTTCCATTGCTTCTGTCATAGATGTGCTTCCCTATGGTGCCATATATTATATTTGAAATTGAGAATAAAATTCCAAACTTGAACAGTGATTACAAAAAATGGTGATATTCATTAAATCATTGTTCTGATCATTCACATGTCTGGTTTGTGGTTGTAATGATCAGTGTGAACTTTGGGACCTCTAAACTAAGTTTGAATCACCATTCCCTTTCCAACTTACATGAAGAAAGGTATTGTACATGAGATAGGACTGATTTTTAGACATGATTCCCTAAAAGCATTAATTTTGTAGACCCGACCTTAAGGGGCTGCTGTGTGAACCGCTTTAACTAACATAACTCTTGTCTAAAATATTACTACTGAAGAATTAGAGATTCCCTTCACTGCATATATTTCTGAAGGGTTCTCTATGGATGAACTTTTAGGATTGGTGGCCTCAAAAGTATTTGGGTGTTTGACAAATCAACTATCACCTAATATTCTTATTATCAGAAATGCACAGGCTTGATCAGTTGGACCAGAAAGCTGATGAACAAAGCCCTGATTTCTCCATCTTGGTGTGGAATGTCGAAAATTGGGAATAAACTGCTTGAATTGGTGGTTTTATACATAAATCAATGACCCAGTCAGTTCCTTAAAAATTACCAAGTTTTTAAATTGGTGCTGAAGGATTGATTTATCCTTCACCAGGAGTTGTCATACTGCTATACCACCAATTATTGTGTTCATCTCTTTTTAATATGCACTGACAACCACGCTGTAAGAGTATTCATCTCTGTTGAACTTGCAGAAGGCATCCTTTGAAATTGTTCTTTTAATGGGGTTACCCATGTTAGGAACTGACAAATCTCTTTAAAGCCTTGATGACCATATATGGGGATGTTAGCTTCATGGTTAAGAAACTTTACATAATTTTAATTATGTCAGAACAGAAGCTGAGTAGGCCTGGAATGGACTTTGTAAGCAAGGGAAGGCTCTGGGAGGTTACTAATTCTTGAATCGTGTCTTGGTGCATTCTTGAAATCCTCAGTTGTTGAGTGTTTAGACATTGTTGCGTTATTTCCTCCTATGGAAAGAGGGGAAATTGCTTTTCTTCTTTACAATTTGACCTTTTACTGTTGGATACCCATATTAGAATCATCGTGTCCATTGCTAATTCTGGTGTTGGCTGTCCTCTTTTTCCCTTAAGTAGAACATGTTAGGTGCTCTAATCCCTAATTTGCTTTCATTTAGCATCATCACTAATGTAATAGTAATTTGTTTTCTTATTAGGACAAACAGCAAATTAATAACTGCTAATTGTTTAATCATTCTAATGTAACCAAGATTTCGAGGTTGGAGTTATGTGGCAAACCAAGCATGGCACGTTGGAGCTCTAAAAGCTTGTCTGTCTCTAAAGACTGTGAATATTGTTGTTCAGTTTGTTTTAACTGTCAGATATATTAGGAGGGATGCCATTGAGCTGACAAGTATGATGAGGTTTTATGTTAAGAACCCTACCTTATACATGTTTAGTTTTTCAGAGTCCCAAATGTCAGTGGCTCTTTTTTTTTTTTTTTTTTTGTGAAAGAAGGATGGAGACACACCCACACTATAATTACCTTGGTCCAAGCATTTGCAGATGCACCACTTGAGACTCCAACCCTGAGCCTCTGATTCCTAGGCAGACGGGCACAAGCATTGAATGACCCATCATTGATTTTTGAATTTTAAAAAAATTAAGCTGAAGTTTTAACATAGTATATATTCCAACTCTAGATATATATGATGCAACTGCCATGTGCTCTTCTATCATCATTTAAATAAGTTCATGTTCTTTTATCCTTAATTGCTGGATTTTTTCTCAAACCCCTCTATCTTTCCACTGATCCATTCTTCAGAATTTGTGATTAAATCTTAATGCTTGTCCTTGTCCGGTGCCTATCTCCTTAACCTTAAAACCCATAGAAATGGAAACTATCTGTTGTAAATTTGTTCATATTGGCTTTTTGACTGGAAACCGCCTTTCCTATAACCATTTGGTCACATAAGGCTCAGTTTCCATTTGGTTTTATATTGGAACTGCAGTCTTAGAGTGGTCTTAAGTCTGCATTAATTCCCAATTATTCCTTGGGAAAACCTATCTCTTTAAATCAGAGTAGTTTCTTAGTACCTACATGGGTTCTGCCATCCATGGAAGCTAGTTTAAGATTCCCATTGGCTCCATCGTTGGTATTGTGCAAAATAGGTGTACTTTGTTCATCCCATGCATGATATACCGTACTGCTCCATATCGATGCATACCAGGTGTACCCTGGTGTACCACTATACTTGTACTGAATTGGTACATGGTACAGGAGGTGTACTAAGTATCAGTATGCTGAACCATCCCCTATTCTGTGCATACTGACATTGTACCGAGATGGTTCAGATATTGAGATTGCAAACTTTGGTCCCATGTCATGCTTTAGTGTTACTCAGCAGCAACATTTATGGTATGCCATGTTATATTCTTACTCAACAGAAATGCTGATGGTTAAGTAGTGGAGGAGGATCTTGGTGATGTTATCATGTAGCTAAGCTTGGTTAGTTTGCTGTGAACTAAATTTGGGGGCGGCGGCGGCGCCGGGGCGCGTGGTTTTCTTAGTGTGGGTAAAGATACTTTTCATGCGAGTCAACAAAGCCTCATCCCAATGTTAGAGTATTACCTTTTTAGCCTACATTTGCTGCTCGCTCACTGTCTACTCAACGAGCCTTCCTTTGATCAATGTCTTTCTTTCACACCTGCTTTTGACCATCCAATTCTTCCTCTAGTCATGGTTACCATTTTATTATCACCGCTGCAGACTACTTCAGCAGGTATGTTGAAGCAATACCATTTGAACCCAATTGACTAATAAATTGACTTAACCATAAATGACATCATGCTAGGGCATGTGTGGTGTGGCCTCTGCTTTTCTAAAAGTTCTTTTTTTAATAAAAAAGCTGGAAGATAGGCTTTTAAAGCTTATTCTAGAAGCCTTTTTTTTTTTTTTGCTTCTTGTAGAAGCACTTCTTTGACACTACTGCCTAATGCATTTTTTTATGAAGTACTTTTTTGCTTTAAAGTTTATGAAAGGACTCCCCTTAAGCAACACTAAACATGGCCTAAAATTCTATATGATTTCTCTGGTGCTTCCTGATTTCTGGCTGTTCTTCCATTCCCCTGATTTGGTTGTCAATAAATTGAATTTTGTTTCTTCACTTGCAGTTAACTGATTGAAAGAAGATTCTCGAATGCTTGTTTCTCTTCTTGCATTTACATAATAACTAGCTTTTAACCTGTGCTATGCGCAGTTATTTATATTAAATAAATAAAATTTATTCATTTTAATAATTTCTTTAAATATGAGGTAATCGAGGGGGAAAAAAGCTTATGTTACTGCTTTTCTTTCCTTTCTTTAATACAGTGGGGTTGTGTGAGCTTGAGCAAGATAACCCAATTAATGCTGAAAGAAAGTGTACATGTGAGGCAATTAACAAAACAAAAAAAAAAAAAAAAAAAAGCCTACCATACTGTTCTCTTTTCCTTTTTTTTTTTTTAATACGATGGGGTTGCATGAGTTTTAGCATGATAGCTCAATTAATAGTTATATTCATGATGGAGGATAAGTGTGGTACTGTGTCCTTCGGCATGTCACCATGTCCTTGAGCATGATAGCCCTCCCTTAATTTCTTTTATCACGTGACATATAAATAGGATAGAAAAAGGTAGTGTACTGTAATAGCATTAATAATCCTTGCCACATGATAATTTACTGTACATTGCCTTGAAAAGCTCCCGTTTTGTATACAGGATAGAAATTTAAATAGAATAAAAAAAGTAGCATATTGTAACAGCATTAATAATGCTTGCCACATGGTAATATGCTGTACACTGCCTTAAAAAGCTTCTGTTTTATATATAGATCATATGACCTAAGCTTCAGTATCCATGTCTTTCAGATTTTAGCAAAATCTAACTTAAAGTAGAGTGCTGAGGATTTTGTAATAGATCTTAGTATTAAATGAAAGGTACTTCGGTCACAGTTTTGTTGTAGTATATTTTTTCGAGTAACATACCCAAAACACCAGAGTTCTTGAGCTTCATCTTTTATAGAACAAGCTTTGTCTCTTTTTAAAAATTATATTAAAAAACAGAGAGAGAGACACAGCATAGACAGACATGTTTAAATTTAATTTAAATTAATTTTTCTTCATTGTCTTTAAATTAACTTAATTTTTATCAATCTCGTGCCTTTGTTTTAATTTAATTATTATGCTCTTAATAAATCTCTTAAGCATTTGGTGAGTTTTTACTTGTAACCATAATTTGGTTTAAGAGATATATATATATATGTGCAATGAGGACAACATGATGGTGTTCAGTTTTTTATATAATTTTTCTTGGCAGCAATCGAGTGGGGCATGTGGTGTTCAAAGCCTCTTTCCAAAAGGAAAGAAAGCAGAACATGTGGTGTTCAATCGGGGCTTCAATTTGAAACAGCATTGAGGCTTTGCTTTATATATATGTATATAGATTAGATAATATTGTTTCTGTGGAGGCAGATGCCTTCTGCAGGACAAATGGGGGCTTAAAATGCCTAGTTGCATGAGTAGCAAAATTATGTAACAAGAGGCTACTAAGGAAGCAGTGACTTAGATAATGTGGATGATTTCTAGGCCGTAGTGATATTTTTTGTTTGAAGTGCAGTGAACTTTAGAAGCAGGCAAATAATGTAGGATGATCCTCTGTTTATTAGATAGAACTGTTTTCTATGTAGTTACCGTTAATGATATGGACAGATGTTATATAAGTTGAGGTGATGGAATTAACACCCACCTGGCTCTAAACATTTAACTTTTCCCATGCTGTTGGTATGTGTTCTTCTTGATTTATTAACTTGATCTGTAAATTTCAAAAATGTAATGACAGAATTAAGAGCAAAAAAAGCCTCACTTCTCCGCTGATTTGGCTATCTCCAGCACATTATCTTGGAAGTACACCTCATTACCTGTAATTTTATATGCAATCTAGTGAAGAGAAATGTAGCCAGAGAAGCTAGAGTGACATGTATGTTGAGTACAGATCATATGACTAGCATATTGTCTTGGTAAAGTGGATTGTTATTTTGCTGGCAGGCCTTGAGCTTGTGGAGCACTAAACCGATCAGTAGGCTTTTTTTTTTTTTTTTTTTTTTTTGCTGATTTATGCAGTAATAGTTGTCATTTTCCTTCTAGTAGTAATCATTTTGTTTCCTTCTGTTATCTGCATTTTAAACTCATCATGGTGAGTTTCATTCTCTGCTTATAGTTCTGCAGTTTGCAACTCCACTGAATCTTGTGTGATTTAATCCCTTTTTTTTATAAGCTCACATAAATTGGTTGTGCAAATGAGATTCCTGAAAGATAATAGTAAATTTTTTTATCTTTATTCTTTAAAGTAGTTCTGTTCATACAAATAATTTTTTTCACGAGTAGTTGCATGGTTAGATTTTAAGCTAGCATGCTGTACTAAGTGCTATACTTCAAATGTTATTGGATCAAGAAAACTTTTTTGAAATTCTCAGTCTTCTTTATTTAATCTTTCTGGATAGACAATGAAGCTGTTGGGAGCAATGAGCCAATAAAACGGCAACGGCGGTGGAATTTAGAAAACATTAATGTTTCAGAACGGCAAACATCCAACCTCAGTATTTCAAGTACACCTAAGGATACATTTCAACCTGTTACTAAACCTAAATTCACTAGGACTGACTCAACACTCAGTGGAGATTCCCCAAAGGAGCGTATTGGTGAGATATCAAGAATTTTATGTCTAATTTTTGGGTTCCAGACGATTATATTAAACTGAAAGGATTTTTTTTTTTTTTTTTGGTGATTATTCTGCAGTGCCACCATCGCAGAAGCCACCCACAACTTCCCTGAGAATAGATCGATTTTTGCGTCCTTTCACTCTGAAAGCTGTCCAAGAGCTGCTTGCAAAAACTGGAACTGTCTGCAGTTTCTGGATGGACCAAATCAAGACCCACTGCTATGTGACTGTACGTTTTCTTGTCATTTCTTTTCACCTTCTTTTCCTGAGTTACTTCTTACCTAATTCATAGCTTTTTTTACTTTTTATTTATTTATTTATTGTTGGGGGGGGGGGTGGTGGGGGGTGTCTTAAACTTGATTTCTCATCCAAGGTTATTGCATGGATGTTCCTATTGTTGAGGTTTGAGTCATTTATGTGCATTTGAGTTCACCATGTGACCATTTGGTTGCACTTTATATTTGCAGATCTAGAAACATGGTAGATGTATATTCTTTCTCATATTTATTGTCTGAAACTCTAGAATTTTTATGAGGGCAAAAATGGGAATGCATAGTCATCCTTGGTGTGATGGTGGTTGTGCATCCTTCCAGAACCACCTCTCTACCTCCATTATGACATCCCTGAAGGAAGAATATTAGGAGGGAAAGGGTTGCTATCTGCAGATGCGCTTTACAAGTACTTGCTGCTTTCGTAGGGGTTCAGAACTGAGATGAGCTTTATCTTTTTTTGAACTTTTTCGAAAAAACTGAATCAAAAAGCCATTCGAAGGCCTATCTTTTAAATGTAATCATTAAAGCAGAACATAGGATATTTTGGATTTATTGCTTGTTTGTTTTTACATCTTTTATGTATTCTAAAAAGTTTGGCTCTAAATCGAGTAGAATAGAAAAAAAAAAAAAAGAATTTACATAGCTGTTCCGAATTAGTGTAGGATTAAAGTTTTGTTGTTGTTGATTTGTATTAGTTGTTTGCCTTTTCTTTTTCATTAATAGCTATTGATTTAGAAGAAATAACTAAATTGATTTTCGGTGTAAATATTCGAACCGATGGGATTAACATTTTCTTTGTGGTTAATGGATCAGATCATGGAAGTCTTCAATGTTATGAATTTTTAATTTGCAATGACAGATTAAATATGCTTACTGTTTGCAGTATTCATCTGTTGAGGAGGCCGTAGCAACTCGAAATGCTGTCTATAATCTCCAGTGGCCGCCTAATGGTGGGAAACTTCTAGTGGCTGAGTTTGTTGACCCCCAAGAAGTCAAACTGCATGTTGAGGCCCCACCGCAATCACCTGCACCCATCAGTCCCAGCCCTGTGGCACCCAAGTCATCTCCCTTCCAACAACCCCAGGCATCCCAACCATCTCGCCAACATTCCTTTAAGCAGCAGCTACCTCTACCACCCATCCCCACACCCCCAGCTTCATCTGATCCACCTGTTAGAGAACGGCTTCCGCCGCCCCCTCCTCTGAGGAGACCAGAGCAAGCTGTTGTGACGCTCGATGATCTCTTCAAGAAAACAAAAACTGGCCCAAGGATCTACTATTTACCCTTGTCTGAAGAGCAGGTGGCAGCCAAACTTGCAGCACAGGGCAAAAGCATCAGAGAGTAGCGAGTCCTATGAGTCAGTATGTATGCGAAGGATGCTCTTACCTGGTCACATGTGATGTTGTCCTCCTAATGTAAGAATCTGCATATTGATTGGGTTAATTTTCTGCAGAGAAGATCGGTGGTCTTCATGAGCTTGGCTTTCTAATTCACAAGTTTAGGAGATTCCTCGTTCTATTGGGTCCGGGACCAATCAATTTCTCTTTTTGGCCCGAGGGCAATGTTATGCAGAAGGGGAAATTTTCTTCTTTATGTAGCGAATTATAGGTTTTAGCTTGACTGCGTCTGAACAATGTGTGATGCAAAATAGTTGTCCGTGTTCCATAATGAAAGGTGACCTTGGAGATTAGCCCAGCATGAGCCACTTAACTCTCGTTTCTCTTACCGAAGTGCGCTGTCTTCTCGACCCAAGCAGCTCTTTTAACTGCTATCGTGGCTCCTCTTTGTTACAGCTGCTGCCGGCAGTACAGGTAATCCTTATGACGGCTTTGATTCTTTTTGCCCTTTACGGTATCTTATGAACCAGCAAGGGGGCCGGACGAAGTAGGTGCTGCACCGTAAAATGCGGCTGTGGATTGCTTGGTAATGGTGCTGCATTACGGAGCATAGAAACGCGCGAATTTCTTCCCTTTTTTTTTAATTTTATTTTTATATTGTGCGTGAATAACGGTAGGGGGGCTCTCGGGTCCAGGTTTTATTAATTCTAGCCCTGTACTGTCGAGGTTTCAGGTTTAAATTTTGTCCCGGACCGGTTAATCGAGAAGAGTTAGTTGAGCTAAATACGCGCCTAAGAGAAAATTATCAATAAAATATGTAATGCATGATATAAAAAACATTAATAGCTGCCGCTTGATGGTTAATTATATAAAATAATAAATTAAAAATCGGGAAAAAAAAATAAACTTTAGAGTTTCAATATTCAAACATGTATGTTCCAGTATATCATTACATTTTATTTTAATTTGAATAATATGTATTGGGTGATATATGCCGGTTGGTCGGGTTAGGTCTGGGGAAGGGCAGCGGGTTTACGTGTTGGGGTGAGTTGTATGGTTCATGCCATAAGTCATGGAATTCATGGGGAAGCCATGGTTTTATTCGTCGATGCGGTTTGAAGCAACCCTGTTTAGAATTTGTGCTTTTAATTTTGCTAAGCTTGTTATTACTAGGTGGCAGTTTGACTGTTAGATTTTGTTTATTTTGTCTTTTGAGTCAAGTGAGGCCTATTTTGTGCGGTCTCAGATGGCTCAACCTCTCCATGGTCAGACTGCTTCTGCGGCTAGCGCATACGGGCCTTCACGATTGACGTCTGTGCTTGGCATCCTGGTGGAGATGTCCACCTATATCGGTACAGGACACTTTTCTGTATTATCTTTCAAATGTTTGGATCTCATAATCTCAACTAAAGAAAATCTATTTAATATGTAGATTTTCTTTTTTATTCCGTTTATTCTATTTTATCAGACAGTTTTTAGTCACCAACCATCCGGATTAATAATCTGCAAGATGGTCATTAATCTCGATTTTGTTACCAAGTTACCATGTTGGCTGATATTTGAATATCTTGGAGGTTATATATAAGCCAATCCATCAGATTATATGGCCTAGTTCAAAATTCCCAGCCTTCCATCTTAGCCAAGATAAATATCTCTGCTCTTGATATCAGCCACCAGCCAACATAGCTATTATTTAAATACAGAAACCTGATTTATGTCTTAGATAAGAATGTGCAGGAATATCTCCCAACGTGCAGTGAATATATATCATGGTAGCATCAGATTATTAGTCTACGTCCTTATCCTGTATTTCAAAGACGTTATGACAATAATATAGTTTTATCCATGATAATTTTAAAATCCTACAATAATTAAAAAATGTAAAAGTTCCGGTGAGTATTTTATTCTTCCGTTTTGTTGCAAGCTGCAGAACTAATATCAGCAATCCCAAAAGCATAAGGTGTACAAAAGAATTCATCATGTTATTATTATCTCTGAAGTATCCATATTTAAACATCTTTTTTCTCACATATTTTGGAGAAAGAACTTTGAAATTAGAAATGATTTGCAGAATAGTGCTGTTGCTTTATTTTACTAATTTATGCAAACTGGCGGTATTGTGATACTCATTGGCTGACCTTGGTATTTGAGGCTTGGGACATTGCTTTTGCCAATGACTTATATGATTCAACCGGGATGCTAATCTATTATGGAAACTGGACTAAGTACTGTGCTAAGCATTCTTATTCATGCAACCATGATTTGAAAAAGTCTTTTTATTTGCCAACTGTGACATTGATAAGGATTTGTCATATAAGGATTAAGCAGCACTCCCAATGGTCATCTTTAACCTATTTGTTTTGTTTTGTTTGTTTGTTTGCCTGCCTGCCTATCAGGTTCTAGTGTCAGAGCTTGTTGGAAAGGATATTCTCCTTTACTCTAAAGAAGAATAGTGTGGTCTCACCGTAATTTGATGGAGGAATACAAGAAGATTGAGAGCTTGGATGGTGCCTTGTAGGTGGTCCCCTTCTCCAGTGGTCTAGGCCAAGATTCTTTTTAGGATTAGTTCTGGGACATGCCTTGATTGACACTCCCCTACAAGGATGAGCCAAGGCGTCTTCAAGCCTTGGCTGCCATTTGATTGATTGACCGGACGGTCACCAAGGATGCAAAATGCATCATGATGTCACATGGAGATGATGCCTGTATATCCACTCATAGAGGTAAGGATCAACACGAAGAGATGGCAAAGGGATGGCCGGATAGGTGAAACATGAGCTCCATGAGGTGCATCAGCTTGGGCTGACTCATTGCGACCCCTACCGTTGTAGGGAGTGCATTGGACTAGGAGGAGGAGGGCAAGGAGAAAGATGGTGAGGACCGAGGGCCATGGTGAAGAGCAGGGATAGAATAAGAAGGAAGAATATGTGACTATGGGAAAATACTTGAAGAAGGCCTGGTATGTTACAGATGAATAGACCTGACAACGAGTGGTAGCCCTTTGTGTGAATTTTTCTAACCATTTGGAAACCAAGTTGCTACTTTGTAGTGATATAAAAAACATAATCACTCCCAAATAAAAGTTTAGTTGCAAGTTAAAAAGATACAAACTACACTTATCAGGAGTTGGCAGATGAATTAGGTCAGTTTAAATGAAGCAATCTAATCTATTGTGAGGCTAAAGGACCCCATCCGAATGCTAACCTATCTTAGTATGGCCAGTAAGTACCCTCTTTTTTTCAAAGCCTCCCATTTAAAAGATTTTTCAATTTAAATTTAAATTAAATAGTATTAAATGAAAAAAAATATATATATGTTTATATTTTCTGAATTTATCTTATTATTAAGTGATCAAGGCTTCGATGAGCATGCCACTGGCCTTCAGGACCAGATCAATCCATGGCCCTTTCCCTTTTTTATTTTTTATTTTTTGTTGTTTCTTTGCGCAGGTCACCGCAAGCCAGTAGGCCTAAGCTCTTGCTTATCTAATTTATTCTCTTCTCTCGCAGGAGAAGATTAATTAACGAATGGCAACGAACTGAAAACTCTAGAAAACAGATCATAAGCTGCCACGTCTCTCTTTTTAGATTAAACAGAGTGAACCGGGGAGCATCAGACCTTTGGGTGACGTTGCTTTCTTCGGAAGGAAGGAAACGGGGAAAACTAAACGGCAAGTTCCCTCCATCTATATAACGAACACTTTGAGAGTCTCGCCTAGAGACCCAGGGATAGAGAGGATTAGGGAGAATGGCCGGAGTTGAAGGTGAGGTTAACGGCGATGAGTGCCGTGATATCAAGTCGCTGCTCGCCGCCGATGGGAGGGATTTCCTCGTCCTGAACAACGGCGATCAGGTATCAAGGCAAAACTAAATCATTAATATGTGACGTGTGTCTCTGAGCGTTTATACTATTTAGTAGCAAAATCTTGTTGATGTGTGTCTAATTCCCACCACAGTTTGACCGTCGCAATTTTAATAATATAGCCTAAAGATCCGTGGATTAGATTTCTAAAATCCCCCAAAAATAACATTATATCAGCGTTCCATCAATATATATATATATATATTGGTATATTTCATTTCATTATAAACCATTCTTCTGATATGATATGATAATATGTGGAGTTAAATTCTTCAGGTGAAGATCGCAGACCTTGAAGGGAAAACTATAGGTCTCTACTTCTCAGCCTCATGGTGTGGACCTTGTAGGCGCTTCACCCCAGAGCTGATCGAAACTTATGGCGAGCTCTCCTCAGAGGGGAAGGACTTCGAGGTTGTCTTTATATCGCGTGACAAGGATGAGGATGCGTTTAATGGTTACTTCTCAAAGATGCCATGGCTCGCCATTCCATTCTCTGACTCCAAGGCCCGTGAACGCCTTGTTAAGAGGCTCAAGGTGATGGGCATACCCCGCCTTGTCATCGTTGATGCAAGTGGGGAGGTTGTCAATGAAGATGGTTTCTCGGCCGTTGGGAATTACGGCTCTCAGGGGTATCCCTTCACTCTTGAGAAGATCAGCAAGCTGAAGGAGGAGGAAGAGGCTGCTAAAAGGGAGCAAACTCTCCAGACTGTGCTGGTTTCATCATCCTGTGACTATTTGATTTCGAACAATGGAAATAAGGTGATGTTCGTCTCCTTATTTTTGTTTAATTCCTCCAAAATTGTGGTCCAATGCATTCTGATCAAATAGCTACATTCTTTTTATACCACCTTACTGCTTCTCTTAGTCTCAAACGAGTACCTTCATATTTAAGCTATTAAGTAACCCATAGGTGCACAATTTTTTCTTTTTTCTTTTTGGTCATGTTGTTTCTCTTAATTATATCAATTTACTGGCAGGTGCCTGTGTCAGAGCTTGAAGGAAAGATAGTGTGCCTCTACTTCTCAGTTCATGGTTACCCACCATGCAAAGAGTTTACTCAGGTGCTTGCAAAAATGTATGGAAAGCTCAAGGAAAGGGGGGAGAGCTTTGAAGTTGTGCTGGTGTCCTTAGATGATGAAGAATCATCCTTCACAGAAGGCTTTGCAAGCATGCCATGGCTTGCTATTCCTTTCCAGGATAAGAGATGTGGCAGGCTCGTTCGCTACTTCGAACTCAGGATGATGCCAACTTTGGTTGTGCTTGGCGCTGATGGGAAGACTCTGCATACCAATATAGTTGAGCTTGTGGAAGAGCACAGGGAGGAAGCATGGGAGGGATTCCCATTTTCTCAGGACAAAATGGATCTGCTTGCAGAGAAGGCCAAAGCAAAATTGGAAGCGCAGACACTAGAGTCACTTCTGGTTTCCGGGGAGCTAGATTATGTCATTGGGCATGGTGATGTCAGGGTAAAGATCAATGAGCATTTAATAGCTTAGGCTAGTTCTACCATTAGAGTTTTCATCTCCTTATTGGAATTCCTGTTGATATTGATTAGATTCTTTCTTACATTTACAAAGTTGGTAAACAAACATGAACTTAAGACAGTCTGAACCAAAAGTTCCATGAATCCATGTATATAAATGGATAGCAAAATATACCACAGCCTTAACCAAAATGCGCCATTCTAATTTTCTGGGATGAGCCAACTGTGATACTGATCTATTACTTTGGACCAAACTGATTACTGTTATGAGTATCCTTATTGTTGCAACCATGGGGCAATAGAATTTGAAACTTCAGCAGCCAACTTTGCATTGATGAGGATTTCTTTTACTAGGAGCATTGCTGATTCACATTTGACCTGTTTCTTTGTCAGGTTCCAGTGTCGGAACTCATAGGGAAGAACATTCTCCTCTACTTCTCGGCAAAATGGTGCGGTCCCTGCCGTGCATTTCTACCTAAACTGATAGAGGAATACAAGAAGATCAAGGACAGGGACAGCGCCTTTGAAGTGGTCTTCATCTCCAGTGATCGAGACCAGAATTCTTTTGAGGAATTCTTCCTGAGCATGCCTTGGTTGGCACTCCCCTTTGGGGATGAACGGAAGAAGTCATTGAGCCGCATTTTCAAAATCCGTGGAATCCCTTCCCTTGTTGCCATTGGACCTACTGGACGGACAGTCACTAAGGATGCGAAGCTCCAATTGGTTGCCTATGGAGCTGATGCCTATCCATTTACAGAGGAGAGGATCAAGGAGCTGGAGGATCAACTTGAAGAGATGGCAAAGGGGTGGCCTGAGAAGTTGAAACATGATCTCCATAAGGAGCATGAGCTTGTGCTGACTCGCTGTGGCACGTATGGTTGTGATGGGTGCAATGAAACAGGAACGAAATGGTCCTTCCGCTGCACAAAGTGCGACTTTGATTTGCACCCCAAGTGTGCATTGGAGGACCAGAATAAAAATGGTGAGGACCATGGTGAAGAGGAGGGAAAGACCAAGGAAGGATATGTATGCGATGGGGATGTCTGCCGCAAAGCCTAGGGCTGATGTTGTTAGTGATAGAATAAGATGGTCGTGCTTTGGCTTTGTTCTAATTGCTTGTGTGTGCTACTATCTTTCATTTGGAATTTAAGATGGGTAAATTTGTGTGCGAGAGAAGCATGTACCAGCTTTGTATGTTTGCAGTATTTTGAAGAGCAATGAAGAGGATGCTTATGTGAAAACTGCAATTTGTTTTGAATTTGTCATTATTACTTAATCATCTATCTTTTGTAGATCCTCTTCATGGCTGGGGAATCTTGGAGGATGATCCTTGCCTGCATGCACGAGCTACATATATTGGTCTTTCAAGGTTATACCTTCTACTCTTATCTCAAATCACCCTGTCAAATTCTGTTTATATTGTGGATGCGAGCAAGGGATATAAAAAACACTTGAAAGTTCTCTTAGTAATGGATCTTTGATCCATGAAACCAATCTTGTATAAATTGGGCATATTTTTGATAAGCCGCACCAATGTGATCTCTTAAAGTGTAGTGGTTGTATCAGCTTGGAAACTGAGATGTTGTTGTAAGCTGTTGTGTTTCTGTTCTCCTAATAGGAAAGGTCTGTCCTCCAGGTTCTGTGCTCTTAAAATTTTGGTGCCTCTTGTTCTTTTTTCTTTTCCTTCCCTTACCCCTTCCCACATTGAGCAAAGAAGGATAAGACCTCATGGTCATCCATATTCACAAACTTAGTCAGGCAAATATTTGTCAGCTGGATATTTATCATAGTACCTTGGGTAAACTTAGCTTTATCCACCCATTTTTCCTGGCTATTGTTCTTTAACTGATAATTGTTGTAACTAGTAAGAGCTCATCTACGTATATGAGGCAGTTCATCCTTTATAGCACAAGTGGAGGCTGCATTTGTGTTTAATGAATGTCTCTTGTTAAGGGCTGAAGCACTTGTGGGTGAACTTAACTCATGTATTTCCATGATTATTGTTCTTTTTACTCCTGATTATAGGAACTGCTCATATATCCAGAGAAAAAAATGATGCAGTTCTGCATGACACACTAGAGACAGAAAAGTGCCATAGCAAATGTGTCTTGGTTCGGGTAAAGCACTTGTGGTCAACGTGCTGTTTTCTTTTGCTTCTCTGTTGATGGGAATGTTTTGGGAATAATATGATTAGCATTTTCCAATAGCTGCATTGGCCTTTTGATTTATTTACCAAAATGACATGTTATTGGAAAAGGTTAAGTTCTTGGAATCTCCCCATATATTACCATCATATAACCGATGCTGCTTCTCTTCAGATTCTGTCTTCTTGTATGGACTCAGCATGGGCAAACATATTTAAGCATTCAAGTACCAGTGTAATAGTTACATAGAGAATGGTCTATCTTCTGTTGCAATTATCTGACCAATTGCTTAAGTAGATTGTTATAGTTACCATAATTTTCATGAACTTTGCTTGAGACGTTAAGAAGTGGGCATGGGTCCTTGATTTTGTAAATTGGGTTGTAATGTAAATCCATAAGGTTGGTCATGAGTTTGTTAATAATTGGAGTACTGAGAGAGGAAATAAATGGTACTGCTGAATTGCCACGTAACAACTAAGGTTTTCTAGCCTCGTAGCTAAGATATCATTAATAATCCTTTATGGTCAAGAGCACCCTATGATCTTGAATTTATTCCTCCTCTGGAGGTATGGCATGATATGTACAACCTTTCAGGCGAGTTGAAATATTATGCTTGACTCAATGATTAAAAGCTCAGGTGATGACTCAATACTTGTGCATTATAGTTGGTCTTGAATTCGCTTTAAAAAAGCAAATTATAATTTCTTCTCTTCTCATTTGAGATATATAACTAATGGTTGTCTTGCGATGGGAATTCGTGTGTGGTTTATTCTCTGTTTTCTTCACAGAGTATTATTGTATTTGAGAGATATTCCATCCGAGCAGGAATAGGTGAGTCCTTGCTGCCAAATTTAAACTACTATAATTAAGTTATCTAAACTGAGAGAGAACTGGTCTATATCTCATTTTCTATGCCTTCTTTCTTATTGGGTCAATGTCTCTAGCGTAATCATTTATTTTATAAATTATATGACTCAACATAACCTCAAGTTAAAATTCTTATAGAAATTACCCTTCCATTGTGCTACAAATTATGCCTTCTTTCATATTTTTAGGTGTATATTTCTCTTGATTTGTGCCATACAATAACTTGCATCATGTTGTCTTTATTGCCTCCTCTCTTTCATAAGTTCACTACTGTGTCTAACTCTTCAATGTTGAAACGTGGTTATTAAATTGAGTGTCCCTTGCCCTCCTTAGGCACTCTATTTCTAACCAACAAAATTCCTTTGGAGGTGCTATTATTCCTGCTTACAATAATTGAGGCCCTATTCCTATAACTTCTCCCAACCATTACAATTTCTTCAACGTCATGTTGTTGGCCACAACCTACCTTCCTAATTGCTCTCTCGTAGCATCCATCCTGTTTGGTTGGTTAGTTTCTTTACGTATCTTTCCTCTGCAACAACAATCTAAACCACAAATACCATCTTCTTTAAATACTTCAACTTGGTTCAGATGGATTGTTTGATGTTTTAACTGCAACCACCACAATTTAGCCTCTTATGTTTTAAATATATTACATTCTTGATGTTTGATTATATAAGGTTGATTAATAATGGTATTATGCTAACGGAAATGCAAGGATTAATTGGTAAGATAATACGTTAATTATTTCCTTAGAACTTAAATAAATTCAATATTTTTAAGAAATTAAATTGTAACAATTGAAAGTTTGAAGATGATTTAGTTTAATTTAAACTTTTAATTATTTTAATAATAAGCATAAATTTAAGAAATAAATGTTAAATTTATTGATATGCTTAGTAAAAATAAAAAAATTAGTTATATTTTTAATTTCATAATTTTTATTTAAAATTTATATATGCCATTTAGGGTTGGCCGGATAGGATGAAATTTATTATTCTCTTATGCATTATTAAATATTTAATAATTAAAAATATTTAAAATTATTACGTGTAATGTTTTAAACTCACTTGCTCGTACAATTAACTTATTAGCGAGTCAAAATCACGTGGTTCAAAAACTCGAATGAAAATTAATTGATAGCATATGGAGTTGAGTATAAGCACATAACATATTTATTTCCATCCCATTATAATGGACGTCTTTGTCGCATGCTTTTTATAATGTAATGTCCTCGTCACACGCTCCTTATAATGGGACGTTCTCAACGCACGCCACAAGCTAATCAGAATCTACGGAGTTGGGTCATTAATGCTGCACGCCATGATGGAACTCGTCCTATAAGTAGCCCTTTTTTCCTCGTGCCCACTAACTTCGATAAGCTCAAGTTAACTTTGATACCATTTGAGTTGGATCGTTGGTTCTGCAAAGGTTGTTTCAATAATATAAATTTAAAATTAAAATTTAAAGAAAAATTAGAAAAAATCAAACTAGCAATGCTTTTAGTTGCTAATGTAAATAATTATATTTATTTCTAGCATTATAATAAAAAAGAAGAAAAATAAATCAGCATATCAATAATGCTTTTAGTTAAAATTTTAAAAAACTAAGGGTGTGTTTAGATGAAGAATTTTTTAGGAGGGATTTCATTTGAAGTGAGGATTTTAAAATCCAAAAAGCAAAATTCTTTGTTTGGCTACTCTCAAAAAGGAATTTCTAAAATTTTACAAAATTTACAAATCTCTTAAAATGAACATTTATAAATTCCACCTCTAAATGTATCATTTATAAATTTCTCTTGAAAATTTACTAGAAAGTAATCAAAATACTTAATATTTATTGTATAAATATTCAATATTTACATAGAAATATTAAAATATTTATGTAAAATTATATTAATTTATATAAATATTATAAAATAATATTTATAGAAAAATTTACAATCCTTAGACAAAATGTTATATTCAAAAGCAATTATCGAAATAGAAAATTTATGAAATTCTAAGATTCTAAAATACTACATTTCAAAATTTCAGAAATTTTTAAAATACCTCGTTCAAATGCAACTTAAAAGAGCAGACTAGTGGAATCATAACATCCTCGTAATTAAAATTTAAATAATTATATTAGGTTTTAGTATTACAATTAAAAAAGAAAAAATCTATCAAATAATGATGGTTTTTGTTATAAAAAATAAAAACTAAAATTTTATTTCTATTAGGATTTTAAAGCGGCTGTTGTTTTATATTACAATACAAGTATTATAAACACATCATTAACCTCTGATTGGATAATATTACCGATCTTTATGGACAAATATTTATCCATGTGACATAACATTGTGATATTAAATTGTTTATTTTGGTTTTCTCTAATATCTTATAAAATTATTGATGGATGAAAATAAACCAAACAGAGGAAAAAAATCTACAAACTAAACAAGTCTTTAAGTGATGCAGTTTATTTATTTTATAACGTTCCTATAAGATATCAATGTGAAGTGGTAAGTTGAAAAGCATGAGCTCGGCTTTGCGGGTTAGAGGATTTCATGTGATTAGCACAAGTGGCCACTTTCAGTTCAAATGCTCAAATGATCGGTTTGGCTGAAACATCAGGTGAGAAGGCCTCTAGATGACAGTTTGTTGCAATAGTAACGTAGCAAAAAGAATGAATTTTTTTTTTTTTTTGAAAAAATTGGGAATTGATGTGTTTTCCCTTATAAATATATCTATGCAATAATTATCAAATTTCAATAATTAGAGAATGTACTACCCAGGGTCAAATCTATCCATCCGACCAAGATTTGAACCCTTCTTATTTTTATTTTTAAGAAAAGGGAGGTAAAGCTACCCAAAATTTATTAAAAAAAAAATATACAAGCAAAAAAAAAAAAAGAAAGAGACATTATAGCAAAATACATTTTTAATGATATTTCACAAATCAGAGACTATTTGGGGGCACTTGCTTTTCTGACTGACTGTTGAAGGAGTGAAAATGTCTCTCTCTCTCTCCAGCAAGTCCATGAGATAGCTTCTAGCTATAGAAGGAATGCTAAGTCTAACATCTTAAAAAAACATTCCCCAATCCAATCAGGAGGCCTAAAGCATAAGGCGAAGACAAAGGTCCAGAATCCAGACCACCACCATATGAGCGTATCTAGCTATCCCCAGTGCTTACGAACAAGCTATAAAGAAGACGAGTTGAATATGGACATGAATTAGATTTTTTCCTATATTTCACAATTCGTTGAACCATTTCTTGCTATATAGCTAAAGGTATGTTTCGAAGTCGAGGTTTGAGGGATTATCCTCGGCACCTGCCAAACCTCATATTAAAGTCAAATGCATTAGCGTTTAGGACCACAGCAGTTAAGGTGTGTTAGCTTAGATCGATATATTAGGTCTATAATTGTCTGTTTGAATGGGAAGCAGGTTGAATCCAATCAACCTCTATTGCCAAGATCAATACCTCTATTGCCAAGATCAATGTGGATATGGTGATCTAATGTTTCAAAGCTTCATTTGGAAGTTCAAAAGAAGGTTGACTGGATGGATGCAAATAATTCACTAACGACTCTTAGCAGCGCTGCATGGAAAGAGATTGTAAAGATAAATTTTAAATTCATGCTATGTCATTGATTTGAAAAAGGTTAGAATAGAGATAGAATGGTAATGTAAAAGAAGATCTCTTAGCCGGCCTTGCAAGCTGATTCTTTTTTCTTAAAAAAAAGAAATAATTTTTTATATACTAAATTTATCAAAATATCTTTAGAATATAACTAAAGAAGGTATTTTGATAAAAATTTTACCAGCAATTTCTAAGCCATGTCAATCCACCGCGGGCCTCAAACCTATGGCCGACCATGGCCGAAGGTCCGAGCCATGCCTGACATGGACCAATAATACTGTTCATTGCGAGCCATACTAGCCCATAAGTGGCATGATCCCTCCATCTTACACCATATAGAATTAGAACAACAATAATAATAACAATAATAAAATCTTAATCTCAATAAATTTCAAACTAATTAGAATAGATTATATAAATCTTTTTTCTTTATTTTATTCAACTAGATAAAATATTAGTTACAAAACTAGCTCTCCATTTCACTCACCCAAATTCAAATTGAATTTGTAAGGAAAAACTGCCAGACAATTTCTCAGGAGCACATCTCCTACTGATAATCAAGCCACTCCCTAACTAAATTTGAAAAAAAAAATTAAAAAAAAGAGAAAACATTTTATTTTTACTTCTGAAGGGAAATTCCTGAGTAATGATGAAAATAGGCTAGAAATCCTGAGCTTGAACACAAGAGGAAGGGCACCTGGATGGAGACAATAACAAAGTGGTGCATCAGTATGTGTGTGTGTGTCTATATATATATATATATTGGAAGGTGCCCAACATGAACTGATACTTAAGTTTTGGTCAATATTCAAACTATGCATCAAAATTTCAAACATATTTGTGTCATAATTTTAAGAATTTGATATTGAACTTTCCAAATTACAAGTTAACATGACAAGGCGGGATAAAATTTGAGTTTTCAAACTTCCTAGCACACATTGTGATGCATGAGTGCTGGATATAGTAATTTTCACAAAATTTCAAAAGTTCAGCATAGTAAGTTGTTAAGCATAGCACTGCTATCAGTTGCATGCATGACACATGTAATGTTGATAGCCTGAATGACTGACACATGATCCTGTACAAGTTGGCTTCCAATATGCTCTTCATTAAATGATAATAGATAGGTGTCTGGGTAGTGGAATTGTCTTCATTTCATGTATTCAATTGGATCTAGCGACACTAGTGCAAGCTAGCCTCCAAATTCATCCTTCATTTAATAACCAAGAATGGTCATATATGAAGCGACAAAACTATCTTTGGAATATATGTCATGCACATGCCTGTGAACAATAGTATCTATACTATCCTAATCACAACCAACCCTGCTTACTAGTGCTGACTTATATTTTTCTTTATCACAAACTTTATGACTCATTTCTCTTATTATTTGATTACTCTTCTCTCTTGTTGCTCTCAAAGGACAAAATGTTGCTAGGTTTAATCACAGTGGTTATCTACGAAAAGAAAACTTCTCTCCAAACTCATAAAATGGTTATCTAGTAAGGCCTAAATATATTGTTAGAATGGATTTTTTTGAGCAAAACTGTGGAGCCCAAACTGACCACCACTTCTCATTTCATTGAGATAAATCCTAATGGGCTGTCACAATGATTTATCATACTGATATTTTAGCATTCTAAATATAAATCATAACATTTATACGCCAAGCCTGTGTGTAAGCTTCTTATTTTAAAAGATAAATCCATGAAAAATATTTCTCGCAATTTGGCCATGATATTAATCAGTTGCAACTTGACTACACCGCCCTAGGTCAGCTTGACCTGGCCTAGATTTTAGCTGGTCTGAGGTCGATTCGGACGTCCTCAGTTGGTCCTTCGGCCTCTTTCTGATGAGCCCAACTAAATGAAGCCAATTTGGAAGGATCAATAGCGACAGAGAAGGCAAAAAAGACAGACTGATGAACGGTAGCAAAGCTGCCAACCATTCGTCGGCTACCCGATCCGAGTGTTGCTTCAGGAGCCTTGGTGAGTTGTCACGCATAACAGGTAGGTCGAACTTAGCTAGGACTTTGGTTCTAGTAGAACTTGGCGTTTTTTTGTTGATATTTGTGGGTGAAGAACTATTTAACCAAATACTGCGTGCTTATCTCAGCGTATGACTCTACTGTTACCGTTCTGTATTTAAATTATCAGCCAAGTTCAGATCCTTGGAGTGATCAGTCTTCAGCCTTAAAGATCCATAAGGTTAACCGTGTGCTTGATCTGCTAAGGTTAATTAGGGAGGTCTGTTCTAGTTCTTTCAGCTCGAACCTGATCCCAGAAAATTTTTATCTCAGGCATCTAATGCTATACCCAACGTTCATTTTCATTTATACATGGTTTCTCAAGCATGATCTTGAAACACTTTTTTATTGTTTTGGGGAGAATATGTGACATTATTTCCCTCTGGTTTTGAAACTCCTTTATTATATGTTGCCTCCTGCCATCATCAGCGACTGCTCGAAGATTAAGACATCGCTCTCATACCACCCTAAGAGTTCTCCATTAGAAGCCAGTGCTGTTCGGTTCACGGAAAGCGCGCCATGTACCATCTCAAAAGCAAAGTTGCCTCACAAAAGTACAATAAAGTTCTGCATGCAGGGAAAAGCACCAGTTGAGAGAAAGTACAGTGGAAAGCACCATGACAAGGGACATCTGGAACGCAGCACAGGCTATGACACGGACCGTTGCAATGTGCCAACTCTAAGCCTTTATTTCAAGACAAACAGCGGCAACTCAAGCTACACTTTCAAGGAGAAAACAAAGAAAAGCCTTCAAATACCCCACTTTTTGACTCCCTAGCATACAAAATTTCGAGTCTATCTATGGTGGTAGCTCAGCAAAATTCTGATCAAGCCATCTAGGCTAGCAGCCGGCCCTTGAACAAGATGGAATTCTCGATCGCATAGGCTTCGTCGCAAAGCTCTGGGAATGCCGGCTTAGGCGATGAAGGAGTCGAGATCGGTGGTGCGAAAGCCACTGTGCTGGTCTCATCCTCCACCATCTCCCTCCTGAAAGGCTGTGGTAGCTCCAGCAGTACCTTCCCAGAATCCATGCACTCGGCCTCCTCATTGGTGCATCCCTCCTCTTCCTCTATGTCCGACGGCAACGAGGTGGAGTCCGATGATGCCGACGACCCCGACTCCGATGACTGTGATGGTGGTGATGGAGACTCCTCCAGCAGTCTCTCGAAATGTACTACCACTGACATCTTCTCTTTATCCATCTTCTGGTGTGCCGGAGACTGCTCGTCCGTCGGCGATTCCTTGTCTGCGTACACCTTCTGCGGGGAAAGCCGCTCGTTCTCTCTATTCACCTGGAAAAAATCATGGTGAACAAGCTTGAACTCCTTGATCACCATGTGACCATCTTTGTAGTAACGCCACCTGTAGTTCCATGGCATGCAGCTCTTTTGATCCTTGGTCCTTGCTAGCATTGGCAAGGGGGGTGGAAACAGCACCACCGGCTGCTTCTTCCCGTATGAACCGATGCAGGCTCGCTCCAGGTCGAAATCGCACCTCCTCTCCTTCTTGTGCACTGATGTGGTCAGGGACAAAAAAGTGTGACGGTCGACGCAGTGCAGGTGGTCGCGACGAGCGTCATCGAAGCTCGGAATTAGTCTTTTGAGGCCAAGTGGCTCCGGGATGAAGGTGTGATGGGGTTTGGAAGGTGGGACGGTGGTGGTGTTGGTGTCGTTCTTCCAAAAGAGGGATGAGAGCATTATGTGAGCTAAGATCACTATTTTCCAACGAAAAAAAAAAAAAAGGTCACACGAGACCAAGCAGTGGCTGGTTTAGAAGGTTGACAGATAATATTTGCAGATAGGAAGGTGCTTTTTGAGAAAATATTTGGAGATTAATTTCACAAACTTTAGAGGAGCTAATCTGCAAAATTACAGCAAAAACAATGCAATACTAATTAGTTAAGCTAGAAAAGAAAAGGATTCAACTAATTTAGCTGGAAATTGGGCAAACCATTCCAGATCACACAGCCATCTCATCTGATCCATTGAACAGCCAGGATGCACTGCCCAGATGAACTGGACGGCCGTGATCATTTATCAAAGTAGCTAGAGCCCACACCTGGTCGTCTCTGTTTTCATTTTTAAATCTATAATATTTTGTTGCCCCAAAGAGAACCCGGGGAGGGGTTTTGGGCGTTTGCTGGACCCTAACTCGTGTCTAAAGTTGTAGGGAAGCAAACAAAATTACTAAACAAACTCTCTCTGATGCCACCCACAAAGTGCACCCGGTCGCTGACACGTGGGACCACGTTAATCACCTTGCCCAGACCACCATCATGTCGTGTTGTGAGCGCGAGGTCGGTTTTTTCCAAAAAAAAAAAAAAAAAAAAAAAAAAATTCAAATAAACAAATTATATAATTGAAATTAGAAAATATTTAAAATATTTAAAATTTATTTAAGAGAAAAATAAATATATTAGAGTTTTTTAAAAAAAAAAGATCAAAAATTCCACTTGAATTTGCACTGAATATTTGAAATGCTTGATCTTTAGTTTAGTACACACATATTAATAAAGATATCTACGAAAATATCTGGTGAGCTGGTTGATATTGGTTCATAGAAAAGAAAAGAAAAGTACTTAATTAAAAAAAGTATGAGTTGAAGGTAATTTTTTTTATTTGGGGAAAAAGAAGGAAAAAAAAAAAAAAACCTTTTGAGATACTCAACGTTTATATCTTTTGAGATAGCTACTGAGAGTTGTTTTCTATCTAAGAATCATTTTTGGTTCTCTTTACATCACTATTTTGATAATATACGAGGAGAAATACTCTGTTTCATCTTAAGAGACACGGATATTATTACCTCGGTAGAATTTAGGAAAAAGAAGAGTAAGAGTATCAATTGTTTTTGGAATTTTATAGCAGAGGAAAAGCTGTCTGCGATGAAAAGGGCCCGCTCACTCCTCCTGCACGCAAATAAATAAATAAATAAAGCAAAGATTAGATTATAAATAAATAGATTAAATTTACGGATAAATTAACGCAATAAATATCATAAAATCATAAAACTAAAAGAAAATGAGGAGTTCTCAAGAAACTGAAGTATTATATATATATATATATATAAAAGAAGGAAGGGGGGACTATTAAAGGAAGAAAGACTCTTCCCAGATATAAAAGAACAGACGGTAAGAAGGAAGTTACCTTTGAAAAAGGGAAGGGTGACTGTATCACGGATCTTTCTCAGGATCGGAAGTAGAAGAAAGAGAGGCAATTCTCTCCGCCTCTCTCCACTCTATTCACCGGTCCCTATAGAGGGAGAGGGCGGAGCGCAGAGAGTGCAGCGAGAGAGAGGGGGAGGCCCATGGCAAAGGTATTTATTGGCGAGGAAAGCATACTTTTGAGGGGCAGTTTGGGATCAGAAGGGGCAGAATGGGATGCTAGGAAGTAACGTTATGTGGGTGCTTCAAACAAGGCCGAGTGGCACCTCGTTAATAAAGCAGAGAAATTCTGCATATTATATTATATATATATATATATATATAATGCTAGGAAGTAACGTTATGTGGGTGCTTCAAACAAGGCCGAGTGGCACCTCGTTAATAAAGCAGAGAAATTCTGCATATTATATTATATATATATATATATATAATTCTAGGCTGGAATTCAATCTGATTCTGAGACATGGAGAGGATTTGTATACCACTCAATGGTCTGTGATTAAATGGATTTGGACATACATGAGCCATATCATTGGTCTTCATGAAATACATGGATGGCCCATGATTGAGAACAAGATATCTGATTCAGTTTTGAGTAGGAACAGACCTTTTTGGGTTTTGGATGGTGTGTGATAGAAGTATGTATCACTTTTCTTTATTTTTTGAAAAATTCCCTTTTCATTTTTTTTAAAAGAAAATTTAACGTTTTAGAAGCTCTTTATATTTTAAAATGTATATTTTGTGGAAATGATATATGGATTAATGAGGGATTATTGTGCTTGATGACTGTCATTGGTAACTAAACTAACCAACAAGAATGTCAATTACCAAGATGCCTCATTTTTGGCACCTTCTATCAGGCTTTGCAATGTGAGGCCTGTATCAGCAGACTCTTTCCAAGATTTTTTTTTTTTTTTTTTTTTTTTTTTCATTTTGGGGAATGGTTAAAGGTTACTTAATGCTTTGATTTATTGAAAATTTTAAAAATACTTTCTAAATTGGTAGCACAAAGGTTTGTATTTTTACAATATTTTTCATATTAGATTGATATATCAAAATAAAAAGAAGTTAAATAATGCTATCCTAGTAAGTGTTTGGGAACAAAAATTAGTATTTTTAGAGATGCCAGCATTTTAATTTGCCAAGGGTTGGAAAGGAGGGTTTTATAGCATAAAATAGTACATAAATTGCACCGAAATAAAAATAAAAACTATTCACTAATAAAAGATTGCAAATTAATATTTTTAATATTATATATATAATAATTTTAATAAACATATAATAAAACATAAATATTAATTTTTTTTGCTAATTGGTAAAATATAAAACTAAATGAATGAATGGACTATAAGAAGTTCCATCTCTTAGCAATTTTATAGGAAACTAGATTTTATTTAAAGTTTATTTTTTTTTACTTTTAATCTATATATTTATAATAATAAAATCTAGTTAATGCTTGTCTTGACTATTTTGTTAGGAACTTTATAACATAAATTAGTTTTTTTTAATTCTTTCTATCCTACTTGGACCTACCTGAGAATTGCCATTTTCTTTTAAATTGTTATGCATTGCATTTGGATGCAATAAAAAAAAAAGAAAATTAAATAAAAAGTGATGATAAGCGATAATGAAGTATAAAAGTTTAGTTTGATTTTTATTTTTATATATCAAGTTAATCTTTCTTAGTTAGTTTACAAAAAATAAAACTAAATATGTGAATGAACCATAACAAGTATTGTCACCTGGAAATTTTATTTGAAATTAGCTTGAATTTATGATTGATTTTACACCTTTTTATCTATATATTTATAATAATAAAATCCAGTTAATGCTTCACTTGACATATGTAATGTTAGTTTTTTGCATTATCTATGTTCAACTTGGACCTATCCAAGAATTGCTGATTTCTTTAAAATCAAAATGTATAGCATCCGGATGCAACAAAAAAAAAAAGTGTTGAGCGACAATGGAATGAAAAGTTTGTTTTAATTTTTATTTTTGTATAGTAAGTTAATTATTTTTTTATACAAATAATGATTTAAATTAAAATTAGATAAAAGTTATATCATTAAAAATTGCAAGTCTTACCTACCAAGTTTGCATGAAATATGAATTGTCCTTTTGAAAGATAGTGAATAACTTAAAATATTGAATAATACACAATTGCCTTAATTTATGTTGGATTAGTTTATGTTGAATAGTACACAATTGCCTTAATTTATGATGGATTAGTTTTCAATATTGTGTAGAATTTTGAGTTATCATCTAAATAAGCAATATTTGTTACATACTTTGATGAATTATCAAATATGCTATAGGATGTAGGATTTATAATAGAACAATGGTAAAATGAATTAGATTTTAACCATTATTTAAAATAGAATTAACCCTTTTGATCTTGAATGTGCTTGTTTCAATCAACATTCGAAAATGGTCTTTTTATTTTAAAATATGGTGCTGAATTTTTCGTCCACTCTACTCATTTATGCCAATTGTGTCATTATACAATTAAGCTAACTACGATTTTAAGATTAAGAATCAGAAAGCAAATCAAAGTCAACTCATTATAGGGTAGAAGCTCTAACTAGCATCCTAACATTATCACACCTCAAAAAAACTCAAACCCTTGCCATAATTATTTCTAAGACTTTAAAAAAAGTCATACAGTTCATTTCTTTGTCTATTGTTTGTCTTTTAATTTCTACTTGCAAACATGCACTTTTCTTTCTTGGCATTAAATCAATTATTTTTTTTTCTTCTTTTTCTATGGTTTACTCTAAGAGGAACGATATAGATAAGTAATATATTCTGCCAATTATGTCATTATACAATCAAGCTAACTATGATTTTAAGATTAAGAATCAGAAAGCAAATCAAAGTCAACTCATTATAGAGTAGAAGCTCTAACTAGCATCCTTAAATTGTCACACCTCAAAAAACCTCAAACTCTTGCCATAATTATTTCTAAGACTTTAAAAAAAGTCATACGGTTCATTTCTTTGTCTATTGTTTGTCTTTTAATTCCTACTTGCAAACATGCACTTTTCTTTTTTGGCATTAAATCAATTATTTTTTTCTTCTTTTTTTATGGTTTACTCTAAGAGGAACGACATAGATAAGTAATATATTCTTAGATTAAAAAATTATAAAAGCAAAATAACTTTGATAAAAATGATATAATACTAGATTTTTTTTAGTCTTTTTGGGTTATTAAGTGAAGCCATAAGTGATTAATATGCGGCTTTCTTTAAATAATTACCAATATAACCTTTTTTTTAAAAATACCTCTACTACTTTAGCTTGCCATCATGAGGAAGGTAAATAAGTCAAGCCAAGGCGATTTGAGCTTATGGTTGCTTAAGTTTAGTTAGTTAGATTAAGAATACTCAACATTCGAGCTTGACTACAAATGTTTAAAATGGGTTTATATTTTAAAAGTAAATTTAAAAAAAAGAAAAAAATTTATGGAGTCAAAACTAAGCTATCTTCTATTCTTGCTATCTGAGAAACCTTTTCCTAGATATTCCTATTTTTTGCTTTAAAAAAGTATATAAATGATTTATAAAATTTAATAATAAAATAAATGCTAAAATATACTTTTGGCCCTCAAACTTTCACTTAAAATTTATTTTAATCATTAAACTTTTAATTATTATAGTTTAGTCCCTCATAATTTAAGAATATTGCATTTCTAATATTCTGTAATATGGGATCAGTCATCCTAATGTGAAGACGTAGACTATCATTTTTGGATTATCCTAAATAATAACTTGCCATTTAAGATAAGTGATAATTTACATATTCGCGTCAAAGAAATACATTAGGTATTTCTTTAATTTTAATTAATCCAGTGTAATGGGATATCAGGAATACATCATTTTTAAAATATAAGGGTCAAACTGTAACGACTAAAAGTTTGATGATTGAAATAAATTTTGAGTAAAAATTAAGAACTGAAAGTATATTTTTGCTTAAAAGAAAATTAAAAATAGAAAGGTGCTTCTAAATCGAAGCAAATGAAAATATTGTCTTAAAAATGAATTATGCTCTCTTATAAAGGTTTACAACAAAATCCTTCTTAAGGTGCAATGAATAAAGTTTAACCTCAATCCTTTGATTACAAGTATGATTATATGAAGGGGTAACTCATTGGCCCCTTCAATCTCTCAAGAAAGATTGAATTAAAAAAAGAGAGAGAAGAAAATAGAGTAGTCTGACAGCATGTTAGTAATGTTTACTTTACATGATGGTATCAGAAAAAAAAAAAAAATCATTAAAATCTGATTTTTTTTTAAAAAAAAGAAAAAACACCCATGATTCAGCATGGTGCATTCAAAAGAATAGTTAGAAATGTATTATTTAAGAATTAAATCTAAAAGTTTTTGGTTATTAAGATCAATAATTGGTAATGGAAAGAGGGATGAAAAATAATGTGTGCGTGCGTGCGTGCGTGCGTGTGTGTGTGTGTGTGAGAGAGAGAGAGAGAGAGAGAGTTCAGTTTGGGATGTGCACTGTAATGCGATCACGAGCGCGGTGGCTTACAACGGCGGCTCCATTTGTGAGGGTGCGCTTCGGACACGTGTCCAAACCCAAGTCAATAGGTCAATACGGAATAAGGAAACAAGTTAGCATATTGAAGGAAATAAAAATAAATAAATAAATAAATAAATAAAAGCGATTAGGAAAGAGACAGCAAGGGCACGCCAGCTGAAGAGGCCAAGAGGGGAAGCCATTATATTTTCAGATCGATTCATTTCTCTCTTCTTCCCGAAGAGGCAAAAAGGTTTTCTCTTCCGAGGTGATTCTCTGTCCCATTTATCGTCGATCGTCTTTCAATAGGTAAAATTGTCAATGCAGTCTCTCCCTGCATCTTTCGGTGGTGTTATTTTTCGAAATTTTAGTTCTTTCGGGGCATATTTCGATCCTGGGGCGGATTTTGGTTTTTGTCCGATGAGTCTGGTTTCTTGGGGTTTAGTGATTGGTTTGGGCGATCTTGCTGCTGGTGTTGTCAAGCTTGGATTTTGATCCAGTTTCCTCGTGTTATTTGGTTCCGTGTTGTAACGTTACGGTTTTGATTCAATTTTCTCATGTTTCTCTTCTTTGTATGATCATAGAATTCGTGAGGATTTATACGATTGCCTTATTTTTGAATCATTTATGAAAGTTTAGAAAATTCGAGTCGCGTTGCTGGTCAATTCAAGATTAAATATTGGATCCCTCTATTAGTCTCCCCCCGCCCCTTCTCTAATACTCATTTTTTTTATTTCTTAATGTCATCTCTTTCAGTAAATTTTCGATTATATATTCGGTAAAACTTTAGCTTTGAAGGGGAGTCCATTGACCTTAGCTATCGGGTCATTTTATCCTTTTAGGCTTAGCATAGTCGAACTCTAGAAGGTCTGTCAAATTGTTGAATTCAATTGTTTTGAATATATATATATATATATATATATATATGTTAAATTCAATTGGCCTAAATTCCTTGGTATATCGGTCCTTGTCTTTATAATTTTCTGGATGATTTCACGTGCGCGTGGACGCACACATATACAGACCCGCGGGGGAGGGACTTGACCTAAGTAACTAAATTGGATGTTGAATTATCTGAAAATACCTTTCCTCAAAAATTATCCGGAACTACATATTTTACTTTTCCCAATCTTTTTGGATAAGAGGGCAACCTAGGATTGCTGTTAATTTTTTGTTGTTTATGTGCTCCATTCTTACTGCTATTTACCATATGCTTATTGGCTGTTATCTAACATTGTTTCCTGTTACCAGCCGCAACATTTATGTTTGCTGAATGAAATGCCGGAAGCCATTGTTTTCCAGCATAAGGAGTAGAAGAAGAATTAGCTTAAACTTGATTTCTTCTGGATTTTTCAATTGAATGTAAGGAAGGGTAGAAAAGATTGAAATGGGATCATTGCTGAGCTTACCTGTTAGTAGAGCTCGGGTAGGGGACCTTTCTGAAGCTTCTCATGTTGAAGCCTCTAAGAGGCTGAGGATGTCACCCAGCTATCTCGATGAGAACCCAAGGTTGATACCCAGCCTTCCTGATGAAATCTCATTGCAGATCCTAGCAAGACTGCCTAGAATTCACTACTTGAATATGAAAATGGTTTCTCAGAGCTGGAAATCTGCCATAACTGGCCCTGAAATCTATCGGTTGAGAAAAGACCTTGGGATAACTGAGGAATGGTTGTATATCCTGACCAAAATTGAAGAGGATAAACTTTTGTGGTATGCCTTGGACCCTTTGTCTGGTAGATGGCAAAGGCTGCCACCAATGCCCAATGTTGTTTATGAGGATGAGTCCAGGAAGAAATTATCTGGATTGTGCATGTGGAATGTGATGGGTTCCAGCATCAAGATTGCTGATGTTATCAGAGGCTGGCTTGGGCGGAGGGATACCTTGGATCGGATGCCTTTTTGTGGTTGTGCTATTGGAGCTGTTGATGGATGCCTTTATGTGTTAGGTGGATTCTCTAGAGCTTCAGCTATGAAATGTGTTTGGCGATATGATCCTTGTGTCAATTTGTGGCAGGAAGTGAGTTCAATGACTACTGGAAGGGCCTTTTGTAAGACAAGTCTTTTGAACAATAAGCTTTATGTTGTGGGTGGAGTCAGCAGAGAGAGAGGTGGCTTAACTCCTCTACAGTCTGCTGAAGTATATGATCCTGACACAGGTCTATGGACACAGGTGCCAAGCATGCCATTCTCAAAAGCACAGATCTTACCTACTCCCTTCTTAGCTGATTTGCTGAAGCCTATTGCAACCGGAATGACTTCATACAAGGGTAGGTTATGTGTACCTCAGAGTCTATATACTTGGCCATTTTTTGTTGATGTTGGGGGTGAGATCTATGACCCTGAGTCAAATTCTTGGGTGGACATGCCAGCTGGAATGGGTGAGGGTTGGCCTGCAAAGCAAGCAGGGACAAAGTTGAGTGTTGTAGTAAATGGGGAACTATATGCTTTGGACCCATCTAGTTCTTTAGATAATGGTAAGATAAAGTTATATGATCATCGGGAGGATGCATGGAAGGTTGTCATTGGAAAGGTCCCTCTTCATGATTTTGCTGATTCTGAGTCTCCATATTTGCTTGCTAGTTTTCTTGGGAAGCTTCATGTGATCACTAAAGATGACAACAATGACACTGCAGTACTGCAGGCCAACTTGCAGAATCATATGCCTCCTTCCTCTTTAATTTCATCATCTCCTGCAGCCAATTCAGCAAGTCAAAATGTTGATACATTGGTAGAAGAAGAAACAGATATTTGGAAGGTCATTGCTTCTAAGAATTTTGGTGCAGCGGAACTTGTCAGCTGCCAGGTCCTTGATATTTGACTTATATAACTCATATGGCATCTAGCCATCTACTATTTGAGAATCTGGTTATCAAACATCCAAATTACCAGTGGTACTCAATAGCCATTATCATGGTGACTGTGATTTGAATAGAATGTTTTGTTTACAGGAATATTTATTTTAATAAAGCAATCAGAGCCTTGCTGGAATGTAGGGCCTGGCATGTTGTAGCTATGTCTTACCATGGAAATCATAGCTGATGAAATGCTATTTTATTGGTAATGCATGGCAGCATGGGCTATTGATCTGCCTTATATGTCACTGTGTAGATTGGCTCATTGGTAATGTCAAGTGAAATATCATAAATCGCTAAAGGAAGGGATGCATATTTTGTTAGTTTAGTTGGTATTGTGGTTAACCTAGTTATGTTTTTTTTCCTTTTTTCCACCTTTCCATTTTTGTAGATATATGCTAATAATTATTCTGGAAAAATCAGTGAACCTCTTAAAAGAGAGCGATACATAGCTTCTCCGCTCTTCTCTGGTTAAATCACTTATGGATAGTGTCTTTTCTGGCTTATCCCCTTGTAAATGACATGAATCCTTTGCCTGTCCACTATTTTAATGCATGATGAAGAATTTTGGATCGATTTCTTATGCCTTTTAAACATATAAACATATTCAGAAAAGAACCAGAAAATTATATCAACAGAAGTTTGAGTCACATATCACTTAGGAAGGTAACAATATCAGAATGAGAAGTAATCAATCTGAGAGCAAGGTTCTGATGCCATCATTTGCTTGCCTGCTGCCATTCCTAGAAATTGTTTAACAATAAGTGTCCACATGAAGACCGCATTATCCAAATTAATACTTGCAAAACATAGGCCCATATCATTGTTTTCAGGTCAAGTAGGGAATGATCTAGATAATCAATAAAATAAATGGCTAATTGCAGGCTATGCACTCTTTGAATAAACCATGATTCAATGTGGCATATATTGGCTAGCTACTAGAATGGGCAACATTTGCACGTGCACAATTGCAAGTTCTAGCACTGTAGAGCCAATATAGGTTATAACCTAAAAATTTTACTTGATTTTGTATATCGTTTGCAAACATGAGTTTCTTGGAGTAGCTCATCATATAATTCATTTTCGTCAAGGTTAAAGTTTTTATTAGGTCTGGATCTTGCATATTGTAGGGATCTGGGTCACAATGATTGCTATGAGATATATATACTTTCTCAAAGCTGTCTTCTTATCATAAAGGATTTCAATGAGAATTTCAATGAGAATTTCAGAACACAATGGGTTGTTGTATATGTTTTTGCTCTAGCCTACAGATTGTTTGCATTAAGAGTTTTGGCATGCTCTGTCACCCTTAGTCAATCAATCACCTGATTAAATTGTTGTTGCAGATCTTCATGCCTACCTGTTCATTATGTTCAATTTATGTATATTTTTCTTGGTCTTGGAACCAAGAAACAATACCCTGATAACATCAAATATAAATGGGGTGATACTTAAGTTATGGAAATTTATATAGAAGATTGAATCGTTTTTTACCAGAAAACTGTGAAGCTTCCTTATCAGTCCAAAGCGTTCAAGTTCCATGGTGTTCAAAAGAATCTACATTGGGAATGTCTCAAAATATTGGGATGACAAAATTACTTTATATGTGTGCTTGTGTGCAACCATGTATTTGTCTTACAATAATAATTGTAGCACTTGTTTAAGATTCCTATAATTCTAGTTTCAACATTCTTGACACCATCTGAAGGCAACTTGATAATTCTTGTGTCTCTATACTTGGAAAATGAGAGGTTCAAATCACTTGTATTGGTCCATATCATTTGTGCCATATTTTATCTGCAGCAGTACGCTGATAAATGTCAAAAAACATAGAGGGCTGATTAATTTTCTTGGACTTACCTGATAAGGATTATTTGTTCAAGGTAAATTTTGATATTTCCCCACATTACTTTTGGATCTTCTTGACTTTGATTTATGTTTATTTAAATACATCATTGCTGATTTGATTTTTTTTCATCAAAAACTGTAACGTATATGTTTACAACTTGTTTCTTTGTGGTATCTTCTATCTCTTATGCTAAAAGTACCTAAAGTTGTTTGAGTTCAAAGTATGTCTAATTAGAACCATTAAAAATAACCATTAAATGCAAAATATCTGTTTCTAATAAAAGGGTCTAAGTAAATCTTCACATGGCTTAAAATGCTGCTTTTGGTAACATTTTTCTGCGCCAGTGACCAGTCCATGCTTGCCATGATTCTGTGTTAGGTATTTGCACATGCTTGTGCAAAATAATGGGGATTCTGTACGATATTGTACTAGCCGGACCTTGATGATTGAAAAGTAGTCTTGCAATCTGTCACAGCCTTGTTTGATATAGGAGCCCTGCTGTCAGTTAACTTAGCAAATGCTGGTTGAAAGGAACCTCAATATGATTTTCTTAAGATGTGCAGGTATACCTATCAGAATACTACAAATTACCATTGCTGTATAATGCCTGACCAGTATTGTTTGAAGAAAGTAATTATTGGTGGGGAGCAACGACTTATAGACATCATGCTGAATGGAATGACACTTTTATGCTAATGGTATATAAATGAAATTTAGTTTCAAACTGCAATTTTCTTTTTATGCTGTGATTTGGACATGATCATCGTAAGGGAAATGTAATGGAGCTCTTAGACATGGAGCAAAACATAAGCTCATCATTTCTATATAGACTCTTATGAGATGATTGAGTTACAATGTCTTTCATATTACGTTAGAATTTGCACCTTATACTCATGTTGCCTTCACTTCGTCCTGGAAGGAGAACAGAAGATGGACAAATGCAACACCAGACTGGAAAGGATAACATTCAAAATAATTATTGTTTTGTTGACGCTCATATGCAAGAGGAGATATATGGATCGCCTTTGCATGACATAATGCAGTATAACAAGATTTCCTGGCTGGTCTAATTAGAACCCATGCTTAGTGCATTCAGCATGACTGGGTATGAAATTTGATAAATTGATGTATATTCAACTTTGGTTGGATACATAGAGGGAAAGATTAGGACAAGGTATGATTAGGCATTTGGCAAACACTGAAATATGTCAAACCCTATTGTGCTCCTTTTATGTATAGTAAATTGACCTGACCATTCCTTTTCTTTTTTTCCCATCTAGATCATATTGGAAATTTTAGTTGGGCCTCTTAACATTTATTCTTGTCTCATAAAAATGCTTAGACATATACATAATATAATATATACACAGTGAAAAGTTAGTGTTTCAGCAAACGCAGAATTTTGAAAGTTTTCTTCCTTCAGCGAAAGTTTCCATTCATTCCAAATCTTTAAAAATTATTAGTTCAAAAGATGAATTAAATTTGTCAACTGTTGTATGGGATGTTAAAGCTTTAGGATAGCTCTATGCACATTTCTCCTTCTTCTTTTTGTTTTCCCCTTTTTTTTGATGGAAGTATTATCTGTATTCATTGAGTAGCGAATATTGCTTAACTTTGACTCTCTCTCTCTCTCTCTCTCTCTCACACACACACACACACGCGCGCGCGCGCGCGCACACAGACTCTGAATGTTGTGGTGATTCATGGTTAAATGGATAAGCTCTCCAACTTCTATATAATGGTATCATTTCTGTCAGCAGGAATGAGGCAATGGTGCTTATTCATTTCTATGTTGATTCTAGAGTAGATCAAGTTATAAATGTAGATAATATTGCAGCCAGCAATATGATGATTTCTTCTGAGTGTGAAACAATAGACTGCTGGCTGTGTGCTGCTTGATGGTCTGCTGTTGCTATGAGGAACTTGCCTCTATAGATCGTAAACACAGAATGAGAGCATAGTGGAATCTGTGTGATTAATATCACAATTAAAATACCGTATGATGCATCATAAAGTTTGTTATTATCATCGTTTATTCACCAGCAAGGACAACAAGGCATAGCTTCACAAAAAAGGGCCATAAGATATAGACATTCAGAAGCTCTTGCATATTTCCATGCCTATATTCTATAAATACACATAATGTATGTTTGGTTCCGTTAATGTAATTTTATCTGTAGGTTAGTCTTTCTTTTTTATCTTTTTTGTGACTTGCTTAGCATGTCATGGTTCTTGTGTGAGAATCCTTCTCTTTATTATCCGTAAAAAGGAATGGTCTCAATTTCTGTACTTTTCGTTTGCCTAATGGATGCATTCTTGAAGAAAAGAACTTGTTATTGCTGCACTTCTTCCTCTGTTGTTCCACACTGTGAAACATCATCACTTGCCTAAAAGCATTCTTTAGTTGTCATCATAATTAGCATACTACTCCATGAATTATGAAATTATGTGACATTTTGATGGTAAGGATCTTGGAACTTTGAAATATGGAATTGATGGGATCATAGCTCTTGGTTTGTGCTATTTGATTCTGTTTGGAGGCTTAGGCTCTACTGAAAGTGGGGTCCAGGTGTTGGTGCTAGCTTGATCCTTTATTCTGCTGTGGGGTTTGGGCATCTTGTTGGAAAGTTTTTGTTGTCTGAGTCTTTATTTCCATACCAGCAGTGGTAATTTTATAATAAGGGAAATGCTTCTGCCATGTATTGCATGGATACATATATCCAGAAACTGCACCACACCAGGCATATAGTTCATGATCTGGACATCCTTAAAGTTGATTCCAGGCTGAAATTTTCTCAGTGCCATTTTAGAATTAGAGATAAATTAGAGATTCTAACCATCTATTATATTGTGATTATCAGTTCTAATTTTAGTATTGCAAATTATTTGCAGTTGTACACATCATCTTATCTTGCTTTTCCTGACAACATTAAATTTGGATAGCATTTACTGTGATTTTACCCCTCTTTAAGTTTCATACAGAGCCTAAAATCTGGCTTCATGCATGATCTCTTGAATCTCAATATCCTCCTACGCTATGAATTTGGAGATTTCGTGCTCTGTCAAATGTGACCCCACATTGCAGCTTAAAAATATGCTTCTGTTTTACATTGGTATATGATTAAATGCTGTAAATTTTACAGTCACAAGTAGTGGTAAATTTTACAGAGTTACTGGATTTTGGCTTTCTGAGACCATGTCCAGAGTGTCGGGAATCCTTGGACTATTCTAAAGTTGGTTGCTAACACTCATTATTGTTTTGAGGCTTGGCCTGAGTCATTTATTTATTCTCCATTCAATGTGGGGCTTGCATTCAAGTTGGTTGATGATGCGCTTATCACAATAGCAACAGCAACAGCAGGTTATGGGCATGCTGAAGTTGATTGAATTATGTGGGGACCTCAAAGAATTAGGTCAGCTCAAATTTGCTTTAACTCTGCCAGAATCATTAAAACTGTTTGCATTTTGATGTGAACCGGAGTGAATCCATGATTGCCCAAGTCTGCGTGTCATACTCCGATGTGGAGTTGCAATATGGGTCTATAAGCTTGGGCAGGTCCTGGGCTGTGAGGGTGTGATGGGTGGCATAGCAATCATGTGTGTCCTTTGGCGATACAAAGATCATGTAGGATCTACTAAGGTTATGGGTGGGTTATTTTCTAGAGGAGTGATTATTAATCCATGGCGAAAGCATCAAGATTCAAGAGGCCAAGGAAGATTGTGATCATCCAACATCTACTGATAAAGAGGGTGCCATATGGAGTTATAAACTAAGCTTTTCTTTTTCTGGACTCCATGTCCATGATATGGAAACAGAAAAACAGATCTTTCAAGAAAAAGGAAAGAAAAAAGAAAAAAAATGAAGAAATGTTTAGAAAGAGGGTGAAAGTGGGATGAGTGGTTAAACAATTTAGAATTATTTAAACCAAATGAAGGATTCACCTATCTAATGGCCTAAATATTTGATCAGTTTAAGTTGTGGTAGCTCTGAACTAACAAAATGGTCCCCCAGTTGCCTGATGAATGAAACCTACTGCGCTAATGAGATGTTGCACTATTCCCGTGTCTACAAGGAACTGTTGGCTTGGAAATCTTTTGGTATTGTGCCTAGGAAAAGATACGTGACATATTTACGTATGAGCTTTATCTATCAACATATAGGAAAGAATAAGGTCAAAAAATAATGTCATAAGAGAATCATCTATTCTATATATAATGGGAACATAACGGTGTCTAGCCGTTTCTTGAGCATTGTAACCCATTACAGAATCAAACATGCAGATATTCAATAATAACCCAAAAATTAGTTATCATACCATCGAAATATATGGTGGGCGATCAGATACCTGCTAGGGTTACATGAAGCAAATAATATTTGTTTTCCATTTTTTTTTACTATAATATATTTAAACATATACAAATGTATTATTAACATGTAGAATCATACTTTATGTATTTTTTTGTTTTTTCCATTTGTGAATTTTCTTCCTTATTTTTCCTGATGATATGATATTCATATGCATAAAAGGGAATCACTATTGATTTAAAATTATTAATGATTTTTTTTGTTATGGTAATTGAGTGCTAGGGTCTTTGATCCAAAAATTTGTCTGAGGATGAGATGCTAATGCTAGTAGCAGAGAATGGAAGATTTGTTTTAAGAGAGGCTTCAAAGGTTCATGCCATTTTTTTTAAAATTTTATTCATTTATGCAAGACGAAAGTGTGATAAATCTTTAAAATATAATGAAACACAATATTAATCATGTTGTGCATAAATATTGTCAATTGACTGAGCAATCACACGTTGATATGATGTGGATTTAGCCAAGATTAATGAATGAAAAAGGCTGATAGAATTAAAAAAAAAAAAAAAAAAGGGTTAACTGATTCCTCGATTCTTTTATAGAAAGATATCTTTCCTTTCAAATTTAAATTTTATAAATTAGCTAAAAACTATTTTTTTAAAAATTAGAATTCTAAAAAAATTAAAATAAGAAACAAATCCGTGTGCTTAGCATTAGGCCACGTTAACCTTTCTAACCGACACATCCCTTAATAAAAAAAAAGTGCCGGCTAATTATTTTATTTTGAAGATTTCATTGCAATAACGGCGTAACTATTCCTGCGGGATAACGATGTTATTTTTTTTTTTTAAGCCTTGGAATCATTCAGGCAAGGATTTATTATTATTATTATTATTAATTTTATTTTTCTTGCCGTCTTTACATAAAACAATATTTTATCGGGGAGCCACGTGATCTTCTTTCCTTTGGCCTTGGCTCTTTCGTCGGAGAGAAATAGATTCAGTCAAAATTTTTTTAGTTCGAGGAGTTTGCCGTATGCTTTGGTTCCTTCTCCACAGATAAATGCCCACAAACACACGCACAGAAAGAGAGAGAGAGAGAGAGAGAGAGAGAGAGAGAGGGAGGGAGGGAGGGGCCTAGAAAGAATAATAGCTCTTCCATTGAATCTTTGTCGGTCAGTGTCGGCCATCAAAATCTGATTTTGATGCGAAAAATGGTGCCGAAACGGGATTTCGGAGCGATCTCTTGACCCGGGCTGTATTAAATCGATCTGAGTTTTCTTGGGGAAAATTCGGAGGAGGGTTCTGGATGAGAATGTTCCCTGCCACGAGCTTTTGTGGATAGATTCCGATGTTTTAGGAAGCGATTTGGTGGATTTTTTGTGATCTTTAAAGATCCTCTTTTGTGTGTGTGTTTATTTGGTGGGGGCAGTGATTTTGCTACAGCTATATGGTTTGTTTCTTCCTTAGGATCAGGGGGTTTGATCGGGAATTCTAGCGGTTTCCTTTTTTATTTTTTTTTTTACTGTCTTGATTAGTTTTTGTGGGTTTGAGAGAATTCAATGTTTCTAGAGCAATAATCATGAGAATTTGAGCTGAGGATTCTTTTTTCCAGTCCTTTCCCGATGGCAGAAGCTGATTTGATTGAGCTAAAGTTCAGGCTTTTTGATGGTTCTGACATTGGGCCAGAGAAGTATGATCCTTCGACCACCGTCGCATCTCTCAAAGAAGTCATACTGGCTCGGTGGCCGCAAGGTAAGAGCAAGATGGTCTTTGCGGATTTTAAGCAGGATTACATTTTCTTAGGAGTTTCCATATGCTGTGCTGCTGGTAAAACTGGGGTGAGTAAAATTTATGTCAACAGTCCAGTGATTCTAATCCTATTAGTTCTCACTTATTCCCTTCTTCAATTTGATTGGCCTTCAAGAAATCTTTTAGGGTAGTCTGGCTTAACGTATTTATTTTTGCTGTATATGTTGATTTATGATCATAGCTCCAGTGTTTGCATGACTTTTAGGTTAGGTTTTCATGACAAATAGTTGGTGTGGTTTTCAACAGCCATATCCCTTAAGATTCATAATGACCTATAGATTCCAAAACTGTATCAGCATGGCGGTTGCCCAAGTTTCTTCTCACCAAAAATTACACCTTATTGATTAAATCGTGTTGTATTGGAGATTAGTCGACACTAGTAATTTGGCTTTTGACTTTTTTTTTTTTTTTTGGCGCGGGGGGGGGGGGGGGGAGGGATTGATGGGATGATGCTTGTTTGCAATAGTGTTTATATTGGCCATTGTGAGTCAAATTGTGGTCAGATATGTAACATTGTTACTGGTGTAACTTTCCCTTTAAGTAGATTTTTAACTCAAATAGTCATCACTGGGCTTGGTTGGATTTGCTTCTCTTGTTTTTCCTGACTTTGATGACTGATACTTCTCAATCTTCGGTTTAAAAGAACCACATAGTTATGTGGTGAAATGGGGCAATTCTTGCCTTAGGATCTCATGATAGTTCTATTGATATTCAGCACTCAATCAGTTGCTTTTTAATGACTCTTTTGCATGAGCTCTGACAGAGGCACATGCTTTGATTGGTGCCATCCATCCATTTGATACTTTCTGTCATTCTCTCTTGTTCCTGTTTGCTGCCATTCTTAGATATCTATGGATTCATTGACATGTCAAAGGTGTGTTGTCTTTAAGCTTTAATGCTTAACCTTCGCATTGACATGTTTTTTGAGAAAAATTTTGCATTGCCATGTTGCTAACAACATAGGCACAGGAATACAGGAGTTCATCAGTGTTATTGGACTGATGCACCTTAAGAACAGCATGTGGTCAAGTGTTCCACTGTTCTATTTAGTTGTGGAGGAAGGAAGTTTTATTGGACCTGAAATGGTGAAGTAAGGTGCCAAGTTTTGTAATCCATGAGCTTGCCTTTATGGTTGTAAAACAGACTTGACCATCTAATTAACCCATACACTGGTCAGAAAGATCCATGTTTTCAGTTATCTCTTACAAAGCAGATTAGATGAATTGCCAACCCTGAGAATTTATTTATTGAGATATAAATCTTTACTAGATAACCACAATTCTTTTAGCATCAAAACTCTTACCTGACCATCAGAGTGTATCTTAAGGCTGTACACATTGAATAGATACCAAAATGCATTAATCTCTGGCATGCATTTCAATATCTATATCATGATGCTTCAAGAAAGAAAATAACAGTCAAAAAAAAAAAGGATCGTATTCTATATTTGGCAAACAAATTTTGTACTCTGTAGAGCACATATGCTCAAGCAATTCATCCAAAGTAGTTGCAATGGTCCTCAGACCCAACTTACAGCATGTTCTGCAAATGTGCAAAGTGCTACTAGGCTAAGTGCCAACATTTCATTTGCTCGCAATTTGGGACAAAATAATTATTTATCATGACCATATGGGCCTAGGAATCTAACCATCCTGTTGATATGTACTATGTCTTGATGTAGGCTGTTAATTATATCTGATATGATTGCAACCTTGTGGAACACATCTGTGGTTGTTTATGATTATGCTTTGAGTATATGCCTTCATATTTGTGAATGTGCTAGTTTCCTTCCTGCTGAAATGTTGACTACTTTGGATTTTGTTGCTTATGTTAACAAAATCTACTAGCTTTCCAATGGGAGGAAGATAAAGCTATAGAGTCAAGATATCCTAGAGACGAGTATGGCTAGTGTCAGATAGCACAGTAACTAACAGCAAAATCTATTCTTGGTGAACTCTTGCTGAGATTAGAAAGCCAGAACTGTGATTTTGGCTCTTCATTATATATGTTGGTCTTATAGTTATTGGTAGACTGATAAATGTAAACCCTCAGAAGTTGTCAGGTTTACATGGAGTGCATTGATCCAAAGTGACTACAATTAATTTATGATTGCCTTGGCTTCAGAGTTGAACTGCTATAGAGATGAACATATGTATTCTAGGTGAACCTGAAGCTGTTACATGTTAGATGAGGATCAAACAGAAGTCTCCTGGCAGCTAGGCGGATTCAGTAATACATCGGGCACTGGCTAGAGAATATCCAAAAGAAAAAAAGGAGCTTATTTTCACACCTGTTATGGCCATCGTTTAACTGCATACTACAAATATGTGGTGTCAAATGCCCAATGCATCATCATGGACAACATTTTCATCACATGCTATTAAGTTAGAGATGATGCTTCCAAGCTTGCATTACCAATTTCACAACAAGACAAAACCTGGACTCCTGATTTCCATTGGATCTTCCATTTGCATGGTCAGATGGTAACTTGTTAACTTACAAAATCATAGACATCATCTCCAGTTATCATATTGTAATTTTATCTCATGTTAAATTTGGAAACATAAGCTGCCATTTCTTATTTAAGTATTTAGTCTCCTTAGTTGTGATGCTGTGATGTGATTTGGTTATGCATTAAATGCTTCTGTTGCTGAACATTACGTCGTCAACAGACAAAGAAATTACCCCAAAAACGGTAAATGATGTGAAGCTCATCAATGCGGGAAAAATATTGGAGAACAACCAGACACTTGCAGAGTCCAGAGTGCCTGTTGGAGAGCTTCCAGGTGGTGTTATCACTATGCATGTTGTTGTGCGGCCTCCCCAACTTGACAAAAAGAATGGTATTGTTTTGTTGTTCCTGCAATTTATTGTGTTTATCTATAGGCTTCCAGACTGCCTGCATTTTAGATTTTTACATATGCTGCAATTTTCAGATTACATATGCTGCAATTTTAGAAGGGTAAACCTACAGTAATTTTGTGATAAAACCATTTGAATTGATAAGTAATCTGTAGGTTTACCCTTCTTCTAGGAGTTTTTAGTTGAGATGGTGTTTGCCTTCTTGTGTTCAAATAACTTGTGTAAACTGCAAAAGCAAATTTTGCGGAAAAGGAACTTTGAGAAGTCATAGAAAAATAAGTATTTGCATAGATAATCTTGGAGTAATATTTTGAGGAGGAATTTTATAGCATTTGCAGAAACTAGATCACTCTACAACTTAGCTAATGCTGGCGTAGCACCTTTTCCACCTCCAGTTTATTTGTTACTACTAAATGAACCCAAACTATACCCACAGCAATCAAAACAGTCAACTTAATAATATACTCCTAATATAATGAAGATATTAATGATTAAATGATTCATAAGCAAATTTTAATCCAATTGAAAGATGAATATTTCTTACCAGGATGTTAGACCTTAGAGAAGAAGAAGCTAGTCATTTTCAAGAAGTGGGTGTCAGATCAGGACAGTTCAATATTTTGGCTTGATGAATCTCATAGGATATGAAGTAGGGTGTAATCCAAGGGGCCTTTGATGGATTATTTATAATCGGATGGTCAGGCCATTTAGTTTCCTAAATCAATGTTGATTTGTTGTGCACTAGTACTAGAAATTGTAATCTAACTTGTCAGTGATTGGAAAAATTAGTATAGTTGCCTAAACTTTTTAGAGTATTGATGATTTCTCAAATATGATTATTAACTAAGTGAAGAAAAAGAGAGAGGATCCCAGTTATCTAAAAAGGAAGTGAGGATGGCGTCCAAATAAAATCCTTTTATGAAAATAATATTTAAACTCAATTCTCTATCCATCCGATCTGCATGCATAAATCTAGTTCATTACTGTTGCTTCCTTGCTGTTCTCTTTTCTTTGTTAATCATAATATTCAATCATTACCATTATCTGACCTATACTTTAGTAACATCCATGTAGCAGTGATAGTTTTGAGCATTCAGTGATTTGGTAAGGAAAATTCTAGTGGATGGGGGAAAAGGATTGTTGTTTACTTGAACATATGTGTAGTCCAGATCATCATCAGGACTTAAAAATTAATCCTAACCATGGAAGACTATTAATGATGCATACCTAATTGTTAAATCAAGAGAGTTTGGAGAAGTGATAGAGAATTTCACGAAATGATAATGCTACTTTTTTAAAAAAAGAAGGGTGGGGGGAGGGTGGGCTTCATAAGTTTCGGACCTCCAGGTATTTGGTGTGGCATGCCAGGTTATTGTTTTTCTGGTTGTACCATAGCTAGCATAGCATGATATAGCTGATAAAAAGACAAAAGATGGAGGAAATTAAAGGGCTTAGAGTTAATGCGTAAACGTAACATATGCCAAAAATTGAATTAAAAATGGTTGTTATATCTCTATATGAATGAAGTCAGAGAGACCAGCATGTTAGATTGACTTTATGACATTTTTGCCTATGGGCTGATCACGTGCCGCATGTACCTCGCGGGCCACTGTCGTCTATGGCTACTCCCACAACCTCTGGGACCCCATGTATTGCATTCAGCATGGTGCATGATCAACCTATAGGAGATTATATGCTATTCTGCCATGAAGTGATGATCTAACTGTCACTCACTGAAAAGCCCCTCTCCAACTAAATCAATAGTCCTAATCCATTTGTCTGCTAATATCCTGTGTTAGATGGAAAGTTTCAGAGACAGCATCATTGTGTAGCACGTGCTGGCATTCAGACATCTAAGTATGGGGGCAAGTGAAATCCTCTTGTGAGCTTCATGAATGATTGTGTCTTATGAGGAATCAAAGATAAAATTTCAAGGAGTTAACAAACCAACAATATTTAACTCAGAAATACTGCTTGAGCATCTCTTAATCAAAGAAGTCCTTGCTCGTTCTACCATGGACGTCCACTTGGTTCCAAGCTAAAATCAGCTAGTGCTATTTTAATTGATTAGCAGTGGTTTGATTTGCTTTCTTACGAGTTGCTCTATACTCAAAAGAAATAACAGCTGGTGATTGCAAAAAGACTACGAGTATTTTTTGTTTTGAGGAAAGATGGAACTTTACAACATTCAGTGAGGCATACAAGAAGAACAAAGATGAAGACAATTAGTCATTCACACTGAGGGAATATGCATAAGAATTGAGAACTTGAATGGTCACTAAATCATTTAATGCAACACCTCTGGCTTCAAAAAATTTGCCAATTTGATGTTGAATTGTTCCAGCAGTATATTCTAGTGCTGATAGTTCTGTTGTTTTTCCAAGATACAAATAGTATATATATGTGTCATGCCCCAGACCCACTGCCCAGCCCGGGGGATTGCAACACAGCCACTTACTTTTAGAGCGGGACTCTAAGGGCATGCAAAGCCTGTTACGATTCTCCAGGTCAGGCAGTGGGTTTGAGGCATGACAATATGTTTATTAACCAAACACTTTATTCTTATTGGAGTTATGGCCTTTCCATGCTTCTAGACTAGGTCCCTCTTGATCATGAGGTATTGCTAAAAAACTTCAATTTGCCTTTGCTTTCACCAGGAGTTTTGAGTCACAGATCATAGACTAGATTTTCTTCTATGGGAGATCAAGCATTGGACTTGAATGCTCCCTAACTATCACAAGAGCTTAATGATCTATAGTTTTGATCAAGGTTTTAAATCTTATGCGATAGAGGCAATCTGATTTTTTCATGGTACAAGATGCTCTGCATCCCGTTCTGTTTCGATCTTTGACTTGGTTAAGCATTCCAGTATTTGCTTGTGATGTTTTTTTTTAAAAAAAATTATTTATGAAGCTTTAATATTTTATTTAATTTTTAAACATATCTTATCTTCAAAAATTATATTTTTATGATAAATTAGATTTATTTAAAATTGATACTGTAATTTATTATTGCGGAGACAAAACAGGATAGGACGGCCAAGATAGTCTAGGATTCTCTTTAGGATGGGATAGGATGGCCAAGAGAGCTCCTATCTTGCCAATACTTGAATCACTAGTTTTGATAACCATATGAGTTATCACACTTGAAAAAACATGCAAATCCATTCTTAAACGTTAGCAACATCCTCTTTTCTAACGTTACATATACTTCATTTTGCGTACACAGTTGCATGCTAAGTACCGTACAACCATTTGCTCAAAAAAAAAAAAAAAAGTAAAACCTGTTGTTTTTTAATATTCATAAACCTTATTGATCTTGTGGTTTGTACAGAGAAGCAGCTGGGAGATGCACAAAAGCAGAACCGTTGCACGTGTGCCATCCTGTGACACCAAATAATAGCTTGATAGATTTTTCTGGTCAGCATTTGTCAGTCATGTTTAGTTAAACAAGACTTGTTGGTTCATGTCAAGTATTTTGACAGTGTTCACTGACCAGGCTGTGAAAAAACTCTTTATAAAGTATTTCACAATCTTTGCATGGAGCATTGGCAAAAGCATCAAAGCGATGATTGGAGTTCTATTCTCTTTGAATATAAATTCGTAACGGCGGTGACTTCAGTCCGAAAGGAATTTGGCCTCAACTCTCGACCATAACTCTTTGGTACCGGTTCTTGAGTTTTCATACTTTGAAAGTCAGAGTTTATTGCATTTGTATAAATGTGAGTTGTGATAGAAAAAACAAATTATTTGCTGCTTTTATGTGATCATTGCCTGACTGAATGTTGTGCCCACTTCTATTGTTTTTCATAATTCAGCAAAAACAATCTGTATGAAACAAAATGACCTAGAAATATTAGAATTACTATTATTACCTGATTCCTCGTATCTTGGTAGCTCATTTCAAGAATGCTGGATGGACTGATTTCAGCATTCACCAAAAGGAATAGCTCCAAGTACGCAGCAATGGTGACAACCATCAACTTTTTCCACGTTTTGTTGTATTTTTTCTTCATTCTGTGCTCTCCGGTATGCCTCCTGAACCAAGTTTTCATCAAATTCCTCACCAGAATAACTTAAGAGGTTTCCCACCCCTTGGATCTAAATCCCAATTTTACGGGCCTCTTGTATAAGCAAAAATTTTATTATCACATGATTTTCTCTGGTGTTTTTTGGCTATTTAGTAAACTTGATTCCTTTGTATTCTTTCCTTCAGATTTCTACGGTTAATATCTTATCATTTAGTAGAGTTTTACAAGTAATCTCTTAGCATTCTGTATCAGAAAATCCTAGCAGTATTGCGAGCACCAGCTATGACGTTTGTAAGCAAATCAAAAATGCAAATGCTACAAGGTCAGTAACAAATTTCTATTTTGTTATAAAATACAAGAAATTACATGAGGTTATACAAGAAATAAATCATATAACAGACTTTGGTTGGAACTTATGAATCGGCTCATTTAGATGTATAACCGAAACAAGCAGTAGCTAATCTTATTTACACAACCCAAAACAAACCTTGGCCATTGGTGCTTCAAAATCAAGCTTATAATCGAATATTTACAGAAGGTAGATCCCTCATCTCCTTACAAAATATGGAGGCTGCTCTAATCTTCATTTCTCTTCCCAAAAAGAGGTGTGGCACCTGGTGAGTAATTGGCTGCCACTACTTTGTCCACCCTGGCACCTGCTTTGTGTACCCTGGCTTGAGTGAATCAACAGAGGACTATGATTTTTTAGGTACCCTGTTTTTGAGAGTCATTACAAGCTTCTGTCTCTCTCCCTCTACCTCAGCAAACTGCAGGCTAAGCTGTGAGTATCGGCCCTGCATTTCTTTCAGCTCAGTTTCTACAGCAGCATGCCTCCTCTTCAACTCAAGCATATCATGTATTAGTTCATTTATGTCTCTGAAGCTTTGGAATACCGCTGCTTTATCATTATGTTGCTTCAAAAATGAGCTGAACACACCAAAGTAAGAAAACATGAGTATTATGCATGTAATCTACCAAGAGACAGTAGTTGTTTGACATCATAGGAACACTGATCAATTATATGCCTGCATCTGTAGACTTGAGGCAAACAAAACATTGTTCAATCTGCAGAAAGATCCCAAAATTAGCAGCAAAGGTATGTCTGAGAAATGTTTGGTGAAATCCTTCTTGACATGGTTATCAGCCCCAATGTGCCCTGTCTAAAATTCTAATAATATTCCCTTTTCAAGTGAGATCAGAGTCCCAAGATGTAAATCAATCCATGCAAAAAGAAGACGCTAAGAAAATCTGATTTTAAGTTATGATAGGCCTTGAGGAAGCATAAAGCAAGGTTCATGTTATAATGGCTGTTATTTACCCCATCCTTTGTGATTTTAAGTTATTTGGTAGAAAAATAATGATTATTATAACAAAAAAATAATAGGCAGTAACAATAAAAGAATTTATTTCTGAATGCCCACACAATTAGCAACAAAATGGATGGTGCTTTTTTTTTCAGAGGGGAACGTGGGATAAAAATTTAAATTTTCAAAAAAATATTTTTCTCGGGTCACACACACATGCTTGGGTACATATATGCACATATATGGAGGCTGGAAATCATTATAACAGCCATTATAATATTGTGAAGCATGTTATTTTATGCCTTGCGATGGAGTACATGGCCCTAGACAGGAGTCATGGAGAGGCAGGATTCATTAAGCCAAAACCAATCAGAATAGATAAGGCTTGTTGGATATGGAATTGGTTATGGCGGACAACATTTGTACAGGTTGACCTAGGTTATATAACATGGACCTGCTACGGAAAGTTGACTGCACTTGTCAGTACCACTAGTGTGTCATTGCATCATACCGTAAGCAACAGCAGGATATGCTTTGCAGAAGAAAAAAGAAAAGGTAATACTAATAGAGAAAGGAACTTTGCAAAGGGCAAGGAAAGTAGGAAACCAATGATGAAGAAAAACAATATATTTACCTCTGGAAGCAAATGTCTGATTTTTTCTTTGTCTGCAATGATTCTGCAAGCTCAAGTTCCAATGCAAGAACCCTTTGCAATGCATTCCCAGTGCCAGGAAGTTCTTTAAACGAAGGAAAAATGCTTCCCAAATGTTCATTTGCCTGACCAAGAGGAATTGAATAAAAGTTGTTCAATGACGTGGACAGCAGAGTCATTTTTCTTTTTCATATTTAGCAATAACAATGTACGCACCATGTCTAACTGTGATAGTTCTCTTTGTAAATGCTGAAGGGATGGATCAAAATGATGATCTTCAAATGCAAGAAGAGAGGACAAATTCTCATTCCTCAGCTTTTCTAACTGCAAGTACAGTACAATCATTCCTTAAACTGCAGTCAAATAAGAATAACCATAAACATGAATAACATGACTCGCCTGTCTAAAACCGTCCAACATATAAGTAGATTCCTATCCAAACTTACTATCATGTAAATGTTATTCAATTTCTCTCACCTCTACAACCCTCCAGCCTAAATCTATGCTCTCGAGTCATACCATGTGAAGTCCACATGGCATGTCTAAATCAACACAAATAGGTTGCCCTCTTTTTCTCCACTCAACACTGTTGCAAATGTCTAGACATCTAAAATGGCCTTCACTTCATCCTCTATCAACACTAATCCAGCATTTCCTCTACTGTGAACATTTTTAACGCCATGCCTCCTAGTTTCACCCCACACCAGCATTGGACACGTGAAATAAATGTGACAGGGAACATGGAGTATTGATCAGCCATCTGATAAAATATTAATGAGCAGCCATGTAAATAAATTTGCCACCACTTTTAGCTGCACAACTCTCTGGACATGCAGTCTGACATCCAATAGGAGTCTGCTTATGATATGTGAGAAATTCACTGCAGCAATGTCATAGAAGTTATGCCTATCCAAAATTTGCCCTTCCTCACAAAGTTTAGCAGAAGCATAGAAGATGGAATGAGAAAAGAAAGACAATTTAGCAGAAGCATAAAAGATGGAATGAGAAAAGAAAGACGATATTCCTTGCAGTTGGACATGTTACTTCATCTCATTGTGAGGATCAACAGGACTTCATTAGAAACTTCCAGAGAGATGTGCTCCATGTTGGATTTGATGATGCAGATTTAATAATAGCATGTTGTGAAGGGGCTTCTGCAACAATTGATGCTATGCAGTATAATTAGGTTAATTGTCTGGTGAATTCTTTGACATCAGCATACCTCTTTTTGAAGGAGGTCCATGCCAGCCCTCAATCTTTGCTGTTCTTTAACATGCTCCTCGAAACCAGCAATCTCCTCTGTCTGATTCTTCAACACAACCTCTGGTTCAAGTGCGCCTTTGATATCCTATCAAATAATTTTTTTTAAAAAAATGGAATAATGATGATGTCATCAAATCCAACTTGACTAGTTCTCTAATCTCTACATTGTTTCTACTCTTAAAACAAAACTTTTCACTAATCAATACGATGTAATAATGAGGATATCATCATATTGAAGAATTTTAGACAGAGTAATGATCTTCAATTTTATCATTCTCCCTAGACCTGTAACTTTTCGGAGTTGATTTAGACAAGCAAACGAGAGAAAAACATGCATTTGAGTCTTTGAGAGGGATACATAAGACCATGGGAACCCACAAAGACACTGCACTTCTGCAAAATCAGATGTCGCAAACCTGCCTCTGTGCATTCAACCACTTTCCATTTGCATGAAAAGAAGAGTTAGTCTGATACAGGTGAGGACTAACTTGGAAAAACACGATACAGATATGGATTACTAGTGAATTCCTATGCATTAGTTTTGTCTTCTGGCAAGGGTAAGAACATTGCATGCCATGCATCGCCTTGCTAAATGATATGAAATATACTGGATAAACAGAGAATTAATGAAAGTTTATCTTAATAAATTACCTGTGAGGCTTGTGAGGTTGGTTGAGGGCTCAGATGTGAGCTTTCATGGCTGCATGCTAGTTGTACATCTTCCAGGTCTCCATATGAATTCAACATGGAACTCTTGTTCAGGAATTTGTCTCTGTCTAAATTATCCAAGGGAGCCATGGTAGCAGCAGTCACGGTGTCTTTTCCAAAACAGATACCCCCAGAATTTTGTGCCTTTTGGTAGACAGCTGATAAATCAGAACTGCTATCTCCCAAAAGTTGCCCAATTGATGTAACTTTGGGAATGATAGATTCATAGTCTCCTTGTGAATGGAGATCATCAGTGGAGGCCACATTCTCCAAAAATCGTTTCACCAAGTCAAGTTCGATACTAATTTTTGTCCTTTCCTCATTGCACTCTTGCAAGGAAGCTTCAAGATTTAGCTTTTCCTCCTTGCAACAGTCGAGACTCAACATGGTACACTCCAGTTCAGCCTTCATTCTGTCATAAGCTTTTACCAGTTCTCTTCTGTCAGTCATAACGGTCTGTATTTCAGTTTCCAAGTCTGAGATTTTCATTGACAGCTCTTCAATTCTCTTTGCAAGTGTAACCTCATTTTTCTTTCCACTTTCAACTTCATTAAGAGCATTTTGCAATTTCAATAGCATTTCTTCTGCATATTTTTTAGAGACATACAGTTGATTTCTTAGCTCTTGAAGCTTAGATTCACATTGCTCTTTGATAAAAGCAATTCTTAGTGATTCCTGCATGGCAAATGATGATCCCTCTGTCTCTCTTTTTTCACGAGCATGATGACACTCAGCATCTGCTTTATCTTTAAGTTCTCTAAGATGGATAGACAGGTTCTTGAACTCTTCTGTCTTCAAGATCTGTTCAGAGAGTTTGTAATTAAGCTCATTGTGTTGCTCTCTTAACTTCCCCATCTCAAAGACACCTTCCTCAAGAAATGATATTTGCATTTGCTTTTCATCTAATTTGGATCTGAGTATTATATCCATAATTTCTAGCTCACATATAGAGGACTTCAAATTATCCACCTCTTCTTCAAAACTAACCAGCACCTTTTTCAGCTGCCAAATTTCACCTTCATACTTTCGCCTTTCTAGACTATCCACTTCCACAGATGTAGCTCTAGCCTTCTCATCTTCATCTTCAGTAGATGTTGCCCTGTATTTGTTTATGTAATCCACAAGGCCTTCTTTTTCACAAACAATACTTTCAAAATCAGATCTCAATGACTGCAGAGCTGTTGATAGTCTTGTATTTTCATCAGTTAATTGTTCTTTACTAGCTATATGTGTTTGTAGCAAGACCATAGCATCTGTATGTTTTAAATGAAGCTCCTGAAAGTCCCTCTCCAACGTTTTGTGTTGGCCGACAAGCTCCTGCATCCTGGTGTGGAAATGACTTCTCATATAAGTAACTCTAAGTTCAGCTGCTAATGAATTTTCAAGAATAGCTTCCAAGTGATTTTCCAGTTCGGCAACTTTAAGGCAAAGAAACAAATTCTCATCCTCTAGTTTTCTTTGGTTTTCTTCATTCTGCAACAGAAGATGCTGCAACCCAATATTTGCTGTCTCTAGATCCAAAACCCTTTTCCTGAGATGGACTGATTCAGATTTTTGTTCTTCAAAAGATAGAAGCTGCTGATCTTTCTCCATCAGTTGTGATGTAAGATTTGTAAGTGCAGCCTCAAATTCCTCTCTCAATCCTCTTTCAATCTGCAGGTCTTGATGGGCACATTGCAGAGTTTCTTTCAGACTTCTAAGCTCAATTTCCATCCGAACAGATGCCTCATTTCCAGACTGTATGGACTTCATCAATGCTCTTTTCTCCTGCATGCAATCTGTAAGGCTGATTTTTGTCCTTTCAAGTTCCTCATTGACACTCCCATATAGCAGTAGCTTCTGAGCAAGTCCCCTGTTCTCATCAGTAGCATTTTGTAATTTAATTTCTAGAACTGCAAGTTTGGATGACAACTCTCTATTTTCTGATGCATTTTTCTCTTCGGCTTCTAAGCTAATCTTCAGCTTTTCTGCAACATCTTGAAATTCAAGTTGAAGTGTTTCTACAAGTGTGTTGGACAAATCTAGCTTCTCTGTTATCTCTTCTAAATCTGATTCAAACTTCTGCTTCATGTTAACAATTTCTGATTTTGTCCTGTGCAGTGAAATTTCTGCAATATCTCTTTGTTCTTCCATCTCTTTCTTCTCCAGAAGAAACTGGAGTATGTTCTTGCATGCTTCTTGCTGGAACTGTTTGAAACATATGAAGACAGCCATGTAATTCTTGTTTTCCAGATCATGTCGTAGAGTTATACCATCAAAAGCAGAGCCATTGATTTTCTCATTGCAATGAATCATATTGGAGCATAAATCTGCCAATTTCTCCTGAAGATAAGTAACGGTTTTCTGTAGATCAACATTTGCAGACAACTGCTGATCAAATGCTTCCTTCAATGCCTTAAAGTCATCAGTCAGAGATTTAATTTCATTCTGAAGACAGCTTTTTTTATGGTTTTCCTCTTTTAGCAAGTTTTCATACTCTTTCTTCTCTTCAGCACAAGCCTTATGTTTACTTTCATAAGCTCTATACTCCAGAATCAATTTTTCATACTCTGCATTTTTTTGTGCAAGGAAATTATTCTCTTCTGAGGCATCTTCCAGTTTTGCTTTCAAAATTTGATTTTTCATGGACAAATCATCACATTTAGAGACACATTTAGCTCCATCCTCCCTTGATTTTCTGGCTTCATCCAATGCACTTGCCAACTTTAGCATCAACGATTCCTTCATACCAGTTGAATGTTCTAGCTGCTGTGCAAGTTCAACCATCCCATCCTTCAGGTGCCTTATCCCATCATATACATCACAAAGAGTTTCCTGTAGAACCTCTGAGAAAATTTTCCAGTGCATGTTATGCATGTGCATTTCTGAGAGTTCAGCTTCTGTTTCTGAGAGGAGCTCTTTAAGCTTATTAAGCGATAATCCATCTACGCCATTTGCATCATCCAATTGCTGGCCACTTGCTTCAGCACATGTCTGAACTGGTCCAGCATTATCAGGTAATTGAGGATCATGCTTAGACTTAAAGCTGCTGGATCTTTCAGGAAGTTCTTTGTTCATCTTAGTCTCTGGAGACAGGTCAGCACAAAATACAAGTTCCTTCTTCAACTGAATAATATCATGTTCTGAAGCATCATGCACAATATTATCTAATTTCAATCCATTTGCATATGCTTCATCATTGAGTTGCAATTTGACATGTGGGGGCATGTCTGTCCAAGAGACCTTATTATCCATTTTGTAGCTGATATGCTCTAATACACCATTCTGCACTTGAGATGATTCGGGATCAGCTTTTGTAGATACAGTTTCTGCCTGAATTCTAACAAAAACTGGCTTGTACTGTTCTTGGTGACATGAAGTCAACGCATGATCCTTGTGCATGCATGACCGTGACTCTTCTGAATTTTCTTCAGGGTAATGCTCAAAGAAGAGTTGAGGAGAATCTGTAAAGGCTTGCTTTGCAAGGTTTTCATTTGTCTCATACATAGACAAAACCTGGAAAGAGAGTAATTCAAGGTCTTTCTGTAGCCGATCAACTGCTACAGAGTAGTTCTGACGAACCCTCTTCAGTGCAGTTTCTGAAGCAATAGCCCTTCTTTCAAGCTCCCTGCTATGAGATTCTAAGCTACTCTTAACTTCAGCGAACCCCATCAACTGTTCATTCATTTCTTCAATCTGACCTTGGAGAACAGAAATTGTATAAAGACAAGAAGAATGTTCATTTCTAAGGCTTTCCAGTTCCTTTAGTGCTTGCTTGTGATTGACCTCAAGTTCCTGAATAAATGCTTCATAGTAGCACCCCATCTGGTCCATTTTTTTTGTGAGATTTTCCTTCTCAGTTTTGGACACCTCCAGTTTCTGGAAGAGTTCGCACATTTTCTCCTCCATCTTGGTTGCAGCATCAAGATTTTTCTTCAGAGGCTCATGTTCATGAAATACTTGATGAGAACCACTTATACCATGAACCATCACTCCTGAATGTTGATAGTCACTACAAGATCTTTCCAGACCCTGTCCTTCAACAATACCTTGTTTAAGATCATTGAGAACACATTCAAGAGACTCAAAATCACCATGAAGAAAATCAAAATCACTTCCATGGTATCCGAGGCAAGCCTTGTTTTGAATTTCTCGAACTTTACCCTCAATAAGTAACAGATCCTGGAGCCATTTGAACTGCAAATTCTGAAACATACTGTCCCGGTCCACAGAAAGAACATTATCCCCAAGCTTGCCATCAAACAAAGTATCTGCCAAGTCATATGCCATCTTTAGAGGAAAAGGATTTCTTCTTTCTGGAATGTGCTGCTTGATTTTAACAGATTTTATTTCTTCAAGGTCATTTTTAAGTTTTGAGCACTCCAATTTTAATATGGAGACTTCTTTAGTCAGCTGTTCTCCTGAAGCAAGCTCAACAGCAAGCTGTTGGGCCAAGTTTTGTGTTTCGGCACCTAATTCATCGGTGAGGTGTTGTAATGACCTCGCTTCCATTTTAAGCTGTAAAAAAGCTGACTCAGTTACTTCCAATCTTGCTCTGAGTCTATTATTTTCTTCAAAAGCTGCACCTAGATCATTATCAACAGAGCAGTCTGAACTCCACTCATGTCTCCAATCACTGCTCCCTTGAGTAGAAAGCTGATTCCCACGCTGGTCCTTTTTCTCAGGTATAGGGCTCTGACTTTGACCAAGGGAAAATTCACCTCCATCACCAGATATTGTCCTCTTAAAGTTATCGATTTCATGTGTGTTGGAAATGTCATTTTTTTCAGCATATAAACTGTCCGAGGTATATGATGAACCATCAAGTCCAGTAGCTGAGTCTTCATAGTCTTCATTTGACTCCCCAGCCTCTTCAAGCGAAGGAAGCCCTGCAGAATCTTCTCTGAACCTGACCCTTGCATTTACCTATTTCCAAATGATGAAGGAAGATTCACAACCAATAGCAAATGTGACCAAAGATTCCTATCTTATTAGTACTCTCAGCAGAGATTTGCGATCAGGAAAAAAAAAAACCACGAAGGAAATACATCCCAAATTTAAATCTGGTACCAAGTTAATTGACAGCCAGACTAACTGTACAGAGCACAAAATCCTAACTATAGATTGAAAGCAAACCACTTCCTATCGGAAATTAAATGATCTTTAAACACAATAAAAATAAAAGTACAAAATTAGTTTAAAAATAAGATTGATGGTACAATGAAAGTTGGATTATACAGGACACATCTTTATCTGTCAATTTTTTTATGTTATGACTAACTTCAGGAATCTTCAAGCCACAAGAGACAACTTAGCTATAATTGGTGCTCTACAACACCTCTTTGTTTTAGACACATTTTCATGGGTGAAGCCAGTATAGACAACAGTACAAAGCAATTTTAGATTTTAGTGCAGTAGCCTCATGTCCTTAGTCTTGGGAAAAATTCCACAACACAATATTGTGTCCTCAATGTTTCATGGACAAATATACATGTCTATGAGATAATTATAAAAATGAGAATGTTAAGATCAATCTAAAGATAAACAAAGTACTTAAGTGGGAATTCAAGAGATGCATCATTAAAGAATCAAGCAATGGAACCAGAATATACGGAATTTTCATGGTTCAACAATAACTAAATGATCTGACCTGGGATCAGTTAGGGGTATAGGCCCAACTGGATCTTTACATTTAGAATATGCTTTTGATTTTTTTTCCCTTTCCAACTTTTAGATTTAATTGCAGCCATAACTTTTAGTATTCATAATTTAAGATCCTGGCACCCATTGAATTGATCGGTAAGACCAATCTTCTAGAAATGTTATAGGCACTACCCAAGCTTACATAAAGCAAATTATTATTGCTTGAAAGGGCTAAAATGGGTTTAAGAACATCCACGTCTTTCCCCATTTAGTGTTAAGTTTAAGTTATAAGCAAGGATCAACTTAGCTAAACTAACAGTTAAAACTAGTTCTAGATTTTCTCAAGTTTTAAGCCTCGGTGAACTATAGGCCTAAGAGCAAGATCATTCACGAGAGATGGAATACAATTTTGCATGTGTGAGCACGTGTTTATAACTTTCCCATCCTCTTAATTCCTCTTTTCCAGAACTTTTTGAGGATGGAAGAGTCGATATTACATAAAATACAATGCAGATTGTGCAATGAAAAATCTGAATATATTTTCATGTTTCAGCAGTACGTCCACATGATTAAATGTTGCATAAGATCATCATGCTTCTAAAGGAAAGGGAACTCCACAAGTTCATAAGCATGCCAGATTGAGATACAATGTACTAAGATCCAACAGGTGGAGAAGGATCATATTAGGAACACAGGGACTGAAGATCAAGATGTCCCAATGGTTGAATGATGATATTCAGTTCGAACAAGAAAGCTTCAAGCATCAAGAAAATGCGAGGAGCATCTTTAAAATATCCTGCCATCATTGACCTCCAGGGAAGCATCTTGAGAATCTAGCCACTGAAGAGATATTCCCACATTCATTCGATAATCTTGAGTATCAGCAATATGAGGACTCTTGTCATCCTTTTAGATCTACAAATGAAAGCTTTGTGATTACTGTTCTAAATACAATATACTAATGGTATTATCACAAGAAAACACAGCTGAACTCCATCATCAGATTGAAAAGAATTAATTTTCAAGTTTGAAAATAGACATCACCATGACAATCTTTGGGATGACATCATGGTTTTGCCTGCAATTAACAAGCAATTTTGGGACAGATGAAGCTCTATATTGAGAATTTAGTTTTTATTTATACTATATTCAAATATAATTATGGTCATAGCTTTTAGGTGTTGAAAATTGAGATTAGGCATCCTTTTCAGCTTTCGTGTCCTGATGACAACATTTTAGACAAGCAGAAGGGGCTAGTTTGGACAAAGTCATTCTAATCTAAAAGGTCTGAAACAGGATTAGATTTTTCTTTTTTTAAACATTGTTTACCTCAAAGATTCTACTATAACATTTACGGTCCACCAAAAAATGCCAGAGCAAGTCCCAAAAGAAGCATTTCGCTACGCTGGAACGAACTAGTTGATATCTGGTGTTCAGCCACATCGGTAGGGAGAAAGGCTCAGCCAAGCATCACAATAACAACCTTAAGCATGGTAAATAAGAGGACAACGTATGGGATCAGAAAAGACAGCTAGCCAAGCAAGGACAGCAGAGGAGGGCCAGTGGGAGGGTGTAGTAAACGAACAAATTTCTTCAAAATTCAAAGATTTGGGCATCCAAAGCAACTTTTCTCAAAGCAGCATTTCCTGATATAAATATCCATTTTCTTTAGTCACAGGTTTGGCATAAGGGCAAAAATTAGTTTGATTAAAGAAATTGTTAACACTAATTATGGGTTTCCAGAATCTATATCGTTACAATCTATATACATAGAGAGATGCCATCTGCAATGGATGGATTTTGATTGCAAAAGCAATGGCATATTATTCTTATCTGTACTGTTGTTCCTATTCTTCTAGTTTCAAGCTTAAGATCGTTAGATTACAGATTCAGTTTCATGTATATTTTCCATCAAAAAAAAAAAAAAACTGAATCTATTTTCAGATTTCAGCAACAGAACCTGATCGGAGATGAATTTTAGATATTGTCTTACCAAATCAATTGACTGGATCTTTTTGCACATATAAATAATGGGGCTCTGAGTTGATCAGAAGCATTGAGAGGTGAAGATCAATGAAATTTTGGATGACAAGGCAGAAAGAACCTTTAAAAAGTTCATTGTGAATATTCACTATTCATAGGAAAGAATGGCCACAGATCGAGCTCATTATATGAGATTGCTTTCCATGCACAGGCATGGTTAAATAAATACCGTGATATCTGTCTCATGCTAGTCCACCTCAAATTGTTGATATGCAATAGCAGACCCCTTAATGCATGTCACTCATAAATGATGCAATGTTAGCTGATGGGACAAGGTAGTGGTTTGGAATCATGAAAAATATCATCATGCTAAAGAAAATAAAGGTTTGAACATTGCCTGGACCGAAAGAATATGCTGGCAATAAAAGTTCGAGGAGAGAAGGATGTAGTTACAGTTGCTGGATAAGATATAATTGATCTGCCTTTACGCGAGAATGTCAACAAGAAAGATGCCAGTCTTTGTGTCATCTACTTTTAGAGAGCCAAGAAAAGAATTATTTTAAAAATTAACTAATTGGGGGGGACTGTTTCAATTTGGTTATACAAATTGCATGTTGGGCCCAGGAGAGAAATACTGCTACCCAATCAAACAATGTCTCCTTCCCCCTTTGCTGAGACTCTTTCCTGTCCAAGGAAACATCGGATGGATGCTTTCTAGTTACATGAGCTTAAACAGTATCTCAACATATTCAATAAGGTCCCCTTATCCGCCAACCAGCATTCTAGATTACACGGCAAAACATTTCCTTCCTGCCAGTTATCTAGGCCAAAAACATGGTAACAATATTAAAGGCCAAGATCAAGTTGAGTCCCAATTGTATAGGACACTCAAAATCTGGTAGATATTTATCTTTCTCTATACAATTGACTCCATTAGTTTTGTTGGGCACTGAAGTGAGAGCCTACATTGAGTCTTATAGCTTATAACTCAGGAGTATGAGACATCAGCAACCCCAAATAAGAAAATGTGTTGAAGGCCAATTGTACCAGATAAGTTACCATGTATACTGTCTATAAACAAATCATATAGCTTCCTGGTCATTATGAGTTGTTACACATCATTATATAGAAATTACCTTATAGCATATGACTAGAGCAACAATGATGAGAAATAATGCAAATGCCAATTGAACCAAAAAAGCTATTGCACTGTGATATCATCTTCCATATAATTAGAGAAGCTCCTTCATATACCAAAAGGAAGTGAACCAACACGTGATCATTGATGTTAAAACTTGAGAAATATGTATTTAAGTGTGTTCTCTATTCTCATTGGGCAAAGAAACACATGCATGCATAACAACCGTTCAAGCAAGAACCACATGAAGGTGAATGCACGTTAAAAGTAATGACATAAAATGATTGTGTGGATTCATATCTAACATGAATGATATTTTAAGGCCAGTGCTATATGATGCATATGCAGATATATGCTTATAATAGAGTAGGCTGCTAAATACTTGTCCTTGATGCCTAGACTTAAAACTCATAGTGGATAGCACACTAAAAGGCATGGATTAAGATATCCATGGGTCTGCACCATACAGAATGCATCACCCCAGCAAAATACAAGCACTGCATAAGGCTACATACCACACATGTGGATATGGGTTCATATCTATTCATGTTTAACCAACACTCACAGGCAAGACCAAACATGGACCAGTAAGAAAATTTTATTATATGAGCCCTGTCATGCGGCCAAGCAAATCAGCATTGTACAGCATGATACAACACATATGATATGATATCGTGCCATCACATGATGGGTATCAACTTTCGCAAGCAGTACTTTAATTGTTGCCAAAATCTAGTCACAAAAATGATAGAACAAATGTATATTCCAAAAAACGGCAAACAGGATGATAGAAGAATCAAGATAACAACAACAATATGAATTTCCAGAGAAAAACTTGTCAAGTACCTGGGATGATTATTCCATGGGATGAGCAGAGAATATGCTTAAGAAAGCATAAGCGCAATTAAGGATTCATAAGCACATAATTCATGAGTAAATGGCATGAGGGTGCAATGCTTGTGACCAGGCAGGTACAATAGAATGCTGAGTTGGTGCACTAAGTTAACTGGTCCATGGAAGCAAGACATAGATATGAAGGCAGCTGGGCCCATGGTTGTGTAAACATACAAAGGAAGTGAACTTAGCAATGTAGAATTGCATGCTAATGAAGCTGGCAGTGCAAACTGATAGCAAAGATGAGTTGATGGACAAAGTCACCAAGCAAAAAGGTTGAATCCAACTAGTAGCAATGTAGCATGGCAATTAAGACACAAGGCTATGATGCAGATCTGCAAGAATACAAAGCCAAGTATCTGCAAACAGGACAAGTTGACGGGACCTGAATGACCAATAGGATTACAACTGTCACCAAGGGAATTTAATACCGACTCAACCCAATCCATTATCTATGTCAAATTAAGCAAGAGTGTATTCAATTCACCCAACCAAAAAAATAATAATAATTCAGGTTGTACTTATGTTCTCATACATCAACCAGATCTCAAATTGGTAGAAAATGGGGGCAAGAACTCAAATAGCTTGACCCAACCCATGTTGATTCAATCCAATATCCTCCTCGAACCAACCAGAAACCAAATCTGACTAAACTTAATATACAATATCATAAACATGCAAGAATTAGCATAAATAGTATCTACATCATTAAATCATTAGCTTTATTTCTTTGTGAGAACCAGTAGTTATAGTGATTGCCCTGAACCTATGTCATCCTGTAAGCTCGCTACCATACTCAGTCGAACCCAACTAGCACCAACTCAACTAGACTAGATCTTAACTCCCTCCACCTTTAAGGTTGTGTCCTGTTGCATGTTAAAGCAGAACAAGGCTCCTTTGTTCTGCTCATTTTTCACTTAACTTGGAATAAACTATCTGACTTCAAATGGGCTAGGAGTAGGTTAACCTATTTACCCCAGGCTTACTCTGCAACCAATTTCTGCTCCAAAAAAACCTTGCGATGAAACAAAGCACAAGTTTTAAAAGTTAAGAGGAGCCGAGGTTTTTCTATTTGACTCAGCTATTTCCATTGTTAGGTTTGGGCTTGGACTTGATTATCTAGCATTTATTTTAATAAATTTGAATAAGCAATATATAATATGCTTGATTAAGACAAAGTATCCTGGGTACTGCCTAACATGTTCTAACAATTATACTGTGTTTTTTTGTAACCTATTTTTGTCTCCATTGAAGGAATGGTGCAACCTAGAAATTTTTTTCATGTAGGTACTCTTAACTATGGTAAGAAGAAAGGATGGCCTATTGCTTTTACCTGCACACAACTATAGTGTTTGTTCTCATGACAAGAAAGGCACTCCCCTAAACCATTGATGAAGGAAGGTCTTTACTTTCCCTCCTTCCCCCCGACCCCACCCCCAACCACCGGTGCCTGAGGGTGTATTTCTATCTTATACAACTTTTTTCATTTCATTTTTGGTTTCTCCTTTTATTTATTTCTACCCATGGATAAAAATTTTTGTTTCTTTTTTCCTTTCTTTTCTTTTTGTACTACTACTACCACCACCACCACTATTCTTCTATCTATGGTTTTAAATCCTATTAAGACTTCCCATATAGATGCTGAGACAAGTTACCATCCAAAATATCAGGATGGAACCGTGCCACCATCTTTTCAACATCCCAATCAGCACATCTTAGAACATTCTTCATCTCAAGTATTGGGTCAAGGTAGGACAGCGGTGCATCCTGTTCCATTTAAACACATCAAATGGTTAATGCTTAACAACTGAAGATGGTATACTTGTTTAATTATTTTAACCACCTAGCCAACCACCATTACTTTTAAGCTCCTCAACTAACCCTAAGGCATATGCATCTTACTATCTTCTGATTGGAAATCCAAGAAAACATCAAAATAGTCCATGCTTAATTAATTACAAGCCCTTTAAACCCTTCAAAATGGACTTCTAGTCCATATAGGAGTTTGATATAGCCAGATGACATTAGCTACTCTAATAATTGCAGAAATGATACCAATAGACATCATATTAAGAAAAAAAAAAACTTGTTGCCACAAATTAAGATTTCTAGGAGCTATGCAGTAATGTTCTACAAGTATTTCCGCAAAATATAATTGTACGATTATTCCTAAGCTCATTACAATGCTCCTGATGAACCTAGCTTGCTGGCTCACTAACATGAACCTACTCTGGTAATGTCATGGTGATTTTGCCTGCATAACTCTACTGGTAGCAAAGGCACAACCAAGGGGAAGTATCAGAATATTAGAAGTTTACAATTCTACCGAATTGCAGATAAGAACAACCGTTAGTTGTGCATGCCTTTCATTCCATGGAGAGGGCACTATGATTGTCAGAGGAACACATCAGTTATTTTTTCCCCTAAGGACACCTGAATATATGTAGTGGAGAATGAAACGTAGGATCAATTGACAGGATGTTGCCATTCTAACATGCCAAGAACATTAGCTGATCTCATGAAATATACTAAGTGGGCAAGTGGAGGTCAGTTACATATAATAAAAAGAACATGCCCTTGAGAATATTTTTGAGCAAAGAGCATCCAAAATTATTAATAATAAAAAGGCTATTAATATTGAATCTTGAGATAACTCCTCAAGAGACAAAATTTTCAAGAGAAACAAATGACAGTATAATTAAACCCAAAAAGTAAATGCATTGATCAATCATCTTTTCCTGCCTATGAATAGCTTAGTGGAGCTAAGAGGCTAGGTGAACAGGAAGTCATACAAAATGATATCACAAACATAAGATATCACCAAATGAACTCTTAGGCCTTTTCTTCTTAGTTTATGAGGCACAGATGAATATCCCTTCGCACTTCTCTTCCGTTCCCTTAAGTAAATACTATCTATTAGATTTAATAACAATAAAATTTATCGAACAAAATACTGAGTAGATCCAAGGTCAACTAGCAACGACTCTTAGAAGCACTCTTCCAAGTTTATATCAAGAGTGCAATCAGATAGTGGGATGGACAGAGTTATCATTAATAATAAAGCAAAAAAGCAGATATTTGGAAACTTTAAATAATTTGAAATTAATAATTATTCTGGTTCAAATATTACTAGACCTTGTCTGTCTGTTCACTGGCTGCCTCTGATGATGCTATAATTTCAGCTGGATCATGACTTCTCTGGCTTGATGTTGTCTGAAATCCCCTCACACTGAGCTCCCTTTGCTGTTCAAATTCTCTGACATAACATAACCAAGCATAAGACTGGGAGGCAATATTAATTTAAACTAGATTATATTGTTACTGAAGCAGTACCTGAAGCCAGTTTTGGAGGAGAGGAGCTGTATTGTGACCTGAAGTAGATAGTGACAACAATATTTTAAAAAGAGAAACCACATAGCAATCCATTTTGTAGGTTCACAATCCACAGAAAGGAAAGGCGGTACTCAGTCCAAAATTAACAAAGCATGTTACTCTAAAAATTGCAATTTCCTTTCACCCTTAAGCACAGAAATGGAGTGAGAAGCACATCAAAGAATCCATCCCACAAAATAAATAAACAGACATCAAACATTGGTCCTATTGCCTGATATCATGCTGGAAGATCAGTCGTAAACTAAGAGCTTAGGAGACCTGAGCAGGCCTTTTCTCTTTGACTAGAATTTGACGGCAATGGGAAAAACAGTATATAACTAAAAAATGAAAATACTTCAGATTTTTTTTTTGATAGGGCGGAGGAGGGGCATGCTCACATGTAAAATTGTCCCAAAGTCGCAACCATGAAGTGGTAGTGCAACAGAGGAAGGCTTCAGGGCATCTGCAAAGTTGGCAAGGTTGATGTTGACCTCCCCAAGAAGACTTGACCGAGAAGATCCCTGTTTATATCAAGAAGATTACCAAAAAAGTGGAGTGAGTACTAATCACTAGTAAACACCTCAGGCATAAAATTTCAGACAGCAAGATGCATTAAAGAACAAATGCACACAAGCCTTTAGATCAGGAGAAAAATATAGTGATAGAACCACAATATAAGTGATATTTAACGGAAAAGTGGAAGCTATAAAAGAGTTGAAAATACCATTGCCACCACAAGCTTATAGAGCTTCTCATCATACTTTTTGGTCCTCGTATCCTGCAGAAGTCTTGTAGTTTCATATATTGGATCTGACCATTTACAGTTTCCATTCCTCACATTTGCTTTGTTTGTCTTTGCAGACACTTTTCCTACATCAGCAGGGATGAAGGACACAAATAATTTGTCCCATCCTGGTTGAGGAATCTGAAACAAGAAGAAAGCATTAGTTCTCATCTATCAAGTCATGCAAAGAATTAAGAAATGGATGCATCTGCGATAACCTGGACCTAAATTATCATATTCTATATCCAAACTTCCCAAGGCAGCAACACATATGAAGATCATAATGAACCATAGCTTTTCTAGCAGAATAGAAAAAGGACCTTTTAACCTAAATGTGTAGTGGTTTCATTAACATGGCATGCCTAGGAGATTGCATGCAAGGCAAACACCTTCTAAAACTATTCATATTTAAGCTTTATATAATGTTTCTAGCTTGTGAAAGTGAATCCTGTCAAAGATTAGCCTTTAAGGCATAGTTTCTGCATTCATTCAGCAACCAGAACAACAAATGCTAGATGGCAACATCCAGCCAATTCTCAGTTAGAGGTGCCAGTGGTAGATAAAATATTAAGGACATGCACAACATTAAAAGTTAATTTTTGAAGCTCTCTTTTAAATAAGTGACAAATACTTGGTGATGACAGGAAAGAGAAATTTGATCAAAAATAGACTTCGAGGAGCAACCCACTTGCCAAAATTCACAGCAGTAACATCCCATATATTGCGAATGAAAGCTTTAAACCCAAAAAAAACTCCATTGCTGTGCCAACACATAGCTGAATTATCAATATATTCTTTTCATGTCGGTAAGTAAGCTGGAACCCAAACATAGAAAGAAGTTTCAAGCAGGGAAAGAACAATTGAAGCACCAGAAATCATTGAAGCAAAAAAGCTGGTCACTTCGTGAATTTCACATACTCAAACGCCAAAGCCCTAAGGCACATAATACTCTTAGCACAATAGTACTCAAAAGAGCCTTAAGTACCACAAATCATTGAAGCAAAAAAGCTGGTCGCTTCGTGAATTTCACATACTCAAACGCCAAAGCTCTAAGGCACATAATACCCTTAGCACAATAGTACTCAAAAGAGCCTTAAGTATTGTTATATATAGTAAGGCTTAGCTGAGAAAAACTAAGAAAAGAAAATTGGAAGATGATTTATGAGTCCAAGATGCTTTTTGTAACCAAAAAAAAGAGAGGATCTTTTGGTATTCAAATAGAACTTTAGCAAACATTGAATGCCTATGAAGAAGTAGAGAATCAAGAAAAGAAAGATCACGTGCATGTGTAATTACTTGCTAAAGAGATTAAAAAGAAAGGATAAAGAACGAGACTGCATGTAAACAAAGATATACGTCCAGTCTTTGAGAACTAACGAACAATTAAAGTAGTATCAAAGAAAAACAAATAAAAGCCATGGTGTAAAGGCAGAGCTTACATGTGTAGCATGAAACTGGAGCCGAAAAACTACTTTCACCTTTGCCTTTTCAGTTTTCCACTTAGGAATCCTCGACATTGCCTCCGAATCAGCTAATTGACAGTTAAAAACACCACCTTTCCTCTTTAATTATCTCCCATGTACCGCATGGCCGATACCATTAGCTCATTTCTTTTCTAGAAAAGCAAAGAAACAAAGACAAAACCGACATTCTCAATTCTTATGCTTGAAAAGTAATTTTGAAATCCTACAAAATATCTAATCGATCCATGTAAACATACCGAAAACAAGTAAAGATTGAGAAACCCAGAAGATAAACTCACGCTAAACTGCTCAAAAAATCCATCGATTCTCTTAAGTTTGTTTAACAGCATTCTTCCCCAAAAAAAAAAAAAAAAAAAAAAAAATTTAAACAACTGGAAACTTATTGACATAAATGACATTTCCACAACCAATATATCGGATCCCAAATTACTATCAGATCTCACAAAAAGATTTCGCAAAATGACTCAAATTTTACAGGAATGAACCAAAAGAGTTAAATCAAACCGACGGAATAAAGAATGGAAAAAAATAAAAAATCTTCAGGAACTTTTCCGCTACTGCAGAATCAAATGCAAGTCAAAAAAAAGCTCTTTATTCGGAATCTCGCCTTAATACTCCACAATTCAAACTAACAACAGCTGAGTCCAAAAACCTAGAACGCCAGCAGTGCGATTCCAGCTACGAATTCAAAATCCCGACACAAAGACACGAACCTAGGACGTCAGCAGCCGCGGCTGGACTTCCGGACCGATCCCGCTAGATTCAGGAGGAGAGTGGACCTGAAACCCTAGAAATGTAGAGGGACTGTGGGGGAAAGGGACAGCTCGCCGCGCTCGTACCTAATTCCGGATCTGGTGCTTGGAGATCAAGCGAGGGCGAAGGAACCGTCCTCCAGAAGCCTCCGAAGGCCGGTGGAAAGCGAAATGGGGCAAGAATTTTGTGGCATTGGGGCCTCGCGTGGTTCGGAAGGGAAGTCTAGGGCTCGATCGAGCTCGCCATTGGCGACAACAGACCGAGGTTATGGGTAGAAAGAGAGAGCGAGGTGGGGGGGATCCACGGTATCAGCATACGAGAGGGAGAGGGTTTAAGAAAAGGACATCCCGCCAAAGCCGGTAATTTTCGCTTGATTGCAATTAATTAATGGATGATATTACCTTAGAAAATAAAATAAATTGGACAATATTTCGGAATTATTACGGTAATGCCACTGGATATCACTGTGACTGAAATGCCTCTATTGTCACTCCCATTTTGTTGGCGATCACGCCTTTACTGAAACAACCAGACCCTAATAATTAAGCACCTTTTTAATAATTTTAACTACTCAAAACATAACATAACTAGTAAATGGCTTTGTTCATTATTTGATTGATACTGTCATTGCTTAGCGGATAACGTCGTAGAGTAACTGATAGAGTAGAGAGGAAGAAAAGGCTTTAGAGGTTGAGAAAATCATTTCGCTCTCTTTTTCTAAGCTAACTTTAATCAAGTTAAGCATCTTTTCACCTACTATCTATATAAATTTATTTATCGATTTTAAAGTTATATTTGGCTGATTGGTTGAATAATTTTATGTCTTTCAACCTCCAGTTATCATCCAAAGACAACCCAAGTGAAACAATATATAAATAATTGGAAATTTTTATATTTCATAGACATAATTGATATCAAGCTGATGAAATAATATGCTGAGCCAGCTATTGCTTATTTCTAACAAAATTTAACTCTCAGAAATTATACGGTAACAAGCAAGCAGGGCGTGGAAAAAGTGGAGCAATGGACGGTAGAATGGGCACTCACTCTTCTTGGCTGGAGCAAATCCTTTTCCCATGGCTGTGTTATTTTCTAATCCATCTTAAATTTAACAATAATAGTCATAGGTATTAATGGAGACCAAGTGGATTGAAATTTCCATCGTTATTTTACCATGTATCATTGGGTTTTTTTTACTAGTGTTACAAATTTCTTCGTAAATAAAAAATCATATATTTTAACTATAAAATATAAATTATAATATCATACCGCTTAAATCCTAATTATTGACTGCCGCTCTGATATAATTTACTATTAACTAATATAAGATACGATACTTAAAAGCATTAGTTAACTATAGACTAAGAACTTCTGAATACTAATCCTAAAGGCTGGATCCAACTAACCATCGACGCGCGATGGCGCCGAGGGTAACGGCGATGGAAATAGCATCCACCGCGTCGGGCACGCTCCGCCGTACGATCGGCAAGCGGCAAGCAAACTTTCAACGCATTCAAACCGTACGATTGCATGCGAACTGTGGGAAGTACGCAGAAACGGCAGGCGAGGCGCGGCGTGGCGTGGGCAGACGTCAGGTTGGGTCGGGGCCGTCAGATCGGTGGTCCCAACGTGCACCGATATTTTTAAATATCGGGTGGCGTCGCCGACTCATCGTCGGAGGGATCGAGGCGAGCCACGGTGGCGCCGTAGCAGCGAGCTGTGTATTGCGCCACCGGTGACGCGTGTTGCGTTGTAAGCGGATAGATTCGTGGTCCCAAAGTGTTGAGAGTGGCAGCGAGAGATGGAGAGCGCACGTGGATTGTCGCGGATATTCGAGGCTGTGTCAGAGATGCCTTCTAAATCACGTCATGTGGTTTCCGACTTCAAACTAAGATAGAGCTTAGGTGAACGCCACATTGTGTGACGTTTTTAAAAAAAAAATTTAAAAAAATATCACATGATATAATATTTTTAAGATTAAAAATATTGTAAGTTAAAAAATATCGAAGTGATATTTTTAAAAACGAGAGAGAGGTGCGAGAGAGAGAGAGAGAGAGAGAGTGCGGGGCGATGGGGACGGGGGTTGAGAGGGGAGAGAGAGGCGCGCGCGAGCAAGAGAGAGAAAGTGCGAGGGGGGCGGAGCGCTTTTAGCGTTGGCATTCCATGATAACGCTGATAGAGATTAATTTTGGTTTAAAAAATATCATTTGAAATGATATTTTTTATTTTAATATTTTTTTTACAAAAATTTTTATTTTTATTTTTAATTTATTAAAAAAATAATTTTTTATTTCATTGAGAAAAACAGCTAAACTAAGATATGATAAAATTATTTTTCCAGAAGACGGCGACCATAGATAAATTTTCCGCCCCGAAATCTAACGTCTCAAACTATTTACACTGTACCCCATTACTTGATCAATCTTAAGAGTTAAAAATTAATTAATTAATTTTTTTTTAAATAACATCCATGATTCGAACCGAATTTACATTGATTATTGGTTACAGAGGTGTTTTTATAGATGTTTTAAAAAAAATAATAATAAGAACGGATACCCGGGCAGATTCAAGGATATCCGTTGCGCATAGGATAACATCGATGATGGGTTAAAGAGGTGTTTTTAAAAATAATTTTTTAAAAAAAAAAACGGATACCAGGGCAGGTTCAAGGATATCCGTTGCGCATGGGATCAGTGATAGGGATTATACTTACTGTTCTAGTAGAATACAGTATGCAGGTATAAAAAGTTGAAGTTAAGGTTCGATTCGAAAAAACTTAATCTCAACCCACTTTATTACTATCCCTACTTATCAATAATTCAATTGCATAGAAGATTTTATTTTTTAAAAAATAAATTAATAAACTAAATCTCACTAAATGGTTAATTTGGTTCAATTTATTCAGGGTGGTGACGAAGAAAAAGAAATTTGATCCCAACAGGCAACTGTCTCAATGAAAATGGGTTTGAAGAGATTAAATTAGAATAGGCAAGAATGAAAAGAATTTTTAAAAACTCATTTAAATGGGGACTCGAAAATCGATTATTTTTTTTGCATATAAATATTAGGTTTGAACTCTTAAAATATTGGATTTAATCTCTTAAATTTAAGCTTTTCAATTACTTTAAATATTCATAATTTATAATAATTTTTAAACTTCAAATAATTTTTTTTATATAATAAAATTAAGCCTAAAATTCATAATCCAATTATAAAAATAAAATAAACGAGAAACGGAGAGCCACAGAAATAAGGATAGAGAAAAAAATCAGTCTTCATTTAAAGATCGGTATAAGGTGCACAGTTAAGAATGAAGATAATAATGAGGAATGTATCCTTTACTTCAAATCCATTTTATTGTCACCCCTAAGTTTATTCATTTTTGAATCGATAAATTTAAATTTTTTTATTTTTTTTTAATTGAGTGTATTTATGAAAATAAGTTGAGAAAAATAATTTTGTTAAATTACATGACTTTACATAAATTTAAATTTTAATAAATGAATTATCTGTTGATAATTTGATTTTAGTTTGTTAAGATGCATGAGATGATTCATAACTTTTTTGTCAGGTGGTCTCCATGCATCCACAGTGGTGGCAAATTTAAAAAAAAAAAAAAAAAAAAAAAAAGAAAAGAAAAGAAAAGAAAAGAATAAGAAGAAGAGAAAGCTGTACACAGGATCTATCGACGGTAGCAAGTTCTTAAAGCTAGAGATTATTAAAGAAGAGACCTCAATGCTCGTCACTATATAAAATCATGTGCCACTTAGCCTTCACTCATGGCTGGATCAAAACGGTAGTTATCACGACCAACCAAATTGGAAAACTAGGTTTAATGATTCAACCAATAGATCAATGATCCAATCATATAAATGATTAAAATATAATTAAAATTTTTAAAAAATAATTCATCTTAATAATAAAGATAATTTTTCTAAAATATTCATAATAATTCATGATTTAAAATTCTTAAAATTAAAATATTTAATTATAATAAAAATATTATATCCATACTAATATTATGAAATTATTATTTATTTTTAAAAAAAATAATACTTAAAGTCCCTTAAGTCAGTTAGAGAAGGAAGAGACCAAAGAGAATGATAATACTTAAAGAAGAAGATAATGAGGATTTAAGCTTAGAAGATAAAAAAAGTTCTAAAAAATAATAATGATATTTGAATTATAAAAGTAATTTTAAATAACATAAAAGATAGATATAGTTTTATTGGTTCATAATAGGTAATTTTGTTAAAAAAAATTGATTGATCCATCGAATTTTCATTGAATTAATTATGTAATCGATTCATTTAAAATATCGAAACTATAGTTATTAAAATCGAACTGAACATCGACTTGGGCAAAAAATTGGATCGACGATTCAATAGTCCTATAAGTGGGTTGACGGTCGAACAGTATAAACAATTAAAATTAAAAATATAATCAATAATTTTAAATAAAGATATTTTTTTTTATAAAATTCAACTAATTTGATGGCTTTAAAATTTAAATCCTTAAAATTAAGCTATTTAAACTATAATAGAAAATAATATCTATATTAATGCTTAAACTTAATAATATAATATCCATATTGATATTTGAAATTTATATTATATTTTTTAAAAATAATAATATTTGAATTCTTCAATATCGATTAGAGAAAGACAGAGATGAGAAAGTAAATTATATCAATTAAAGAAGAAGAAAAAAAAAATATCTAAGCTTAAAAAAAGAAAAAAAAAGATATTTTAAAAGTAATATTGATATTTAAATTACATTAGTTAGAAAGTAATTTTGAAGGATATGAAAAATTTATCCTATTTTACCGATTCATATTGGATCATTCCATCAATAAAAGTCAACCGATTCATTTGATTTTGATCAGATTAATTATATAACTTATCCAATTAAAGAACTAAACCAATCAAAAATCTTGTTCATCAGTCAAACCATTTAGTTTGATCCATATTTGATAGCTATGATTAGAAATAATTAGTTTCTGATCCATTGTCAGATTAGTAAGTTCAACTTAAATTTGAGAACTATTATCAAATTAATAACGATGAAACATTTAATTTACATGGTTAGCATACAAGTGTCGATTTTATTGATCCTGAGTTATCTATAATATATTTATTTAAGGTTTTGAATAAGCTATCCAGAATTTTTTATTGAATGGGATATATCATTGTTTCATCCCATTGTGATACTTGAGATAAATAGAGTGCTAAAATATATTAATTGAGATGTTGGGACAACGATCTAATTCGATACTTGGAGCGACAACTCGTTTCAATATCCGGTTCGACATTCTATGGGACTTCCACCGTGTGAATCATGTAAATAAACCATGGATGCTCATCACCCACTTTAGAAACAAAGGTCTCTTCCCTATCCAATATTTTGGTATCTGAACTCGTCGCTTACCATTTCTAAGATGTGCGAAAGGCCTTCATTTTCAAAATATACAATGTCTTAGCTATCCGCATTCATGCAGCCGTACAACGGATGCTACAAACGGTTCAAACTTAATATTTTTTCAAAAATCACAATGCTTCTAATCGAGGAATCCCAGGAATGAGGAGTTTCTTTTTCCTTTTCTTTTTTTTCTAAGATAACTTTCATTTTACATGGCTAATGATTCTTTTGTCTTAATACACAAGGTGGCAAGGGAATCCCTTAGCAACCTAGTAGGAACCATTGATAACCGTGGAATCAAAAATTTTGGTTCCATAGTTTTAATGTTTTATGCTTAAAATGAGATAAAACTGTAGTATTAGAATTTCAAAATTCTATGAAATCAAAAATCTAATTAAAAAAAGCCAAACTTTAAAAAAAAAAAAAAAGTTAAAATTCATGAAACCAATAATAGAATATTTTACATTTCTCAAATAATCATCAAATCAAAATAATATCTTTTTTCAAACCTTCGATTAAAACGCTTCAACTTTGTTTCCTTGTTTGAGCCATTTTTCTTAAGTTCATCTAACACCATACTTATCCTCTTTATCTCTCAAAGACTATCAATCTCCGTTAAGATTTGAATCTTTGTTTCCTTATCTCTTATCATAATAAAATTATTTTTTTATTACTGTATCTATTTTTTTAATAAAAAAGATTTCATTTCTTTACATATCTTTTGATCTGGCTATAAAAAAATAGTTTTCTTATATGTCTGGTAAGAAAATGATTTTTATCTCTAAAAAATATTATTTTATTATATTAAAAGTAATATGATAAAATTATTTTATGAATTTTATTTTTATTTTAATTCTAAATAAAGAATTAGAATTCAATTCCAAAAACTTTACATTTTATTCCAAATAAAAAAAAAGGAAATTTTAATTCAGATTAAAAAAAAATATTAAAATTATAAAATCAAGATTTTATTCTCATGGGAATTGCTTCCGAAGAGGCTGCCAATGATCCCCTTTTGTTGCCGTCGAAAGGATGAGTGATGATGGCCTGCTGACTCCTGTAGAGCGTCACGGTGGCTGCAATGAATATTTTTTCAAGCTGGAGAAGGAAAAGAGAAAAGAAAAGTATGACAATTTTCCTTGTTCTACCGTTGGGATAGCCCATGGTTCCAATGGGCTTCAATCATGCCAATGGGCTGAGGTCAAGCGTGATGATGAAAGATTTCATGTATTCTGAATCCCAGAGCCCAACTCAGCTCACTTCTAATTGATTCTTTTGCCAAGCTTAATTATTCGAGGAGCTCACTTCTAATTGATTCTTTTTGCCAAGCTTAATTATTCGAGGTTGGGCTTGAGTTCTTAATTGATTCTTTTGCCAAGCTTAATTATTCGAGGTTGGGCTTGAGTTGATCTATATTCACAGAAGTGCAGCGATTCTGACCCGAAGCACTACGATGCAGTGCTTGCAAAAATACAATTTGTAATTTTGTTTAAATGTCGTTGATCTGGCTTCATATTAATCTAAGTAATATGAGAGGGATTTCAAGCGATGTTTCTTCGCGTATTTTTCTCATTTAATCTTAGGCTCTGCTGGAGACTACTGTTGGAAGGAGCAAACAACAATCGTAGACAACTATGGTCAACCGCTGCTTACGTTTAAGTCACCCATCCCAAAAGTTTCTTGAAGGAATTAAAAGTCAACAAGCAATATATATATATATATATATATATATATAGCCTTAGTGGCAATCAACATTTCCAAGTTCAATTCTAATATGACACATCTTATGCTAGCATCCAAATTACCCTGGAGTCACCAATCTTTTGGCGTGATCTTTTACGCAACCTGAAGCGTTTCGTAAACCCTAGAAAGTCTCGGTAGGAGAACCGTGACCTAATTCACCTTCTAGCCTCTGTAGCTTCATGGCTATGGTCCAAGAAGCTTCTCCCTTCAACTTCCCCTCGCTCTTAGAAAGCGAAATTACAAAAGAAAGGACGTGTTATTGAACAAAGATTTAAGTTACAGACATCTAACACTATATATCGGGCAAAGCTTTTTCTTCTTCTTCTTCTTCTTCTTCTTCTTCTTCAGCCTTCTTTCAAGATTTCGTGCTCGGCGTCGAAGGGCCACAGGGATGGATCTTCCCTTTGGTGGAGCCCTTCTTGGGTTCTTCGGCCTTCGCCCCTTCCTTTCTCTTCAACTTCTGTTTGCAGCGCTCCCGTTGGACATGGAGGTGGGCGTAGGTAGCTCCCAAGGAAATCATATTAGAGGCGTTTCCAGAGGTGGAGGTTATGAGGGTTCTGCGGTGGTATGGAGGTCAAGAGGTTTTGGCATTTATAGGAGGAAGAGGACGCGTTTTATAATCTTTTTTTTTATCATTTGGTAGGTCATCCTTTGGTAGGTCGCTGGTGGCCAAACCAGCAGCCGTGAGTGCCCTTCGGGCCTGCCATCAAAATCCACAAATATCCGCGGCTGCCATCGATATCCACAAAATATCCGCGGTCAGGCCGCGGATTCAGCTGCCGTGGCAAAGGGCCTCCATAATTGAACGATAAACCATGGGTTTGCTCGATCAGTGGGCGAACCACGGATTGGCTCCTTGGACGAGACCGAACGGAGCTCGGAATTCTCCGGGCTGGCGTGAGACCGTAAAATCATCGCATTTGATTATATCCGGATGATTTTATATGATAACGATTCTAGATCGTTCATTCTTTAAAATTACTATCCCATCTAATAATATTATATTCATTCATAAAATTAAATATCATATTTTAAAATTATAATCTTAACTTAAAATTTAAAAATATTTAATATTATACCATTCTATTATAATAATATAAAAATAATTATTATATTATAATTTTATAATTTAATATAAATAAAATAATAAATAAAATAATATAAAATAATGATGAATTATCAATGTAGCTGTAAAATATATTACGAATTTTTATCGTATATTAAATATGTCAATCATAAATATGTTTAAATCATAGCATATTACTAAAAATAAAGTTATCGAAGGGTCAGAATTATTAGCAATTTAAGATCATCGTGATCCATATATAAGTGAAACTTTATTAGGTACGGCTGCCTTTAATAATACATATGAGTAGGTTAGATTAAACAATATATATTGTTCAAGATTAAACAATATGAAAAAAAGGAAGGGAAAGTGCCACTTGTATTTTGGGGCCCTTTTGTTCTGAATTGGAGGTTGCACTACGTTGTGGTCTTGTGGAGATCATGGTCGTCCAGAGACACTCCACTACCGTAAACTTAGTGGCATCTCAACAATATAATGTTTCTTGGAAACCATGTTCAGAGAACAGAACCATCCTGGCTTCTCCTCTGCAGGAAAGATGGTATGGGAATTGCATCTGGAATTGTTCTTAGAAAAATGGCAACAAAGAAAAAATAGTGAAGGTGTAAAAATGGCAATTTAGTCATCATTTATAAGATTGTAATGATCTGCTGTATCACCTTATGTTGCATGCAAATAACCAAGTGAAGCCATCCACACATGTGACATGAATGCTTGTAAAATATATGCCATCAGAGGCGTCAATGAAAAGTAGATACCTTAGAAGAATATCTTTAAAATATATTATCATGGCGTTGAAAATAAACTTTCCATCCTTTTTCTTGCTATTTGAATGGTGGGTTGATGCTAGACTTATCTGTAGGGCCCAGTCAAAACTTTGCCCAAAAGTTAACATTATATACTTTGATTCGGGTTTAGGATCTATTTAGATCATTTATTGATCTCAGTTATTGGTCAATAGCTACTTAAATATATCCCAATAACCAATCCAAGCAAGATCTTAATTTTTTTGGATGGAGTCTTGAATTGTGACAATTGGTATTAGAGCGAAACCAACCTATAGTATATATGGACTAAAGGACACTGTAAATGAACTTTATGTGTTTATTATTGAATTTGAACATAGATTTCAATATAAATCCTTAACCTGATGAAATTATCATGCTTATGAGCGTTTAGTTTTACATTAACTAAATATTAGGAATATTATAAATATTTATACAGGATCAATGAGTCTAAATAATACATGTTGATCAGCCATTTTTGATAAAATCTCGACCTATTATAAAACCCACGATCCATGCAGATTACAAGACACTACAAATATGCTTTTAAGGAGTTAATCATGAGTTGATTATGATATTTGTGGTTGTGATTGGATTGATTAAATTTATATTTGGATCCTTATCATGTCGAGAATACTATGACTGTCACATGCTAGGGCTTATATGGAGGGAATATGAGATAGCTCATGCTTAGAGCTATTAAGTTGTCATAATTTATACATTGAATAGATTTTGGATATTTGTATAGAATTAAAGAACCCGAATAATATTTTCTTACGATATTTTTGTAAGACTAAAGGGGGGTATTTATCACTAAATTACAACCATGGGCCAAATATTCCTCCCTCTCAATTTGAGTTTAATAATGGACCAGGCCTAATATGATAAATAGAATGTTACCAATTAGCTAATACTCCTCAAATCACGTCTAGGAGCCGCTAGTTGATTCGAATTGTATGATCCCAATTGACTCGCCATGATAAATTGAGAATAGATCGGTTGGCTTCAACTGAACCAATCAGCTTCTGCAAAGTTGCACATCCCCTTTTACGTGACGTTTCATAATTGATCAACTTTAAGGCAAAATAATATCCTACCAGCCTCCATAAAGACAACGCTGTTAAGAGCCCGCTTTCCAGGAGCTAAAGCCGGTGGTGACGAAGCAATTAAAAATTCACGCCACTCGAAAACCAGGTGGCACGGAAGGTTGGTGGAAACAATTCAATGGACTGATTTTTTTAATGAATTCTTGTTGCGTTGTTGCCTACTCTATTTATATATATATATATATTATAATTATAGATTGAGCAGCAGTTATATAAGCTCGTAACTTTTCAATCATCGATAAAACATTTGGTTTTTATTGTCTCATTATCAGGAGCGCTGTGTCGCTTATATTTCATGCATTTTGATCAGTTTTACCTTGATTTCGGTTTTGATGCCTTTGTTGTATACAAGCGGATAAGGATCCTAAGAAAAAGGAGTAGGATAACCATCAGATTCTTTCTCCTGGTGTGCAGAATCTCATGCCATGGGTGGGACTGGCTTGAATGAGACACAGGCCTAATCTGATTTTGACTCGAACCCAAAGGTAAACGACCGGTCTATTCTGGGCAGGCCTGAGAGTGACTTGGACCCAACCCCAAAGGGCCACGTTGGGTCTGGTTGGGCACAGGAAACAAGGCCAGGCTTTACCAAAGTACTCTTCCAACTTTGTTCTAATCTTATCCCAATGGAACAGTTTGCCTGTCGAGGGCCATTCTACCACAACACATTTGTGGATGTGAGAGATTTTTCTGAAGGAAAGGTTGAGCAAAGCCTGAATGAAAGTAAAGCACAAAAGATCCTCAGTGGGGATCAGACCTAACAGAAGGGAACAAAGTGAAGGTTACATCAGTCATAGTGACTTGTAAAGAAAATTCTCGAACACAGTTATTTCATCATCACAATATATATATATATATATATATATATATATATATATATAAAGAGACGACTTTTATGCAAAAAGATTTCTCAATCTTTCAGAGGCCTCGAGAATGCATTCCCTGTGATTAAATGAGCTGACTCTGATAAACCCTTCACCACCTGGGCCAAATCCACTGCCTGGGATCGTAATGATGTGTGTTCTTTCAAGGATCTCTTCGAAAACATCCCATGATCTTTGACCAGGAAAATGCACCCATAGATAAGGGGAATTTATGCCACCATACACCTCTAAACCGATGGAAGATAATGTTTCTCTCAGTATCCTAGCATTCTCCTTGTAGACATTAACCACTTCATGTATGGCCTGCAAACACTAATTTCTCAGAATGGATCCAGTCTTTGTAAGAAAAAGAAAAAAAAAAAAAAAAAAAAAAGTTCAAACAGCCATGAAAGATTAGTCTTCCAGCATTATTTTGATGAAAGGGTACATAAGTTTGCACTGACCTTGTAACCTTCTTCTGATAAGCAAGCTAGCCCTCCTGCTTGAGCAATATTAGATGCACCATTAAAACAGGTGCAAATGATGCGATCAAAATCCTTTGAAACAGGAAAGCCATTCAAGTACTCGAGCTCTTCAGGGACCACCGTCCAGCCAAGACGGACTCCAGTGAATCCAGCAACTTTGGATAAAGATGCAATCTCGATTGCAACCTGAAAGAGAACCCATATGAGTTATTATTACTACAAGATCTGATGTTAGTTTACTGGCTCATTCTACTGTCTACATTTGGAACCAAAAGTTAACATCATTTTTTCCATCCTATTTGCATTGGTGTAAATGACTCCTCATGGTTAAACATGGCTCCAGAAAGTCCAAACGGAAGACTTCATCAAAATGTTTTGTTTATCCTAAACATTTTGTACGTTAGGCATGGTTCACTCATGGTGATGCCAACTAGATTCTCTATACCATGGCAGATAGCCTCAAGCAAAGAATATACTCTCGTACCATATCATCATGACAAATGAAAATATTGACCACCCGTTTCACGCAATCTAATTATAATTACCTCCTTGGATCCAGGGATCTCATAGATGGATCTTGGGCTTTCATCTGATATATAGTCAGCATAAGCGGAGTCATACACGATTATTGATCCATTCTTCTTGGCAACCTCTACCAGCTGCTGTAGTTGCTCCCTTGATGCAGCGTGACCCGTGGGATTGTTTGGTGAGCAGAAGAAGATGACATCCGTCCTCGGAATGGTAGAAAAATCTGGGAAAAATAGATTGTCTGGCGTGCATCTCAGGTACTCGATTCCTTCATACTTGCCATTACCTTCAATGTACTCACCAGTTTGACCCATTATGATGCCTGAGTCAACATATGCCTGATCATTTAAAAGAATGAGCAATGTCAATGCTTTCATAGTTTGAGGTACATGCATGTAATGCTTTCAGCAACAGTACTTCTAAACGTATGGAGTTTTTAGTCATTCTACGATGCTTTTAAATGTATAGATTTGTAAAGAATGAGCAATGTGAATGCTTTTAAATGTATAAGTCTGTTGGAGATTTTTCTTTTTCTCAAAAAATAAAGAAATATTTATTAATATTTTCTATAGTAGGTTGCATGAGACTGTAGGATATCCATCATGGCATGGCATTACCAATGCCTGCAGCCACATGTGAATACATCTTTTTGCTTGCTAGAGGTTAAAATATACTTTTAGCCTTCAAACTTTTAGTTGTTATGGTTTAATTATTCAATCAATTTTAACTGATCAAATATAATAAAATATTAAAAATATAATATTTTTAAAACATGAGAAATTAAATCGTTATAACTGAAAGTTTGAGGACTAAAAGAATATTTTCATCCTTTTATTAAATTGTATCTTGTAATGACTTTCAAATGAAAACTTTTGAAAAATGACCTAAGAATTAAGTTCATAGGCCTGTTTTCTTTTATCTTCTTAATAAAGGTGGTACGGTTTATCTCTCCTTCACAACCCCTGGATAAAGACGCCCCCTCACACGTGCATGCATGCACCAGGGGAGTCGGTGTTGACTAGCAAGCCAGAATCCCATGAGCCACTTAATTAATTTATCACCATGGCCACCGAAGCATGCATGCGAGAATATTACAGTGGCCATGGCCAGCTTTAGAACTGTCATCACGCAAAGTATTTGGAAACTTGTACGTCACCGGAAAGGTGGGGTCTTGCACGGCAATCGTCACGCTGGATCCCAGCAACAACTGCATCAAGAGGAGGCCAGGCTGAGAGTTAGGCCAGATTAAAATTTAATAAGACTTCAAAGAAATAAACGCAACCTGCCTCAAAAATTTTAAGAAATAGAGACAGCAAGTCATTTTGTGGACCTGAACACGTGAAATGTCGCTCTGTGCGCCATCTGAAACGAAGACTTCCGATTCTTTTACTCCCATGTCTGCATATATTTTCTCAGCTATCGCCTTCCTCAGAGCCTGCAAGATTGAATAAAATAATTATGCAACAAAAGATAAGAAGGCTGGACGTGGAACACTTAGTTGCCACCATGAACAGTGGTGAGGCCACAGTGTGGACTGTGGAATTCCAGATGTAAGTTGGTTACCTTGTTCCCTTGTTCTGATCCATAACCTTGATAACCTTCATAACTGGAGAGTGCAAGAGAATGCTGCAGGAAAAAAATAGTTGGTTTGATTTCCGTCAATTGCTTGGAAGCATATGTTAAAGAGGTTAAGGTGTAAGGAGTAGTGTTTTTCCTCTTAACAAAATAACATGCTTAATTTAGAGAAGTTCCAAGCATGAAAAGATTCACAAGAGGATGAAATCACTTTCCAATTGGGTTTGATGGCTATTTAGGTGGTAGTGATAAAGAAACTTTTCATCACAAGGAATAATAATCAAAAAATACAAAATAGAAATAATTGAGTTTTGTACCCAATAGAGCAGTACGAGTTTTATATTTGTTGGGATCCTTTTCGCTAAATTCTCTTCAAGATTTGAAGAGCATACGTGCTGTTCGATCACCAATTTTAGTGCATCTAAATATTTAAGCTGATTAGTTAAATTTGAAATTTAGTCAACTTAATTAGATCGATTCGAACATGGAAACAAGCTCCAATTTTAGGCCAACAAAAACTCCTGGGCTAAGTTGGCTGGGCCACAGAGCTGAGATGGCACGGACAAGAAAACAAATCCAAATATGCCTCATGTTGAATGGTGTGGATTCTGAAATTAATATTGGGATTAGTTCAGGTCAAAGTCAAATACAAAGCACTAAAGTTTAAATTAAATATACGAGGGTTGCTAGGAAAATCTTATAACCCAAGCCGGACCCGGTGAGTCAAGAGCTGACCGGTTTGACCTTGAGGTCGGCACCACCAACTCTAGTCTGGATTGCTTAGAGATTGACCTGACTGTCAGCAGACAGCAGCCATGAGATAAGAGTAAGAACTCTATCGTCTTTTTTTAAAAGGAAAAAAAAGGGCGCTATTGTTTCTAGTTTCTATAAAATTTAGACCTTATTTATTAAGAATTTCAGAAACGACCAATAAATTGAAAATTCAAATCCAAAGCCCTGGAAAACTATGCATGTCTATATCTCCAGCCAATGCTAAGATAAGTTGTTGAAACTGAAACTTTTGTGTTTTTTATCAAGTTGGGAGGTTCCAACTTGAGAAAATGAAGAGAAAAGTGCAGGAAAGAGAGGAGGAAGAGATAAGGAGGAGAAGAAAAGATGGCCTTGGAAGAACCAAAGCAGTAAAAGACAGCCTATGACCAGTATAAAAAAAAACAAAGGTTCAATCACTTTCCTCCAATTATCAGGAACGGTCTAGGCCCAGTCGTCTAGGGAAAGATTTTTGCGTTTCGTAATTAGTTGGCGTTATGGTAAATTTTCTTTTCTTAGATGTAGATATGGGAGCAGAGGTTGCAATTTTTGATATGACTTATGAATACGACTTAAATTTGACATGAATTAATGGGTTCGAATTGAGTATAAATGAGTTCAAATCAAAATCAGATTAACTCATTAGATATGATTAATAAATAAGTCAAGTCATGAATTGACTCACTAATCTAAAATTGATCTAATTATTAAATAGATCAATTCATATAACTCGGCCCACCAACCCAGATATGATCCGTTAAATCTATTTATCTAAATTAATATCACTCTTTAATATGCTATTATTTTATAATATGATTATATACTCATGTAAAGTTTTTATGCACCTCTTTTTTTTCATACGTAAAAAAATTTTTATTTGTGCTTTAATTATAATTTTTAATATATAATTTCTTTAGAAATGAATTGGTATTAAATATATTACATAGGTTATACAAGTTATACAAATTTTATTATGAGTCGGATGGATAACAAGTTATATGGCTCCCATGGATCATATAAGTTAACAAATTATGAAGGTTAAACGGGTTACACAGGTTGATTTATATAACCCATGTAATACATGGATCAGATTAAGGTTTAAATTTTTGATCCGATTAATAAATGGATCGCATTCAAATTGATTCATTTATTATCATACTTTAAAGTTGACTTAATCCATTTATGACCCATTGACACAGTTTATCATCCCTACATGGGTTACTATTTCATTAAGCAAATGAAAGATGTTAATTGAGGCTATAGTTTTGGCATCACTTTCATTTTTTTCTCAAAAATAGAGAAAAATGTTACTTTCATTTTTATATTTTTGATAATAAAATATATTTGATAGTTATCATTGCTTTTTATTTTTTACAAGCATGACAATAAAAACATGTTTGATAGTTACTATTATTTTTTTTTTGGGCCACAATAGAAGATATTTTAAAAAAATTGCTTTTTATTTCGATTTCTAAAATATTTTTTTTTAAAAAAAAAGAAGTGAATTTTTTTATTTTCACTTTTATCATAAAAATAATTTTTTAAATAAAAAATAAAAATACAATTAAATATATTTTTATATCAAATTTTATATTTTTATTTTTAAAAATATAAAATAAGAAATAAAAGTGCTACTAAATAGACCTTGAGAAATAATTAGCTTTTTATATTATGGACCTCTTTTCATAAGATTGCTGTTCATATCTTGATAAGAATACAATACCCACTCATTAATTGAATTATTTCCTTGTTCTATGGCTTTACAGCTTCAAGTGCTTGCTCATCAAGCAATTATAATGTTTTAAGACTCCCAAAAAAACAAATCTTTTCTTGAGAGAAGATAAGAGAATATGAGAGGTTAACCCATGTCCAAACAACAATATTATAAGCAGTCAAAAAAAAAAGATCAAATTAGAAGTTTCACTCATAAAAGATAAAAGTTTAAAACTCATTCAATCAGTATTGGCTGAACTTATTGGACAACTTTTTTTTCTTGGTAAAAAAAAAAAAAAAAAAAAAAATTAAGGTGCAAGATGCATGCATGGATCTAATTTAAGTGCTTTGCGTTGACCACTTTTCAGCAGTTTAAATGGTTATGCCCCCCTTCCTCATGTGTATGTGTCTAAAAATATACAAATATACATATAACATTAATTTATCCAAAAAAAAAAACTACAATTTCATGTTGAATAATGAAATTAAATTGCATTGAAGAAATGAACTTCTCCTAATATTATTTTTTTACTAATTTTTTACGAGTGCGTTTGGTATGAAGTTAAAAAGATAAGGATGAAAAATTATAGGAGTAATATTCTTTGATATAAATTTGAAAGTTGTAAAAATTTTATTATATTTGATTATATTTATAAATATAGGATCATTTAATATCTTGTTAATTCTGATGTTTTAATTTTTTTTTTATTCTCTAAATAATTTTTGCCTTTAACTCTTTTCTAGATTAATAATTTGAAGAGTTAAAGAAAGAAAAGAATTATTCTTCGGGAAAAAAATCAACTTCATACCGAACATCTTATTTTGAAGGCCAAAAATTACTCCATACCAAACTCAACGCATCCTAGCCCTTCGGCTCAAACAAGGGGGCACTTATCAAAAATAATAGCTACGGTGCCCTCCCGCAAAGAATGGCAAGTTTAGAAGTAGGACTTGGCAGAGTCAATAAAGAATATGTAGAAAAATTCTTCATCCATTTTGGAACTTCTTGAACCTTGGTCAAGTCTTCCTTTTTTTATGACAAACAGGAGATAGAGGACTTGAGATCACCATCAGCCTTCCATATCTAAGTTGGTATGATTATTTTAATGGTGCATACCAGCTTCATGTCAGATATGTGGATCCTCCTGCATGAAGTTGTCAAAAATAAAGTATTTTTATATAATCTCTTCTCTCCAACTCCCCCCCTCCCCCCTCAACTGCATGGCTGCTTCTTCCTTTTCTTGTTAATTCTTTCAAAGGATGGCAGAACAAGAAGTCACCTGTTCCTGCCACCTGGGTTCTTGTCCTTGCATTCATTTCTATGAGCTAAAATTAAATTAGCTATAACTCCAAGGATCTTTTCAAAACCCATTCAAATTGAAGTCCAAAGATTTTATTATTATTATTATTTTTTTCTGTCATAAAAAAATGGAAAACTGATTTCTAAGGTCCAATATATTCTTCCATCATGACTTGCAAATCCTGCAGATACTTGAATTTATGATGCTAGTGAGAAAGTGTAGGGCCTCATGAAATGCTTACTTACAATGACAATAAGAACTTAGCAAAACAAATCATCAAAGATTTGGGTGGCTGCTTGGCTGACATCTTTAAAAACAAAAGCAGTACTCATGAAAGAGCTTACACTACCTCAGCCATGGCTGATGTGATAATGTTTGGTATGGGCTCTGTTGTATCACCAATTCCCAAGCTGATGACCTTAGCATCTGGGTACTTCTCCATATGTGCCACTTGCCTCATGCCAATCTAGTTTCAATTTCATTTAAAACAGAAGATCACAGACCCATTTTAATAGTAACCACACAAATTATGTACGCCAAAAGAGAGGAGAAAAAAATGATTAATCTATTCATAGGTAGATTAAAAACCTCCTCCTTCACAAGCCATGAAATTGGAACTAGTGAACAGCCTAATGCATGCAGTGGTCAATAACAAAAATTTGTACCTCAGGAAATAGGTAGCCATTTCGAAGCTTTGCCATGTTTGCATTGCGAGGGACCCTTGTTCGACATGCTGCAAATCAGTACATACATACATGTTTACGAAGATATAAATCGAGAACTCCTACAAGAGCTTAGAAAGATAGTAGATGCATGGAAACTTAAAGAAGAATATAATGAGCACAATATAACATCACCTATCTTCATTTGATGTCTTTTGTTGCAAGGAGGAGCTCCTTTCCAACAAATTGAACTATAGAAAGAAATATGATGAGATGAAAAGAGACACATAAAGAAAACCCTATGCTAAATGATCTATCAAAAATATTTTAAGAACTAATTACTTTGATGTGAACATCATTGTCTGCATGAATGCAAAGTTGTTTAGAAGTAGAAATGATCTCCAATTCAATAAGCTCTGTTGAGTTCTAGCAATGCATATATATAGAGTTAGAAGAACACATACTTAATGTGGCAAGGAAGCAATATGGTTGACGTTGAATCATACAAACGGTTAGATGGGTGAGAAATTGGATTGAAGAGAGGGTTGTTGGAAAACTCTCCATCGAGGTGGGCCACTTCTGAAATTTCTCCGGTCATGGGTTCCATGAAGCAAACTGCCACCAGATCAAACTGGATTTGACTTTGTGTTTTACCACTCCAAGGCATCGCTGCCTTCATAATCTTGTCAAGTTTGCAATGTGATAGGGGGATGGTGGTTGGAGGAACAGGACTCACTTTCTTCCACCTAATTTCCATGGATTCTCAGACCATTTCATATATGATGTCTTATATGTTGCTGAAAAGGCTAATTTCTATTCATTTTTGGGGCCTACTCAGCTTTGGATCTGTCCTAAGTTCTAACCATAGTCAAAAAGTTGATGTTCAGAGTAGAAATTATTTCAATTCAATAAATTTTGGGAGAAAAAAACAGAAACAATATGGGGAGTATGAAAGAACCGCAAATTTAGGAGATAGCAGAATTTATACTTGTGGTCATAGAATTTCAAAAACCACAAATTTCCACATGAAGCCTGGATAAATCTACAATGATGACAGAATTTAAGAACAGCCATACATAGAGTTCTTTCGTAGCTTAAAATTTCTCATCTTCAAGGGGCATGACATGTATGTATGAAGGTGATCTTGAAGACAATAATTTAGTAGGGATCGGTTAGGAATTGTAGAACAAGTTGTTCATTGGATCTTGACCGGCGGCGGGCACAATCTAATTTTCCATGGCCCACCTAAGGATTTTCCAAAAGAATTATTATTTCTACAACATCAACGAATGGCCATCTTGAAATGATCGCCAGGATAATATCGCTTTCTGATGCCTCTAGCTTGGCCTCACCACACTCTTATTGCCATCAGCAGCAGCATCATCGAGTCGAAGGACAGCCAAATGAAGGTTGGGGAAGGTATGATCCATGAGCAGCTAAGGAGCTTGGATCAAACAAGCAACGTTCTTGACATGCAAAATGAATTCTCTGTGCACATTACTTGCAGAGCGCTCTGTGGAAAAGACTCTGTAATGCTCTTGCGTCTGATATGAATTGGTTATTGCCTGTGGCTGATAATATATCATGATAATTATGATAAAAATAAGAAGATATGAAAAACTATAATATATTTTTATTACGAGAAATGGAGAATTACAGTATAATCTTTGAGCAACAATGTTGTCACCTTTACTTAGTTTCACCAAACACCATATATAGTGGCTGAAGTATTTATTACCAATGGTTGTTCCTAGAGTAAAATAACTGAATTTACTTCCATTACAATTGGCCAAGACTTTGAAGCCATGAACTTTAGCTTCTTGTTTTTTTTCCTCCTTTCTTCCTTCCTCCCTTGCTTTACTGAAAGGACATTCAATTGATTCCTTCAAAACTTTTCTCTGTCATTGCTTTCTTTGAAAAACAATAAAAAATTTCAATCAATCATCCATCATCAACTGATGCATGCACCTCTCAATGCACACCTACCTTTAGAGGACAAGACATGCATTAAGAAATCACTGCCCGAGCAAGTTGGTGTGTTCATATTTGTTTCCTTTGCAGGAGTTTACATATGACATGCATACAGGTCAAAGCTCCCAATCTGTCACGACCATGTACATAATTTTGTTGGTTTTTTGCCCTTTTCATTACAATTTCTTAAACCATAATTCAGTCCCTCAACTAAGTTTTGTAGGTCTCGTTTGTTGACAATTTCATTGAGATTTATTGTTCCCTAGTACATGATTATCAACTTTCAGAATCAAAGCACATGCCACTTCTACTATATTTTCTTTTTCCTCCTTTGAATTGACTCTTAACTTTCATAGATGTTAAGACTCAGTTGCGAAGCGTTCAAACCTTGTCGATATGATCCTGAATTCTGAATTTCTCTACTTGGTTATGCATCAAATGTGATGTAGCAACAACCACTGCCAATTAAAAGTCATAAAAAACTTGGGCATGAGCTCATAGAACAGTACATGCTGATATAAGTGAATAGACAAATCAAACAAGATGACCAGCAAGTCAGTTGGGAATACTTGTCATTCAAAAAAAAAGAGCACATTCCATGCTTCATGGTCAAATAAGAATATCTTTCCACTAAATTTCGCAGTGATAAAAGTAGAGGGAGGGATGAGAGGTATTCACCACAAATGCCATTCCGTCAACATACTTAACACAAAATCTTAGCCAGTCCAAAATGCAAAATGTAATTCCCATGGGAGAAAAAAGAATGTGATATTTTGTTCACTAACATCAAGGTATCAATGTTTCTCAAAAGATGCTGTACAGATTCATGCCATGAAATGCGAGGAGGAGGCATCCCACTCCCATCATGGATGCCCAAGTTGAAGATGGTGAATGAACCACAGCCATATGAAGCTCCACACCAAATCCATTTCAATTTGATGCAACAGTTCCACATCCATGGCCTCAGACTTGTACATCCCCTGAAGAAGATAAGTCTATCAAGAACAGAGACTATTCTTATGGACCTCACACGGCCAACTTAGAAGGTTGTCAGCATCATTAAACGCTACTGTCGATAGTCATAGAACAAAAGAAGCTAACCATCTCTTCACCAAAACTGCCGGTGGTGTTTTGGAGTCTCCCTCCTCATCCAAAGTCCATTCAAAATTGAATTCATCCACCATTCTTCCAGGCTTCCAGATGTGCCTACCATATGCAAAGAAGAGCAAGGAAAAGCGAACGTTCTAAACGAGGTCTAATTCGTTTGGTACAGTGGACTGGGAGGAAGAACAAGGCAAGTAGTGCAGCGTCCGAAATGGGCTTGAACGGTTTGGTTTGTTTCAGCGTAGCTTTTCGTAAAAAAAAGTTGGTCCATTGAACTTGATTCGAAAGTGTGGTTTTCTAGAAGGACTTGGAAATCTGTTTTTGGTCCACCGTAATCCAAGAGAAAAGCATGTGATGAACCGCTTGCTCCAATAAAACTAACAAAAAGAATAAGAATGTGGTTCACCTCAGAGATCGTTTAAGGAAGACTAGCGTAGTTGGGTTTGGATAAACCAAACTACCAGTGGCCTTAGCTTTCGCTACTTTGCTTGCTTTCGATATGGACTGGACGATCATGCGGCCTTCATGATATTAATCACAATGTTCGATGCTTGGAGCTTTTGGTGTTCTATTTTTCAAAGAAGAAGTCCCAAAATCTACGTTTTATTTTTCGTTTCCCTGAAAGTTGATCATGAAATAATTTTTCGGTGGAGTCAATCAACGAGTCATAACAAAATTATTTATCAAGGGGAGCTTCAAGAAATAGAACTGATTCATAGTTAACATTCAAATGAACGATGGTTTAATAATAAATAGCCCTCATTGACAACCTTTACAAAACAAAGTTAGCATCTAATGTTCTTGAGAACCATTGTTTGCACTGGTGGAGAGTCTTATTTTCAGTCTTATTTTCAGCAGAAATACTGGGCAAGCTAATTTTACTCTGTTTGGGCTGTTTGTTGTAATAAAAGAGGTGTAATTTGCACTGGTTAAGGGTTGGAAAATGCTTGGAATGTTTGAAACAATATACATACATTCATATGGTTAAGAAATTTTAGAGGGTAATACAAGAGATTACTCTGTTATTTCCTACTAGCTTTGGGATCTTGCCTTGCCATTGTCCCATTTGACAATGTCTAATAATCAAAAAAATAAGTACGAGGAAAGAAAGAGGAGTAATTTCACGGAGATACGACTTTGTCTTGGGTTGGGGCCAGCATGTGAATTCAAGCTAAAATAAAATAAAAGTTCATGGTAATGACCAAAATCTTATTACCATGCAAGGTATCCCAACTTGACCAACCTCACGCCACTCAAATTATATTCAGCATACAAAATTTTGCACTGACGTTTGGTTCAGGTTTGAATCATCGTTTCCTCCCTCAAACCAAGAACGAGCTGTTAAATTTCATGTTGGATTGGGTCAGGGTAACTTATTTTATTAATTCACTTCTTACCGTGTCATTGTAAATTTACAATAACAATGGAACACTCATGCTTACACGTGTGCACACATCCAAATAAACGTGCATACAAATACATAGTAATAATTAATTTGTTCTTAAAAAATTTAAAATATTTATGCACGGGAGTTATATATCCTTCTAAAATATTTGGTGTAAAATGATGGACAAACCATCGCACATTGTATTTAAGTAAAGAAAGAAGGATGCAAAGAAGACTAGATCGAAAACCTGTCCTCAAAACCCTAAACTTAAGCCATGCATCAAGTTGTATCAAAAATGATACTTTATATCATGTCATTAGAATTATTTATTAATGGTGAGGACCTTATATGAGCTATGCAAAATCTATAAATTATTTTTAAACCAAGGATGTGCAAGTAACTACTCATAAATTAGTCCTTTAAAAGTATTTTTCCAATTTTGCATTTGAATTGGATCATAAAATCAATGTGACATATATGAGGATAAAGCACAATTTCTCTATGATGTAGAAATGGAGCACCTTTTTTTTTTTTTCTTTTTCTTTTTCTTTTTCAAATAATAAGATAAGCATTTCTCATCTTGGAAGTCCTAACTTGAAAAATATTCAGCTTGTTCACAAAACATTGATTCAGATGGGATAAAATCTAATCGGGTAGGTGAGTGGCAGGGGGTCCAAATCTTATGGGCTAAAACTTAGATTCTTGGACCCCTCTATTTCTTAGGGTGGTTGGATGGGACAAAAATAAAGGTGGTACTTTCATAATAAAATTAAAGACCAAGTATACTTTCGGCCCTCAACGTTCTAATGGATGGCGAGATGGTAAGTCAATGGGAATGGCAAACAGACCATGTCAAGCATGACCTTTAGGCCATGCTGGGCCAAATCTTGTTGGATCACAGGCTGAGCCGGCATGGCATGGCTTTAGGCATGCTGGTCGGTCTGGCACGGCCCATCTTGAACCAGCTTATTGAACGTTAAAAAAAATAAAAATATTTAAAGTATTTTAAAAATAAAAATTTTTAAAAAAAGTTAAGCCGAGCTATGCTATCGGCCAACATGGCGCGGTTCTATTAGGCTCTAAACCATATCCCATACCAACATGGCCCATAATAAGAGTGGCTGGTATGACAATTCATGGTGCGATATGATCCGTTTGACAACTCTACGTGTCAACTATTTTAATAATTTTAATTTTAATTAGTTTATATTCAATGAAACATTAAAAATGTAATATTTTTTAAAAAATATTATGGGTTTAAATTGTAGCAATGAAAGTTTGAGAACCAAAATGAATTCTGAGTTAAAAGTTTGGGGGCCAAAAGTTTAATTTAGTCCAAATTAAAACGGACACATAGCCCAGGCCAGGAATTTCGAGGCTTATCAAAGCCCAGTAACAAGCACAGCCCCTCTTCAAGCCCGGAAACAAATGGGCCGGTTCTCGGGCGGAGAGCTTAGGTCTCAGCACCGTTCGTCCCAGCTTAGGAAAGATCAATTGTTTTAAATTTTACTCATCTCTTCCCCAGTAGCAAAGGTGCAATCCGTAGCGATCATTGGAATCCTTTTTTTTTTATTATTATTAAATGATTATTATTGTTTGTGAATGCACCAGGGAGTGGTGGGAATTACAATCTAATCTCCAATTTAGCAATGAGACAATTTTCCCTTCCATCACAATATTGGGGATAATACCATCGATGAAGGAATGCTTCGGATTAGAAGGCAAAGGTGTGTTCCTTTTTTCTTTTTTTTTCAGTACAGAAATCAAAGGATAGTTTATCGCAAGAAAGAAATCAGAGGATTTTTTTTTTAAAAAAAAAGTTAAATAAAAGAAAGGAACGAGAAAACAGAGCCAAGAGTAGCAAACTAATAATACCGAAAAACTGCTTTCAGTTTTTCCCAATGATGGATAGATACAATGATGTCTCCAAAGAGACAGATAGATACAACCATTTTTTTTATATATATAAGGAAAAAAAAGCACATTAATCGAGCTGAAGAAGAACCAAGAAAATTAAAAAAGAAAAAGAAAAACTACATATTTTGGGGCAATTACTTCCAAAAGAGAGAAGAATCACGCAGAGAAGAAGCCATCGATGGCAGCCAAGCCAAAGGGGCTCTTGGGCTCCAAAGCCCTCCTTGCAAGCTCCACCTCCTTGGCTCCCACCTCCTTCAACCAAGCGAGCTCCTCCCCAACCTTCTTCCCAACAGCTGAGAGAGCGAAGGAACCCACAACATGGAAGTCCACCTCTTCTCCCACTCCATGCCCCTTCTCCCACCTCTTCCTCCTCTCAAATTCCTCCACCACCAAGAGAGCTATGTCTGCCATCCCAACCCCACTTCCCAAACCCAACTCTTATCTCAAATCCTTGGCTCAAAGCAGGTGGGTTCAGCCTCATCGAAGGTATGTATTTATATATATGCTCTCATGGTGAGGTCCCCCCCCCCCCCTCCCTTCCCCCCACATGGCTCTGTTCCCTGGTGGGTCGGTGCTGGTTTCGGATAAGAGCGAGAAACCTTTTTGGTTTGTTTGACGTGAAGAAATTGGTGTGGGGCTTGGCTGGTTTTCGGATTGCAAGTTTTTGGTGTTATGGTGGGCTGCAATGGTTTCCGCTTTGACGGGTGGCTTCGGTTTTTTCCCCACCGGCAACAGCCATGAGCTACGGCGCCCATGGTATCGCAAAACAATATCCGGGTTTTTGACTGTGAACAGTGGAGTCAAACCGACGCCCAGGTTTTTGATACTTTTCTCCCCTGAAACGAGAAAAAAACTGAAGGGCTAGTATTTATTTTTTTTTAGGTTTTTTTTTTCCTCGTTATAAAAAAAAAAAAACATGAAAATACTAAAATTATCCTTCAATTCTCTCTTACGCTTAATTGCTTGAAAATGATTCCTATTTGATATCCTTTTCAACGTAAAATTATTATTTTAAAAGTATTATAGTAAAATTAATTGTTTTTCATATAAAAATTACTTTCAATCGTAAATAAGAAAATATTTTCATAGCTTTTTTAAAAAATTTTTTACTAACTAAATATGATAAAATCTATTTTTCTCAAAAAATAAGTTTTAGAAAAAAAATTTTAAAAAATTTATTTTTTAAAAAAAATTACTAGACAAGCATTAATATTATATATAAAAAAAAAGCTTTCCCTATCCAGTTTAGTTCACTCACGCTGCTTGTGTATATTCTACTCCATAAAATAGAATATATGCATGACAATATATGTAAAAAAAATTTATTATTTTTTGCTTTTTAACTCCAACATACAACAAAACAATTTGAGTGTCCCTGTTTTCCCTAATAAATATTAGAAGGTATTGGAATTCACTGAAAAAAGTCTCAACATATCAATGGATAGATGGGGACCAATGCATCTAAACACAAAACTGGTTTTTGTTGCTCAAATTTTGAGCATAATTTCAATTATGATTTATCTTAACTAAAGGTTGAGGTTGGTGCGAAAAAAGAAGAGGCAAACTTGATGATAAGGTTATTAAAATTACAGTAACTAAAAGCTTTCATGTATTCAAATTTTAAATTACTGGAAATTTTTTGTGTTTAACCAAAATATCGGATAAGGACGCCTCACCTTTCACCAAGGAAACAATCACTACGTTTTTTTTTTTTTTTTTTTAATCGCAAACTAAAAATTGGTATACCTAAATCTTAAAAAAAAAAAGAAAAAAAAAAAAAGAAAAAGGTGAGGCCGTGAGAGAGATGCAGGTTTGGACATGGTGTTTCTTGTGTGTGTGTGTGTGTGTGTTTTTTTTTTTTTTTTTAATTTCAAAATCCATTGAAAGAAGTTTCGGCTCTCATGGATTTTGAAAAGCAGTTGACGTCTCCCTTTTTATCTCTGGTCAATGTCAGTACAATTTTTAAGGACAAACGTCAAATTATGGAATCCTTGGTCCAATATTAACTCTAAACAGAGACAGAAGATTTTTCTTTTTTATGTTTTTTTTTGTTTTTCCCTTCCTTTCATCTAATTTGGACGTTGCTTAAGTCCAAGAACTGGAGAGGTTGAAAGCATCTGGAGAGCTGGAGTCACATGAACTCGGAAGGAATCACGGTGCGGTGCGGGTTACATGGACGAAGACAGGTTCGTTATTCATGCATCATGTGGGGTGAGAGGGGTTTTTTTTAGGTTTTTCTCTCGACTCTCACATGGTCTGTTTATTTGCTAGCCTATGTTTCACCGACGCGAAGACTGTCCTATAACGATCATGATGAAGGACCTAATGACTGGTCTTCATTTTAATCCAAAAGTTATGTCTGCTAGCTTGTGCAATGAGTGGCTCAGCAACTCTTGATGAACAAACCATTTTTTTTTAAAAAAAATTTCTTTCATCATAGGAGAAAGAAAACCTTTTAAGAATATCTTGAACTGATCACAAGTTGATCATATATCTTCTCTTCATTAATGAGAAACTATTTTAACTAAGTACCGAGAGTTGTTGCACCATAGACTACCTCTTCTTGGTCAGTGAACCAGCTTGCAAACATATCATAGGCTTAAAAAGTGCTCAAACTTCCGTTCATTACAGTTCCGTTTCTTATATTTTAAAAATATTATATTTTTAATATAAATATTAAAAATATAATATTTTTAAAATATAAAAAATTAAATCATAATAATTCAAAAGTTTGAGGTTAAAAATGGGTTTTGAGTGCAAGTTTGATGATCTAAAGTATGTTTTTCACCAAATGAATACAATGAGTCATCCTCCATGGAGGGGGCAAATGGGTACAGTCTTGTGTCAAATCCTAAAGAAGGCTTCTTCGCGATAACAAAATACCACGCATGCCTTTTTCCCAAGCAGATGTGCTCCTTCCCACCAAACTTCCATTCCCTCTCTAAAGTGAGATCAGTCTTCCCTCCCATCAAGCTTCCGACCCTCTCGAATGGCATCTAAATCTATCTTTAGGGACGTATTTGATTCACCGTGTAATTTGATTCACACTGTAAGATTGGCACAGCTAAATCCCACTGGAATTGAGAAACGCAAAGGACGAAGTCATGGCCAAATGTACGATTGGTTTAAGAATTCTTATGGGGAAGTGGAGACCAGCGTTACTGCAGAAAAGTGGATCAAATAGAAAGAGGTTTTGCTCTCGAGAGAGGAATCCAAAAATTATTCAGAAATTGGAATCGATGCATTTTATCTCTTTTTTTTTTAAAAAAAAAAGAAAAAATCTTGGAAAAGAGACAAGTTCCGCGAATATAAGTTAGCAGTCGAGTTTAGACATGACGATTCTTCCAAAATAAATAAATAAAGAACAGTCCATATTACTCAAGTTTACAATTTTACCCCGTACGAAAGTTGGTGCCGTCCCGCAATGCGTGGGGACTGATGGGAGGGCCCGCAATGGTGACAAGCATCATGCAACGAGCATAGTCTCTGAAAAGTGCCGCTATGAAAACGGGAAAGAATCCCTTCAAGCTCCATCATGCTCACATTTATGATGCATAGCCGAAGAGATGTAAGAACTCATGTTGATGTAAGAACCCCAACATGGCAATGTTGAATAATGGACGACACCGACAACAACTTTTACAGCTGTTATTTTTATATAAATTTTTTAAATATATTGGTGGCACCTAAAATTTCTATACTTATGAAGTATAATAAATTTATTAGATTAAAAAAAAAAAATTAACCCTTGATTCCCAAAAATAAAAAGTCCCTCACACTCCAAGCGACCCCATTTAAGTGTTCTATCAATGCTCTATAATTCACTCGATTACAATTTTTCGAAGTACTCCATCTTTCACCCTATATGGGTATGTTCAACATGAGACACATACATTTGAGACCTACATAGCATATCTACTTTTATTTTTATTTTACTTTTTGTTGCAGTGCACATTAAGTTAATCAAGTGATACGCATCACTGGAAATATTCATTTGATGTATCTTTGCTATTCACTCGTGTTGCATGAGGTGGTACGTATTTATATTTTCCCCATTGACCAGTTGAAGATACAACTATAATTCCATATGACGCATATATTTACTTTCCCAAAAGCACATTTTAAGAGAGCGGTTCGAATTTTTTTTTTATTTCTTGATGCACATCAGTTATAACGCATTGACTCACACCACTGAAACTACTAATGCTTGTTTGTCAAAATAATACATGAATTTACTTTACAATACATAACACACATATAGTCTGGAATAGATATTGAACTTTATCACAGCTATATTTCTGAAAACAATGCATATATGATGGTCATATATCCGAATGCTATGCAGATCAAAGATGCCAATCCTGTGATGCAGAATGCATTATCGAGTGAAGGGTAATAATAAAAAAATAAAAAAAAATTGCTATTGGTTGGTAAAAAAGATCACCGATCTCATGACCATTCTCTACGGATAATGGGCCACACGTGTGGAAGAGCAAATTTTGGCAGGGAGTGAGGTGCAGAATGCAAAGGAAGAGGAACATAGAAACAAGGAATAGGAATGTAAGGGTGGAGATGGAGGATAATATGATGGGAAGAACAGAGTTTTTGGATCTCAACAACACTTTGCTTAAATTTCTCCAATTGTTATTGCTTGCAGCTAACTATTCCAACCTCATACTTGCTTTACTTTACATTAGAAATGAAATATGAACAGAAACCTGTCAAGTTGCTCCAAGTTGCCAATTGGCCTTGAACCCTAAAATGGTTGCAGAAAAGAGGATTTGATTCGAAAAGAGGTGAGGGTGTATAAACTAAGAAAGTATCTGCCATGGTTTGGAGAGGAAAAAAAAAAACTATAATAAAGTATAAAGCCTCTAGACAATCTAGGGTGAAATGTTTGAAGAATAAAAGCAGAATTATGTGTGGAATAAAAGGGTTCAGATGAAATCTGCCGAACTTCTTAGCCACCAGGGATCGAAATCAGAAAATTAGATAGCGAAAATTTTATATAACCAGGGATAAATGTTGGCGTTGAAATGATGGACACTAAGGAGAATTCTAAAGAAGTGCATACAAATTATCGCAGCCATCAAAAAAGGAACGAAATTTCGGAGCAGCAGTAGCTAGAGCAAGCTTCCAAGCTACATTAAGAGTCAATTTGTGCCACTGCCTATGCCAAGTTAATTGTTTCCCCGAATTTTCGTTAGTGACGCCATGTCTAGATGAAACATTCCTATTAAAAATCATCGCAAATCAAAAACAAAAGCTAAAATTTTGGGCCATAAAGGCCAAAATCAGTTCAACATATATTTAGTTAATCTGAATCAAATCTTGTAATGAGTAATGACCTCAGAATGCAAACATATCGAGAACACCGCAGAATAGAGAGAAATAAAGCTATTATATAATGAAACTAAACTTAACTCATGAGCTTAAAGCAAATTCTAGCATCCGCTGATCAAAAGCAAGATTCTTAACTTCATCCAAACCACGAAATAGAACAAGATGGAAAGCTAGAGTCAATTTTTGTTGTTGAGAAAAAAAGGGATTTTTTTAATTGGGTGAATTAGACGAGATAAGGAAGGAGAGAGTAAGCCCCAACCAGAGATCGGAATCGGGATCCTAACGGTAGGACTTCTGGAAGCGAGCGCGGGCACCACGACCGCCGAACTTCTTAGGCTCGCAGCGGCGGGGATCAGCAACGAGGAGGGTGCGGTCGTAGCGGACGAGAATGTCCTTGATCTCCTTCTTGGACTGCTCGTCCACGTACTTCTGGTAGAAGGCCACGAGGGCCTTGGCGATGCTCTGCCGTATGGCGTAGATCTGGGAGGTCTTCCCGCCACCGCGCACGCGGATGCGCATGTCGACGCCGGCGAAGCGTTGGCGGCCAAGGAGGAGGATGGGCTCGAAGGCCTTGTACCGGAGGATCTCCGGCTTCACCAGCTCGATGGGGCTCCCGTTCACCTTGATCAGGCCGCGGCCGCGCTTGCAGTACGTCACCGCCACCGCGGTCTTCTTCCGCCCGAAGCACTGAACGGACTCCGCCGCTGCCATGGCTGGTGCTATCACGGTGGGTGCAGAGATTGAAGAGAGAGATGGGCGTTGGAGAAACCCTAACCCTCGAATTGCGTTTGATGGTGGGGTTGCTATCGACCGTGGGTGCGCTATATAGATCACCGTCGAAGATCCTAGATACAAATTGGACGGCTGTGATTGAGATTGTAGAGATGCCGACCAGATGCAACTCTACGCCTGCCAACGGGTCGGGTTGGGTCGGGTCGGGTCCGGACCCAACCTGACCAGAAACCCGACCGAACCGACCCCTGACAAACCGAACGTGGGTAATTTCCACAACAACAGGTTGGACCGACTTTCTCAATTTAATTAAATTTTATTATAACTAATAATTTATTTAATATTAATTTTTATATTTTCTTTTTATATTTTATATAGCAATATTAGGGATCGGTTTGGCAAATAGGGTAGATGGAGAGAGAAAGTGAGGTAATAAAAAAACTGCAAGAAAAATGTGAGATGATCGCGGCCCACTGGTTAGCAGGGATTTTTTGATCTTTTGAAGGATTAGGACTCGTAGCACTTTCTGATCTCCTTGCCACTCTTCCGATGGTACATAATGCCAATGAACCATAAATGAATCATATCAACCTCAAAAAGTAATAAATTAATTAATTTATATATAATTTATTTATTAATCATATTAAAAATTTTAGATTTGAATCTGATTTATATATTATATGAGTTAGACGAGTCAACTTATGTAATTTATTTAATAATCAAAACATGTTCGAATTGATAAGAACATGGTCTATTTTTGATCCATATAATCTGAAATTAGATTTTACTCTATATAACCTCTTAAACATATGTAACATATCTAATAGTAATTCAAACATAAAATAATTAAATATTTATCTACTATAATTTAAATTGTATATTATTTTATTTTCATCCACATGATGATAAAATCGTTGAGGTTGAATTTTGGCATCAATACATCAATGGATGTGATTTATTTGCAAAAAAATCTTGAACTCAACTTTTGCTCTAAAGATTTTTTTCAATGTCAAAACATAACATAGCCTAGCTACATTCTAGTCTCCCGTAGCTTCTCTAACCTTTTGATTCACTAGAAACTTCATGAGAAAATGATAGGTGGAAACTATGGCTTTCAAAGTATTAAGACTTGGCCGATTAAGTATGGCATTATAAATGACTGGCATCTTGACTATCATAAAGTCTACCATAACAGTCTTAATAATTGGTTTTTCCTCAGCCATAAGCAGCAAAGAAATAATCCTCTTGGCTCGAATTAAATTCCCAGTAAAATAATCAAATGTACATTAGTAGGTTTTAACCTATCTATACTATACCCATTTTTTGAAATACATCATAAAATAAGATATTAGCAGAACTACCATTATCAATCAATATTTATTTTACTTGAAAATTTGCAATAATAACAATTATAACTAAAGCATCATCATGTGGAATACATATCCCTTAGAAATCTTTGTTGGATAATGTAATATTTGGCTTTTTGGTCTTAAGCTTCTTTAAGATATGTTCCTCGGCTTGAATTCTTCTCGCATAGGCTTTTCTTACCGTGAAGTATTTACCTCCAGCAGATAATCCTTCATGGATTACATTTATAATTCCAACAATTGGTCGATAATCAGCTTTTTCTTTATACTCTATTCTTGTTTCCTTAGACTTGAATAATCTTATTGCTTAATAAACTGACCAAGATAACCTTTTTGAATTAACTTTTTTATCTTATTCTTTAATTGCTGGCAGTCTTCTATAATATGTCCATGATCCCAATGAAAATGGCAATATTTACTTTGGTCTCTTTTTTCTAATTTTGCTCTCATCTTCTCCCGTTTTTTTTGAGAGCATAGCCTTCTTTGCTAATTTGCATCAAGATTTGTGCACGAGTTGAATTAAAGGGAATGTATCGATCATATCTTAATGAGATAGAAGATGTCCTCAGCTGCTTTGGAACTTCTTGTAACATCCGAGGTTTCTTAGATTCCTCTCATCTCCTATATTCCTTCTCTGTTTGTTTCTTTAATGAATGAACCTCTTCTTCTTTATAAAGAGCTAAAATATCTTTAGCATTAATATATTTTTCTACTCATTCAAATCTTTAGGAGGCTTTTTGGTTAAAGAAAAACTGAATTTAGAATTTCTTAATCCATTTATCAAAGCTGCCATTACAATTGAAATATCAAGATCCTTTACCTCTATAGCTTCGGAATTGAAGCATTGTAGAAATTCTCTTAAAGGTTCATCCCTTCTTTGCTTAATGTTCATTAAAGAGACAGAAGTTTTTTTATGCTTTCTACTACTTATAAAATATCCTACGAATAACTTATTGAGCTAGTAGAAAGAATTAATCGAGGAAAGTTTGAGATTTGCGTATCAATTTCTTGCAGCCTTCTTGAGTGTTGCTGAAAATGTCTACATAATATGGCATCTGGAGCTCCATGTAACAACATAAAATCTTTGAAACTTTCTAAACAATCTACTAAATATGTTGTTTCTTCATATGGCTCTAATTGAGGCATTTTAAATTTTGTTAGAAGAGAAACAATCATAATTTCTTTAGTAAATGGAGACTCAGTTGGAAGACACAAAGTATCTAAGGACCATGTCCCTCGGTTTTGAGCATGAGATGTCATTTATCCAATCCTTTGATTTAACTCCTCAAACTTCTTATCAATGTCAGCATTGCTCTAACTCCTCGGCGACATAGATTCATGCATAAGAGAATAAGATTCTTTTAGTATAACTTGATCGATCTGTCTTCATTTTTCTGACCTTGTAAACTTCTTACATCCAATTCTTGATTACCTGGTTAACTTTTTGACTCTCTAATACGACGACTATCTTCTTCTTCTTCTTCTTGATCCTTTCCAAAAAATCTTTGTGGATCTTTTGAACTAGAAAATTTTGAACCAAACTAATTAAAGCATCTAATTTCAAATTAAGTCTCTTGATGTCATCTTGAGTATTCGTCAATGTTGACCTTAGAGATAAGGCTGGATTGTGAATATCTACCTCAGATTCTTGAGGCCTTTTCATCATTTGGCTCATTCCTCCCCATTGTTTGAGCTTACTTCTTTCTTTTTGGGCAGCATAGCTTTAAGATAATGGCTTTTGTCCAAGATTTCCAATAGATGACACCAATTTGTTGGCTTCAATACATCAACGGATATGATTTATTTGAAAAGAAACCTTGAACTCAACTTTTACTCCAAAAAATTCTCTGCTGATGAAGATCTTTGCCCAAGAACATAAGAATCAATCCCAAAGGAATCAAGAAATGAATGAGATTGCTTGCAACCATATTCAAGAAATGTTAGAGGACCTAAGGATTCTGCCTCGGGGGTTCCTCTGATGTTTAAGTTAGTCTCCTTCGATTTTTTAAAAAATAAGAGAGTGGAAGAGAGAGATTTAGATAAAAATCTTACTTTTTGTTGTTTTTTTAAAGGCTTTTAGCGACATTTATATATCTTGACAGTGAGTTAATCATGTTAACTTGAGGTTAGGTCTTTTTAAAATTGAATGGTTTATAATTCTTTTGTGAATCTTGAATGGTTCACTTTAATATTGTTTAACTGAATTCGGTTATGATTTAGTTACTAAGATATTTATGTATGTATACATGTTTTCGCTATAATTTTGTGCACATATTTTCATCACATTAACTTATCAAAATTCTATATCATAAAAAATAATGATGTTGATAGTTGAAAATTACTAGGTAAAATTAACTTTAATATGTTAAACAGGTTTAGTAAATCTTATTTGGGTTAGTTGGTTCTGTTACATGAATTAACCCTGCAATAATCGGATCAATTTCCATTTAATGGGTCAACTCGAGATATGACTTGTTTATTAGGTGTATTTAATGTGTTGATTTAATTTTGATCTAAATTTATTTATGCTCGATTCAAACTCATTAACTTCGTATCGAGTTCGAGTTGCGTTTACAGATTGTATCCAAAATTGCCACCCTACTTCCATTCCTTTCGTCCACTAATTGTCTTATCACATCATGCCATATTTAACCAAATATCACCAAACATATCCTAAATGGTTTTATAGTAAACTTTTTAAACCTTAGGATAGCCAAAAAGAAAAAAAAGAAAAAAAATTGCAAAGAGATCTGTTGCCTAATCTCATTTTCTATATTTCATGTTTCAACTAGTAATCACACAATGATTCTATTTTCCTAATATAAAAATATAAAATTTTTAGATCTAAATATAATCAATGGAAGAAAAAACCTATATTATATCAAAATTCATATCTCATTGCAATCACTGAATTGTTCAAGAATTTATATTTAATTTTATTGCCCATGTTTATATAGGATGACAATGAGATGGTTCTATAGTTATTATATGAACCATCACTATTTAAAAACACAAAGATTTATTTAAATATATAACAAGCTAAAATAAAAATATATTATTAAATCTAATTTCTTGCACTTCATATCCACAGCATCATGTTTATTGTATGAAAATATGAAATTTGGTTACTATTAAAATAAGTAAACTATAAAATGACACATATATGATTCAAAATATAAAGATAAAGTATAGATTAAATTATTATCAACCATTAATAAGCAAAACTTACAAACTCACATGTGTTGAGTTTCAATAAAAACAGTACATGCTAGAATGGCTTCAAATGAGTTTATTATGTTTCATTATACTATATCTAATGATCATTGATTCTTTAATTTGTTTGTCATATTTCTTTAAAGGCTAAAATATACTTTTGATCCTCAAACCTCCAATCAAAATTCATTTTCATTTTCAAACTTTTAAGTGCAATGATTTAGTACCTTAATTTTAAGAATGTTACAATTTTAACATTCCATTATATAGGATTAGTTAAATATAATGAAATAATTGATTGTCATCTTAATGTGAACATATAGACCATCATTTGCCATTATGTTAATACGATACATTAGCTATTTCATCAATTTTAACAAATCTTATATAATAAAAGGTTAGAAATATATATATTTTTAAATATAAGTGACTAAACTGTAACATAAAGTTTAAGGACCAAAACAAATAATGAGTGAATCAAAAACATATTTTTATCTTCTTTAAAATACAGTACTAAGCTTGCATTGCTAGCCACTGCAATGAGGTGTAATAAGAGAATAACTCTTTTATTTGACTATTTATCTTTGAAATTTTTTTTTAAAAAAATTTAAAATGAATATTTAAATGAAGTATAATTTGAAATAAATTCATCTAAGATTGGAAAAGGTTAATCAACATTTATCTCCATATATCTCACTATTATAATTGCTGCAATACAAAATAAATACATAGGTCCTATGGTTTAAGTTAGCTATGCGAGGAAGAAATAAGCGAAACACACGTTCCGAAGTTAAAATATGTAAATACTATATAAATAATAAATGAAATAACTAAAATAATAAATCATAAGATAGGGTACTTCATCAAAACAAACAACAATGTAAAAGCTAATTTATAATTTGAGCAATGACCTATTTATAGTACTACTATTTTTATTTTCAAATAGTAATACATGATAGAGTACTATGAAAATCAAAGGCTGCAAATAGATCGGATCAACTCATAACTCGATCCAATCAGACCCAATTCAATCTATATCTAAAAATCTATAGATTAGATCAGGCTTGGGAATTGGATCTAATTTAAATTCTAGCTTGGATCCATATATTATATTTTTCGACCCAACCTGATCCAAACCCGATTTAGCCTGACCCATAAGCATTAATTATATAAATAAATTTTAATTTCTTTCACTCGAATTATCTTTATCAATTTATTGAATGAACTCTTATTGAATCTAATCATCCTTTCCATCTTAACAACTAGATATCCTCTCATACGTTTAAACTTAAGATATCAAAATACTTATATTTTATTTTTATTTTGATAGATTTTTTATTTATAATATTTTGAAGTATATCAATAAATATTTTAAATATCATAATTTATAAATTTAAGGATAATTATTTACTTGGATAGAATTAAAATTTTTTTAATAAAATTTAAGTTTAAGCTATCTTTTTTAATCTTATCTAAACTTTTCTCTTGAGTCTACATTTGGTTATTAATTATTATACCTTTAATATAAAATAATAGTTCGACGCTCGACTCAAATGCAAACATGATCAATCTAATCTTATTTCAAACCTTAACATTTTATGCTAAACTCGCATTATACTTAACCTCAAATAGACCCTAATGATTTGATGAATTTAAAATTCTTTTTATAGATCCGATCTAGCCCAATTCGATTAGTAAATGAATTGGGTCCAAGTTCAAAATCATAATCCAAATATAAAAGCACGTTCCAAATATAAAAGCACGTTGGATCAAGGGCAAGCATGATCATGACAAATGTAAATTAATTTCAACTCCCTGCTACTGTCGATAATAATTATTTAATTCATGAAGATAGGTCTAATGAATGGGAATCGAAATAAATGATTCAGATTCCAACTGTTTATTTTGATAAAATTGAAATCGAATTCTTACTCTATCATGTTTTAGAAAAGTTAGGAAAGTTAAATATCTGAACTTTTACTCAATATTATAATTTTCATTTCAGTCATTATAATCATTCTCTCTTCTCTTCTCTTCTTTCCAAGGCACTCTTGTCTCTCTTTTTGCCATAACATGACCTCTCTCAGCATAATGCCATCAGCATCTCCCTTCACAACACGGGATGAATAATGAATGATAAATGATACAAGATAAAATGATTCTCTTATTGAGTATATAATATAATTATATATAAATAAAAGTATAAATAAATTCAAAAATAAAAATCTTGGGTTTTCTTTTTTTTTCTCTTTCTTAGCACTCAAAAATACTTAAATTTAATATTATTTTATTTACAAATATTATTATATTCAAAATTTACTATGATTTATTTTTATTTATTAATTTATAAATATTTTTATTTATAAAAATAATATATATATATATATATATATATTAAAAATATTAAATTTTAGGTCCAACATTAACCCGGTTGGTTTAGATAAATCAAACGGCAATCAATTCAATTTCGAAATTGTTTTTAATTCTAACGTCGAGCCAAAGTCCCTGACCATTTCTCTCTCGCACGTACGACTTCCGAGCGAGAATCCGAGGTCGTCCAGAATTCCTCCTCTTTCCCTCCTCTCTCTCTCTCTCTCTCTCTCTCTCTCTACATGAAACCCCCATTTCTCTCCTCCGAGCTCCTTCAAAATCCATCTCCAATTCCAAGCCCTAGCCCTAGCTAAAGCTTACCAAACCCTCTTCTTTCGAACGATCGAGGCGATAAAGGGCCCCGTTGGGAGTGCCTCCTTCGCCGGCGACGCTCTCTTCTCAATCGGAAACCCGAGGAGTAGAAGCGAAACGGAGAAGGCGGCATGGCGAGGAAGTCCAGCAGCTGCGCCATCTGCGAGAATTCCAACCTGGCCTCCATCTGCGCCGTCTGCGTCAATTATAGGTAACCTTGATTCATCGTGTGCTTCAGTTTGATCGGATTAGATGGAAAGCGATTGCCGATTCTTTTAGTATATTTGATCAAAATTGGATTTTTGGATCGAGGGATCACAATAATCGATTTTCCCCTCCTTTTTCCATGTACGAAGATTAAGTAATCACTACAACTCGCTGAAATCGTTGAAGAGCACAAGGGATTCTCTTTATTCGAGATTGAACGAAAAGTTGGTGGAAAAGGTAAGTTTTTTACATGCATGCCATCCATGTTCTTTGTTCTTTCGTTATTTTGGGATGTAATTTCTTGGCTTCCAATTATTATCATGTGTTTTATCTGGATCCAGTTATATCTAATTTCACCTTGAAAATTGTTCTAAATGTTGTCCGGCTGGCTGCCATTGAATAGGATATCATCTGGTTTGCATCGAATAATATAGAGTTCACAGTTGATGAACTATTTAAATCTATGTACTTAGTATTTTTGATAGATAATGACATATTTTTGATAGATAATGACACTCAATCAAGAGAAAGAGGATGAGGAAGAAATCATACATCTGGACATGTTACACAAGCTTGATTTGAAATAGAGAATTCCAAAAATGCTACTGGCACAAGACATTAGCCCCATCTGTCAGGAGCAATTCTGGTTCTTCCCACTTGATTGCCATATAACCATTGCCACAAGTAACGAGAATCTATGAACTATTATGAACTATTTGGAGTTGGTTTTGGATGAGTCATTTATTTAGTCCCATCTTGAAAGAGTTGTCCAGCCTTGTCATGAAGGACTAAACGTTACTTTAGTTCATCAAATTTAGCAATTTCACATCGAGCAAATTGTAGCCCTTGATATTAATTACTTCTGAGTTTTATCTGACATATTTTACATTTTTCTAAAGACAATTTTATTATTGTTTTCTGCATTATCTGGAAGTGAATATTCAATTTTAAATACATTGGTCATTTTTGCCTTACAATTCTTTATTCATTTTGAAATTTCTTCATATAAATCCTTTATTACATTTCTTCTTTCGTGCCTGAGATGCGTTGAATATCCCTGTAATGTTATATTTTAAATTTGCTAGTAAAATTGTAGATTGTGTAAATTCATCTTTGGTTATTCATAACACATGATAATATGTGTTGCACATTTTAGACATGATGGTAGTATATCAAGCAAGAGGATGAATTTAGAAATGCATGATTGGATGTGAAGCTTTTAAATGGTGTGAACAAATTTACATGGAGCCAGATTTGGACCTTTGTCTTTTCTTTCATACATTTTTGGAACATTTTTTATTGTTTTCTGTTTTCTTTTTTCTTCATCAATTTCTTTGTTGATGTTTATGATGGCCAGAGGAAAGCAGATGATCAATTTAATTGGAGACTAAGCCAAAATGAGAAACTCAAGAAGTTGAGGGAGCGGTTAGACCTCTTGAAGAAACAACTCTCACAAGGTTGATCTCTTCATGTACAATATCAGGCATCATATGGCATGGCATGACATCATCATTTTCTAAGTTTGTGTTGACATTTCTTGTTCTTTTTCAGAGAAGGCTAAGGTTGAGGAAGAATCGCATAATCTAAACTTGAGATATGGGATGTTGGATTCGGCTTTTGCAATGGTAGTACTATTTCTCATCTGCAATGGTTTTTGTCATAGTTTACCTTTGCTACAGCTAATATACTTGAATTTTGGACATGCATGCCCATCTATTGTTAAATATAGATTTTTCACACTTTCAGTTACAAAAGAACCATGCGGAGTTGTTGGAGAAGTTCTATCCTAATCTCATTTACACTCAGAATTTAGGCCATGTAAGTTTTCTTTTTCAACAATAATTTTTACAAATATAGTATAGTGCATAGTAATCTGGGTGCATGTTTCAATTATGTACTCTTTTTGGTACTTTTTATTTTTTTAAGTTATGTTTCAATTATGTACTTTTTGTTTAAGTTATTCGGTTAACTCATTGAGATTTATTTTGTTGTTATGATTTCATGTTGTTTCAAGTTTAATCAGGTTATACAGGCCTTTGTATTGTAGCTAAATTATCTGTTTTGGAACCATATGCAACAACAACAGTAGCAACAGCAACAACAACATTATTGCACTTGGCTCTTCTCTAGAGGTTTATGATCTTTGGGCACTTCCAAGAGAGCAAACTAATCTTATTTAACAATGGCTTCTGGCTTTGAGTCCAAAAAAAGGGCTTCTGGCCATGTCTTAGGCTTCGGATTTGTCCCTTTTCCTTGCCTTATTGTAACTATCTTATTCAAAACTACTGAGGTAACACATAGAAGATGGAAATTATTATGAAAGAATGAATTGAAGTTCATTATTATTTTACGACTTATTTTTGAGGCTAAAAGCAGCATGGTTGGACTATTGTAACTGCTTCGGATGTTGCCTACATTTAGAAGGGTCTGATGTGTTTGACTGGTTGAGTAGCTGGATATCTCCATTCAGCTTTCATTGGGAAGTTCTAGAAGTTTCTTAAGAACATTGCAACTCTGTGCACTAATGCAACATTTCTAAGCGACGACTACTTCACTGTCCTATCAATAAAATCCTGATTATTTAGTTCAAAAGTTCTTGGCAACTATCACATCTCAGCCACAAATATGATTGTGTAGGCGTTTGGAATAATCATTGGATCATCTTCATCTAGACAATATATGCTGTTATTTGGAAGTCAAAATCCTATATGAACTCGTAGGATTATGCCAAATTGGCAATGCGAAATTAATAACCAATAACCCAATTGATAGGTTTGGACAAAAGCTGGATTATCCATTTCAGCTTGGCTGTGAGAGTTGGGTGGGGTAGTTATTTCATTAGCTGAACTATCATCGTTAAGGCCTCAGAATTTGGGTGCTGCCTCTTCATGTAGGAGAAGAAATGAATCTTCTTTTTGCTATCCTTATTTTTCCTTGCCTGGTTTCCTTTTATGTATCGTCTTTCTCCTTAAAATATTTGCTCTTCATTCTTATTCATTCAATAATTGCCATGCTTTTATTGCAGATGGCGATCACCTCTGAACATCTTCACAGACAGTCAGTAGTTATGAAACAGATCTGTAAACTGTTCCCAATGCGTCGAGTAAGTGTCATCTATGTACTGGATGTTATTTCTTCGATTTTGACATACTCTGTATATGGGATTCATTAGCTAATCCAACTAGGAATGAGTGCCACAGGAGATATCTGCTGGTCATGGATATGGTAGTGGTACCATGCTGTACTAAATTACAGAATTAATGCTTCTTATCTAAAAATTCCGTGGTATAAATGGTCTTTGCTAGATTGGTCATATTCCATAATGCTATCTTTTTGTGAAGAGGTTATGCATTGCATATGAACTCTTATTGCAGCATACTCTGCATTTCAGTTAAAAGATGAAGTGAAAGGCGAGTGGTGTCAGGTGTGAAAAACCTAAAGAAGTTCAGAAATTAAGATCAACAACATTAGCCTGTAAAAGGATTAGAAGAATGCATTCATTTTCACCAGGAGACAACACCAGAATGGCTGGTTATATCTTTTGGACAAACCATAAACCAAACTTACTATTTAGGTGTTGAAAGACTGCTCTAACAGTCCTAGACAAGTTTAATCAGTCAGATTAAAGCACAATGCAAAATAGATGAAGCTTAAATGTTTTGCAAATAAGTCTTTGATAGCAGGAGATGATTTACAACCTTTTTGCTGTATGTATAATTTTAACTGCTGCTTCATGATTTTGATGGGTGAATTCAGCAATAAAGTTTGTTCCATCCTAGTAAACAGATACAAGAATATCAATAAGTCAAAAGAATTCCTATCTCACCTTCTCATTTCTATTCACTGTTCTGAACAGTCTCTGGTATTAATACACAATGATGCAAAAATATCCTGGTAAGAGCATGCTGTTTCTGTCAATAATTTTTCTAATGCCACATTTCTGAAGGAAAAACAAAATGAAGACACATTAGCCAGTTCACTAATTTTTGTCTTTCATTTTTTGTTATTCTTATACATAGTTATGCGGTTGTATTTTCTGCTTTGTTTTGCATGTTTCTCCACCAGCTGCTCTTTTTTTCTCAAGCAAGTTCTTGCGATATCTCTTTCAAATTTAATGAAATTCTGACATAACCAAATCAGCACCTTCCAAAAAGAGAGAAAAAAAGCCTTTACAGTTGATTTTCACTGTATGGACACCCATATAATTGGGAGAGAGTTGGATGATTATGTTCATGTGTATGGCCACCTAACATGCAAATGAACACATGCATTATATTTGTAAACTAGAGTTATAAATACTGCCATTAGTAATCATCTTACCATAAATTCTTAACATGGCTTGATTATATTTACAAATCATCATATCGAGGGACAAATAATTTTGTAACATGGTTTGCAGAACCTGTATGGTTGCTAACAGGAACCATAGTCATAATGTGTCTGGCTTACTGAATAACAAACAAACAGAACCAACACCTCCTAATAATCATATGCTTGGTGAGATGGAAAATAGGCCTTTTAATGCTTGGTGGGATGGTGGTGGGCTGATATCATAGTTGTAACAGGAACTACTATATATAATTCTGTCTTGTTTTCTGGGATCTTATTTATGCAAGGATGAGGTGCAGCCAAGACAGTAGATATAAAGTAGTAATACTATTTAAGTTTTTCCACCCTTCCTTGGAGCATTGCTACAATATTTATTATGCCAAATATTAGCTTAAGGTTACACCAAACAGCAGCAACCATACAGAGTGATTTCCTTTCCGTGACACTTTTAAAATATTGATTCTGAATTTTGAAATATGCAACAATGGAAGATAGTGGTTGCTGGGGCCTTTAGTGGTCTACACAAGCACGCTTTGCAAGTTTGCATCAATTGACACAAGTGAGCCCCAGCATGAGGTGCAGCCAAGACAGTAGATATAAAGTAGTAATACTATTTAAGTTTTTCCACACTTCCTTGGTGCATTGCTGCAATATTTATTATGCCAAATATTAGCTTAAGGTTACACCAAACAGCAGCACCTATACAGAGTGATTTCCTTTCCGTGACGCTTTTAAAATATTGATTCTGTTTGAAAGTTACGCAACAATGGAAGATAGTGGTGGCTGGGGTCTTTAGTGGTCTACAAAAGCACACTTTGCAAGTTTGCATCAATTGACACAAGTGAGCCCCAGCATGAATGATGGACTGATAGTATACAGATGGCATTTAATATATCATCATGCTCAATAATTGCAACTATGCAGTTGACATGGTATGCGATTTAGGAAAAGATATCGTGTCCTTTTTGTGCTGATACTGACATTTAGATGACAGTACGTAGAGGAGAAGCCTACTGCTCAGTTTTCCACTTTTGTTGCAAATTTGAGTCTTTTGGGTAGCGATGCATATGGGCCAGCACACAGGCCACCTATTTCCATTGTTCAGACTGGGTTGTTAGGCCTGCCCTGTGGAAAATTTTGCAAACTGCCCGGCCTAGGCCTGGCCTATTTGCATCCCTGCTTTTGGCTTTGAATTTGATTGAGGATGTGGAAAATGATGCTTTAATAGAAGCAATTTATGTACCATCCAGTGCACAGTAATGTGCTTTAACCAATATGAAGTAGTACATGTAGTTTGTAAGTTTTTGAGGATCACAAATTTAGATGTGTGATAAAAAATGTACTCAATAGCCTGGTAATTTTTAGTTAAAACATGGCTTTGTAAGTCCTGGTATCTGTCTTCCTAGTGCCATATACTCCATTGCAATCTCAGCTATTTTTCACAACACTTTTGTTTTCTTTGTTCCTACCCTTCTTAGTACAACATTCAATGCAAATCCATACTTTTTCTCATATGATCCATATCCAGTCATCCTTCCAAATGAGCAATGACTTGATTAGTTCTAGATTATCATGCCCTTTATGAAGAAGACCAACATAAAACAGTTTGGTTCAAGGAGCTGACATTAGGTTGAAAGTAGTCATAAAACATTCTCAAAATTTGACAGATGTTATCTTTATTCATGGAGCCAGACTCATGTTGGAAATAGGATACCTTTTCTTGTTTAAGGTGAACCAAGAAAATAGATTGCATAAGAATATTTTAGCTCTATCCAAATTTTCAAGGATCTTACAGCACAAATAATCTACTGTTGATTTATTTATATATCTATTTAATAAAATACTGCTATCATGAATGTGATTCCATCTATAAGCACGATCTGAAAATTTCTGATACCTTTTTAGGCACTACAAATATGGCTTATGTACTTCAGGAGTTATTAGAAGGTTCCTGTGCTCTAACTAATCAAAGACATACATTAGGAAAATGCATGTAGACTTTGATGAGCTGTCATTTCCTTCTCCTGACTTCTTCAATAAAAGTATCTCTGATCCATTAAGATGTTTTTAAATAGTTTGGATGACTGTTCTTGAACAGTTTCAAATAACCCTCTTGTTATTGATTTCCCAGGTGAATCCAGATGGTGAAAGAAAGGATGGGTCCAGTGGTCCATTTGATCAAATATGCAATGCTCGCTTACCTAGAGCACTTGATCCACATTCAGTTCCATCTGAAGAGCTTGCAGCTTCTCTGGGGTGAATTCTTCTTACCATTAGAACTCCACTTTTTTTGGGCATCTCGATTTTTGGGATTCCTAATTTCGCGGACAATGTTGCCATTAGGTTGACAAAGTGTCCGTGCATACTTTTTAGAAATTTTGTTCGTCTACGTGAGATTCATGATATTGGTTTTTCAATCATTGAATTGAGAATCTCCATTTCTTTCTTTTTTTTTAATGTTGCAGAAGGGGTCTCTCCATGTATGAGATTCACTTTGTTTAAATAATGGTATTTAGTAGAACAAGTGCTGATGCATCAATCTGATCTCTTTTTGTACAAATTAACTGTATAATTCGTCTCTGGTTGTATGACAGGTACATGGTTCAGCTTCTAAATCTTGTTGTCCCAAACTTGGCTGCTCCAGCCCTTCATAATTGTGGTTTTGCGGTAAGCTTTGATGGATGAATTGAATAAGATTGACCATAAGCAATAGTAGAGCTTTTATTTCATAGTCTAAGCACCAAGATCCTAATAATCATGCACATACTTGCATTAAGTTCTATCAAAAATGAAGTCTCTATCTACATATGTATGTATTGTGCACACATGCATGTATCACAAATACAGACATACATATGCCAATGTATGAGATAAATGGCAGAAACCTATGCTTATTTTGTTGCAAGAATGTTGCATCTTACCTGGTGATATAACCTGCTGGTTACCCCAGTATTGCTTTCTATTTTCACTGGGTGCTTTTCATGCCAACTCCCTCTTATCCTACTGTTTTATTTCGATATTTTAATTATTGTTGTTGCACTTATACTTCAGGGTTCCTGCTCACGCATATGGCAGCGAGATTCATATTGGGATGCACGTCCATCCTCACAAAGGTGCTATATTGGGAAAGGATTTTTTAAATAATTAAAATTCTTGTTTACATTACATGATGATTACAGGCCTTTTGTGCAGCAAAGAGTATCCACTTTTTATTCCAAGGCAGAACTTCTGCTCTGGTGGTGACGAAAATTCATGGTCTGACAGAAGCTCCAGCAATTTTGGTGTTGCTTCTGTGGAATCAGAAAGGAAACCTTATTTAGATACTTCTGGAAGTAGTAGCTTTAATTATTCTTCTGCTTCTCTGCATTCTGTCGAAACTCACAAGGACCTGCAGAAAGGGATATCACTACTCAAAAAAAGTGTGTCATGCATTACAGCTTATTGCTATAATTCCTTGGGCTTGGATGTACCTTCTGAAGCTTCCACTTTTGAAGCATTTGCAAAATTGTTGGCCACTCTATCTTCTTCAAGGGAACTGCGATCTGTTTTCTCATTGAAGATGGCGTGCTCAAGGTATAATTTCAGTCATCTTGTTCTAGATGAGTTCACATGTATTGTTTCCAGGTTGTCATTTTAATTTTCACTCATCTTTTTCCCTATTCTAGTTAGCAACTTAGTATACCTTTTCATTATTCTAGGTATATAATGTTGCTATTTTAATTAGAGATCCCTGTTCTGTTGATTCCTTTGGAACTCATTGATAGACTTGCTTTACCACTGCTTTATGATATGGCACATGGACAAAAATTTTTCAGCTGAGAGTGGTCGCACGGTTGGATTAATAGTCAAAGACATAATAGGTTGCATGCTTAATTGTGAGGAGGAGGCAGGTTACTTTGAAAAACCTGTTCTGTGAAAGGTTATATAAAAAGCAATTCAACCGAAATAGAGGGCAACAAAATCTGATCCTGCTTCTAATAGATTCACTCTTTTGCAAATCTTGAAATTTCAATCATTATTTGACCAAACTATATTATCATGTGCACTGCCACCATAACTAACAACTTGAACATTAATCTTTCTTAAGATGTTTTTAATGAGAAAAACATCACTGCTTAGAAGTGAAAAGTGGTGGCTTTTTACTGAAAAATGCTACGCTAACATGAAAAATCAGGGTTGCTGCTTGTTTAGAGGTGAAGACCAATGTACCAGGTTAATGAGCCCCCTTATAAGCAAAGGTTTAGGTGCTTGAACCCTGATTTTTAAGGGTGGTTTGTGAATGTTGGGTTAGCATTGTTCTGTTTTCTAGATGATAGCAAGGATGCAAATAGTGGGGTTTTTTATCAGTGCTTGTAAAGAAACCAGACTCCACAAAAGTGCAGCCTTCTCTATGCAGTCTGAAGTGCGAGAGTATGCATACTCAGATGATATCGGAAGTTTTTGTTGTCATTTGGAAATTCCATTCTTTCTGTGATCCGTATCATCCCTTAAGTGGGAAAAAAACCCAAAACGGATGCCTATATGCTTGCATGCATGCACGCAAAACTGGAATGTGCATATGCAAAAACTCCCATCCTTCAGTTGACAAGATGGTGAGCATGAGGCTTAGGCATCACATGTAAATGCATTTGAAATAACTACTGCGAACAGTTTAATATGTGATTACTTGATCTGGAAATAAAACAACTATGTTGTCATAATTTCTTGTTCATATTTATAATTTTCAGGGAACAATGCTGCTTGCAGTGATGATGTCTCTCTTCCTCTTCTTTTGGTGTATAATGCTTCTCCTTTATGATTTACAGATCCGATAAGCAAGCTCAGCAGCTGAACAAATCAGTATGGAATGTAAATTCAGCAGTCTCATCAAGTAGTTTAGCGGAGAGTACGCACACAACAATAATGGTAAGCCATAACTATATATATATATATATATATATATTGTTTGTCCCCTTAAGTCTGTGTAATCTCATAGTTAGTGAACTTACTGTTTGTCAGCCAAATGCCCGTGACAATCACCTCTCAAACTCTGCTGCTAGTTTTCTTTACTCTGTTGAGATGATCGAGTCAGGAAGATCTGAAAGCCTTGTGGAAGGTTGGGATCTAGTGGAGCACCCTACATTACCCCCGCCACCATCGCAGGTTGAAGATGTTGAACATTGGACGCGGGTTATGTTCATAGATGCTACAAAAAAATAGCAAGGCACCGGCTGCTCTTTCACAATGCCTCTCCATGTGTCTTCGATGTGCATAACTAATCTCTAACCAGTTTTTCTGGCTGTTGTTGTCTTTACCTTGTTTTATAGCGCAAAAGTATAGCTCCTGATTTTATCCAACAAATTAGTTCTTAGCTGGGAAAAGCTCATTCCTTCATGTACAATAATACTATAGTAATGGCAATTTACTTCAATTATGCGAGTTGGACCGAGTCTTAAGCTGCTGTTTGGATGATGACTCCGTGGATCAGTTCCTTGGTGCAGCTTACGTTTTGTGTTTGGTGCTCCGCCTGACCATTGATGGAGGGTGTTTAGTAGTTAGTAATTGGTTTTGCAAAAAAAAAAAAAAAAAAAAAAAAAAAAAAAAAAAAAATCTCAAACCATTCAAGGCGGCTTTTCTGCCATCCAGAATCCAGTTTCAGAAGTTTTTGTTTGCCAAGTCTAACGTCCAATATGAAATTATTAACACAAAATGAAGATATAACATATAAATATTTATGAAAATATTTAAATAATAAAGTATTATGCTATAATAATTGTTAAAAACTAAAAGATTTAATATTATAATAATAATTAATATTATGTTTATAAAATAAATGAATCAATAAATATTAAATATATGTGATATTTCAACCCGTAATTATTTAATATTATGATAATATTAAATAATAATTATAAATAATGTAATATTATTTATTAATAGATAATAAATAATATTAATATTATTAATATTATAAATTAATATTATTAATAGATAATATAGGTATATATTTATCATAATATTAATAATATTATTAATTATTAAATATAATTAAATTAAATATTTTATTATAATAAATAATTACTATTAATAATAGTAATAATATTATTAATAATTTACCTATAATAATATATAATTATATTTTACTAAGCTAAAATTAAATAATAAATTTACTGTATATTATGCATATATACCTATCAATTTTATAATTCATAATTTATAAAACGAATATCCCATTCGATAATTGAAAGTTTCAACCACTAAGAATCCTAGTGAACCTAAAAAAAGAATATAGGCCTAGAAAAAATTACTTGTTTTTCGAAATTCCGTTGTAAGTTTTATCCATATATGTTTTGATCATCAATTTATACTCTACTAGATTCGGTTGCATTCGATTGGAATTGAGAAAATAACCCATTTACTTTTTTGATTCCGAAGAAACTTTCATTAACTAGCACTATTCTGATGTAAACCGTTAGAAGTAATTTGTTAGATACATTGACTTTCCATTTAAATAAAATATTTATTGATCTATTTTTAATCGACTATACTTGCATATACATACATTTATGCGGATATTATATATCCGCATAAATGCATAATAGTTCTTTCATTTGTATTCGAAAAGAGTCATATATCGTACCATATTATAATACACTAATAAATATCTATATTATGATCTAGTTTTGAAATAAATTGATGAGATTTGTTCTCATGGAAGACAATTTTATTTTTTTGGACATGAAGAGATAAAGAAGCCATTGCAATTGCCAAAAATACTAGGCCTACTAAAAGCACAAAAATAGAAGGTAAGTTGAGATCTATCATAAAATGGGTGCCTCGATTTAATATTTCTATCTATTAGTTTAATATTTCTATCTATTAGAAAGAGAAAGATATATATCTAATTATATATATCTAATTATATAAGTATATCTATTTTAAGTATATATCATAAACTTTATTTTATTTATAATTTTATTATAAATAATTATATATATATTATATTAATATTTAGAAATTAATATAATATTTATTAATTAATATAATATTTACTGAGTACTTAATTTAATAAATAATAATAAGTAATTAAGTTAATAAGAATAAGAAGTAGTAGTTAATAAGTGTAAGGAACGTAGAATTAAATAAATTAAGGAATGTAGAACTAAATAAATTAAATGTATCAATTCATCTTTTTACGCGAATATATATGATAATTTGCTTTATTAATAGATTTTACATGACTAAAATTTCGTCTCTTTTCTTTATTAAAAAGAAAAAGTGTATTCAACCTAGATAAAAAACTGGTGAACTCCTGCCGCGCGCCGACGCTCGTACATACGCGTTCGCCCAGGTGCGCGTAACCCAACCCATGCGCTAAGCGCTAAAATCTGGTGAATTCCTGCCGCGCCACGAATAGAACGCGAAGATTCCTGCCGCGCCACGAATAGAACGCGAAAACCGCGGCTCCCAAGAAGCCTAAAATCCTCCCAAAACAGCGGCTCCCAAGAAGTCTAAAATCCTCCCAAAACGTGGTTCGCCGCTCAGCCTAAAATCGTCCCAACACGTCTTCCGCCGTCTTCCGCCGCTTCTAAGCTACTGCCGGGTGAAGAGATGAGCGTCCAGAACGGCGACGGCAACGACTCCGACGAGGGAGAAGTCTTCTTGGACGACGAAGACATCATCCAAGAGATCCCTGTCGACGAAGAAGGTCCAAAATCTCTTTTTTTCCTCCTCACTTATTCCTCTCCAATCTTTATCCCTCTCTGTCGTTTATTTATTTATTTTTTCTTTTTTATGGGATGCAGATCTTCCAGACCGGGATGATGAAATGGATTCAGATGTCGATGGTATGTGAGTTTTACTTAGTTCGTTTGGATTTTCTTTTTTTTTTTAATTCATGGTGAAATTATTGGGAAAAAAGGTATGATTTTCTTGTTTTGAAAAGGGCCACGAAAAATCTTTTTGTCTCAGTTGCTTTGGAGTTTTTTTTTTGGTCAAATTTAGAAATGCATTAATGAACCTAGGTCTTGTTGATTGATTTATTTTGTCAATTGCCATGGTGAATATAGTTATTTTGTTTTTTTTTTTAAAATAATTAGTAAAGGGTCGATGAAGTTGGGTCGTTCTATTACCTGCAATAAGTTTAGAATAAACATGACAAGTTTAAATATCTCTGCATGGTTATATTTTAGCCTGTCAAAGATTTCATCTTTTGTGTACAAGTGCTGTTGACAAGGAAGTTTCTTTTATCGGGCTATAAAATTTCTCTTTGATTTATTGTTACTATGAATTGACAGTGTTAGTCAGCCCTATTTTTTTCATTCAAGATTAGTGGTTAAGACATTCTGTCATTTTTCTTGTAGACGAAGCTGATGATTCTACCTACATTTTCAAGGGCCATTCAAGTATGTTCTTTCCTTGATGCCTTGCATTGTTTTAAACAGAATTGCTGGTATCTCTTAAACATTAGACATAAACTTATGCATTCCTATTGATCATTTGTTCTTGTATTTTCTTCATATTCAAGAAGAAAATATTCTGATTACTAATCATTTCAAGTATGTTCTTTCCTTGATGCCTTGCATTGTTTTAAACAGAATTGCTGGTATCTCTTAAACATTAGACATAAACTTATGCATTCCTATTGATCATTTGTTCTTGTATTTTCTTCATATTCAAGAAGAAAATATTCTGATTACTAATCATTTGAATTGGCTAGCTTAGCTTAGTTTTAATAGAAGAGTTTGGAAAAGATTAAGATTGAGTTTGCCAAAAAGAGGATTGTCATTGGAGGTGGTTTCAGCTTATTTCAGTTGTTATATGCCAATATTATAGTTGAAATATATTCTTTTAATGCAAATTACTTTGGTCTCTAATATGTATAATATAATGATGAATTTTTAATCCATAAATATGACTAAAGTATGATATAATATTTATTAATATAGTTATTTTTATTTAGAACTTAATCAAGCTAGGCTTGACTGCCTAGCTCTAGGTCAGCTTGTTTACTAATCAAGTGAGCTTACTTTGATCCAAATACAATAATTGCATGAATAGTTTGTTCATCTGAAAGACTTAAATCCTGTAGATCTATGTTATGTTTCTCCTTACATGGCCATTCCTATCTTTATGAATTTGGGTATCAAATCTTCATCTCTTTGATCATCTTGCATCAATTTTGCTCAAGGAACTTGGGCTCAAGTACTATTGCGACCAAATTGGTATAACTGATGCCCTTCTTCTCTTTCCTATCATGTGAGGGCTCAAGGAAGCAGAGCTATGAGAGTTGATGGTACATATATTGGTCAAAAAGAAGGGGCAGATAGGGGAATATATCATATATGGGTTTTGTTTGTGGAACTTGGGACTGTTAGATCAACTCTTTGTGTCTTATTCATGGGATAAAATCATAGAAATGCAGTGGAACAAATTCTTAGCCATGAGAAAACTTTGTTTAGTTTAAAGAACATTCTTTTCTGGAAATTGGAATGGAAATACCAATAATTCAAAAGGTGGTCTATGTGGCTGCACATTCATGTGGCTCAATGGCCACCCTATGACCCAAGGTGCCCATGAGGATGGTCCAGCATTTCACATAATGCTGGTTCTCGCACATGCAGCTTTGGCAGTTGTGGGTCAGGTTAGGTGTGTGGGTTTGGTACAATGGATCATGTCATGCGAAAGTTTGTGCTAGACTTCGTTGCCTCGTTTTGAGTGTTAACAGTAATTAAACCCTAAATGCAAATAGATGGCTGGTAGTGGGATGTCGGGTAGAGGACAAATGGGGGAGGTAGCAAATGATGTTATTCAAGTATCTTGTTCGTTCTTTACTCTCTTCCACTTGTTTTGCCTTCTTTCCTTCTCTCCTTGCCGATCCCACATCATCCTTGCCACCTCATTCTCCTCCCAATTTTCTTTTTCATCCTCTAACTCCCTCACTATCTTGATCTCCCCACCTTATCACCTTTTGTCTACCTCTCCTGTGTTTCCCTCCCTTTTCTTCTTTACGCAACTTTTAAATAATTGTGGAAGTGTAGAGTTAAGTTTTTCCAATTTGATAAAATTATTTTTACTTGATTTTATTTATCTTATGGCTATCATTTATTTTAAAAATATTTTCAGACATTCTTCATGAGTTTTTTTTGGGAAGCTAGATGGTGTTCGATGGTACTTCTAAGTTTGAAGAGCAGGTGATAATAGTTTAAATTATGAATCTTATTAATTGTTTTTCTTGAAAGATGGATGTAATGTCATCTCCTTTCTTATTTGCAACCTCAAAAGTCTCATGATTTTTTTTTGGTTTAAATTTATCCTTGCTTATGTAAGTTATGCCTTTGTTCATAAGATGAGGATCCTATAATTGATAGTGAGCAGAAGGAATAAGAATCTAAACAAAAGATGGAAGAAAGGATTAGTTAGAGCATTATGTGGAAAGAATAGAAAGGGAATTACTGGACTAGACAAAAGAGATTTAAGCAATCCACTGCAAATGAAGATAAGCCTCTCTTTAGTAATTATATTGTATAACAAAATGATTTTGATGCCAGATTCCTCGCAAAACATATCAAGCTTTAAATGAAACTAGAACAAATTTGCTTGATCAAGCAATAATTATTATCATGTTTGTTATTGTTATTGTACCTACTATATTGTATAATGTGACAATAATGAGGCCAGCTTTATGTGACCAGCTGAGAAAAGTGAAGCTCCCTTCACATATGCTGTATATTTTATTCAAGGTTTTAAATCTCATGAGATGAGGCTATCCTGTTTTTTTTTTTCATAAAATAGGGCATCATCGTCCCACCTTGCCTAGACACTTGAGATAAGGGGTGTCCCTAGATACGGTCATTGGGATGCTGGGATAATGGTTGGGTGGTTCCATGATATTTGGGAGGACAATCTGTCTCGGCATCTCGTAGGATGTCTCGCTAGGACCTGAAACCATAATTTTATAAAAAGCCTTAATGTATTAGCAGCCTGGATATTTGTGTTGGGCCTCTGTACTTAATATGCTTTATTCCCTATTGGTTTTATCTCAAAAATTCAAATTAGAATCCTAGATTATTTTTCCTCTCTTTTCCTATGCATGATAAAATTATGTTCACAAATGCTTTCCCAGCTCTATTTTTCTTTTATCTTTCATGAGAGCCTAATACATGTGATGCACATTTGAAGAATCCTTTTGAATTTGTGAGAATTCCAATTAGAGAAGGAAACTTGAAAATTGTTTACTAAAGCTTTTTTTTTTTTGTTGGGGGGGAGGGCGTGCGAACATAGCACAGGGGTGGAAGATCATCTTTTTTAGGTTGGGGGTGGCTATAGGCTTTGAGACCAACCTTGAAGCCTTTCTCATCGTATGTTTGAAGTAGATTGGTAGATATCTATCAAGTTGCAAGAAGAAAATAGGAAAAAATTGATGGTTAGATCCTTCCATTTTATTTGGTTTCCCATGTACAATTGATCAGAAGAGGGGAAAAAAAGGTTGCTTTGCATATGCTGGACTCTAGTTACCTATAATGGTACAATTGCATATGAATTGAGACATTCCTCTTTTGAGCATGCGTGGCCAGTTTCTTGTCTAGATTAAACTACTTGTTGACAATGCATTAAGTAGAGGCACTGATGACTTGTGATCTACTTGGATTGATTATAAATGGATTTGAATAATCCTTATAATAGGAACATTCAGGTTGTTGAATCAGGACATTATTATTATTTTTTTGCTTATTATTTGTAATATGCCCATGTTTTTTTTTTTTGTTGCCATCGTATTTATGGTTCAAAATACTGTATCGAACCCTATCAACCAAGGGTGGGTACGGTAGATGCACATGTTATATTGACAAAAGTTATGGAGCAATTCCCTTTGACATGGTTGATCCACCCTCATAGTTACCTTTTTTGGCCTCCAAAATTGCTTTCTTAGCCCTTTTCCTATCTTTTATTGTATGAACATTAGGGTTTTGCTAGAATTATGGTGTATCAATTTTAAGTTCCCTATTTGTGGATTTGGATACCATTGAAGTTTTTCTATTGCATGTTTACAATGCAGCATCACATAACCTGGAATTAAAGGAGTGTCTGAAATATTGTGTTAAAATTAACAATTGAAATGCATTTTGGTTACCGTAAATCACTATTCTAATGATCTGATTTGACAATTAACAAAGAAATAAATACATTTATAATATTATTGAATAACCATGATAATCTTTTTAATTCATTATATAGCACCTCACAATGATTCAAGTCGCGACGGAATAGGCTAAGATGGCTGATATATATCGTTTCAAAGAGATTCGAGGATCGATTTCGATTATCTTGTCCCATCTTGTTTTGGCCATAATACATTATAGTATTACTTTTAAATAGATCTAATTTATCATAAAGATATAACTTTTGTAGTTCAAATATGTTTAAAAATTGAATAAAACACTAAAGCTTCACACATATTTTTATTTAAAGAAAAAAGCATCCCAGGTAAATATTAGAGTGCCTGATTGGGTCGGAGATTGAGACAAAATGGGATGCAGTGCATCTCATTTTGTAGAAAAATTAGGACACCTTTAACCTACAAGATTTAAAATCTTAGCGCCTCACATTATTCCCATTGAGTGCCTAGATGCTTGTAGATTTTACTAGTAGACACTAGGTTGACATTGTACATTTTGACAAGCATATCCAAAAATTGGTCACCAAGCAGTGGCGGACCTTGGAACATTTTTTTTTTAAATTTTTTTTGGGTGGGGGAGGGGAGGTGTGGTGGTGCTGCACACTAAAAGTGTTAGCATATGTTATGACATATAAATATGTTTTTGTAGATAAAAAAATCATGATTTATCATCAAATATCATATGGAAACAAAAGAATCATATCTTCAACAATTAAGATGGATTTGTGCTAGCATTGACAAAAATGACAAATCATTCTTGGGAATCAAAGCTGAGCTAAGAGTCAAAAGCTCCATTGCTTACTCACTAAATTAATTATTTAGCTCTTGCAATTGCTTGTTAATCGTAACAAGAAATATTTCTATCCGAAAATAATGCTCTGCTGTAATTTGATCTTGTTGGTGGTGAGATCAGCCTCGACAAGCAATATAAGGAGCACTCATTATATGGCCAGATCTTGGTAGGGAAATGGGGCCTTCTGACCCCTTGGGGCCTAGTACTGGAGATAAGAAAGTTAGGCTTATTCTACGCTTTAAAAACAGAGCTTCATGGCAGCATTTATATGATGTTACTCCCAAAATAGTTTCGGTTTTTCAAGTAAACTATCCCAACCATCTTCTCTCAATTTTTGAATGAGTGCTTTGGTAGTTGAGACTAAATGCATAGCATTGACCATGTCTTGGGACTATTGCTGCAAGGCCTGAGACAAAGTATCTGTAATTCCCATAATTTCTTACATCAAATGTAAAATAAACATAAACTCAAATGGGGTCATGACATTTATAGCAGCATCAGCATCTTCGTGTTGAGAATAAGAAGATCCATCATCAATAATATTTTGGAGAACTATTTAAGTTGCATCAAACATCTCAATGAAGCTGCAAACAGAATTAAAGTGAGAACCCCACCATGTATCTCCAGCTTGTCTTAAAGTGCCAATTTGATTTACTCCTTTATCGGTTTCAAGTTCCTTAATAGCTAGCAAATGTGCAATTTCAGTGGTTTTGACTACTTGTAATTCATCATGACGTTTGCTAGAAGCACTAATAATATTGACAATGAAACTTAAGTTTAAAAAAAACTGATGAACAGGAATAACTTCTCTAGAATCAGCAACAAGTGCAAGTTGTAACCGGTGAGCAAAACAATGTACATCATATGAATATGGACAATCATTAAAAAATAATGAATAGCAATATAATGAGCACTCATTATATGACATATTCTTTTGTTATTTTCTTCTTTATCAGTAGTTCTTTGCTTGAAAAATGAATCAATAGTCTTATGCTTAACCATGATATAGTTTTGAAACCTGAAAATTATCAATTTATTAATTTAGTTATATCATAGAAAATTTCTAATTAATTAACTAGAAGTTTTTATAGCGCATAAAAAATAAAATGTTCTTTCTACATTAGATGTATTACATATCATGTCACTCTTACAAATACATCACCACATCAACAAAGCAATAACTTATAATAATTTTTTTGTAAGTAATAAATAATTTATTTGCACTATATAAAAAAGATTTTTTTACCTTATTCTTCCAAAGCTAAGCCGGTCAACGTTGTCTCCAAATTTCAAGCATTAACTTTGCAAATAATTATTCTGTAAAAAATTAAAATTTATTCAATAAAAAATTTAATGAATAATATGCTTTTAATTCTTGTTTTATACTAATATGTTAAGAGGAAAAAAAAGACAAGAATGCTCAACTCATCATTGGACGTGGTCATTTGAAGGAGATGTGTGGTAGGTGAATGAAGTTGCGAAGGACTCAAGCCTTAGGGACACGAGTCAAGAGGGAATCTATTAAGGCAAAGCAGTGAAAGCAACTTGCCATGGTCCGCCAAATCGTTTCAAATTGGATGGTTCGGGGCAAACCAAATTGGTCCAGAATTGGACGGTTTGGCTTGTCAGTTCAGTATATAGGGAGAGAATCGACCAAACCGACCCAAATTGACCGAATTAAACCATCCTAAACTAAATCGAAGCATCCGGTTTGACTTGATTTCGGACAGTTTATGGCTTGAGACCTCTGCTCCACCTAATCAGTACGCTATCAGTACGGTTTAGTATGCTTCGTACCGAAACGATATCGATTTCCAGCATGGTGAACCATTTATTTCTTGACAATGACGGCTACAAAGCTCTTTTTTTTTGCGAATGCATATACGGCTAGAGTTTTGGTCTTTTGGATATGGGCCTCCCTTTTTATATAAGATGAGAAAGCCCTAACGGCCTTAAAACACCACATACTGCCTTTTTTCTAAAAGAATTGGTTCTATAAACGGTAAACAATTTCCAAATTCTTTTTGGGGGGTCCATAGGCCCCCTAGTCTCTTAAAAGGTTTGCCTCCAGCACCAAGCTGCCGTTCTACAAACATATCAAAAAATTAATTTAAACAGATGCTGTATACTTGGGCTATTTTAGATGGACATGATTTTTTGGTGTAGATTTTGGGAATCAAGTGATCAACCCAAAATTTCAATTTTCCTTGATTTTGTGATTTTGTTCGTGGATCAGTTAGACTAATGCTCTAAGGCATCGATTTGGTGATTGAGGTCCATTAAATCTATTAACAATATAGACCCCTCATTTGTTTTCCAACTCAAGACTAATTTATGCTTGTATTTAAAATGGAAAAAGGAGGAGAGGGCCAGGACATTGTTCTAATCTGAAAAATAAATATTCTTGTTTGAAGCTTGAGGAAAGTGTGCTTGGATAACTTGCTTCTTCTCCTTAGCTTGTTCCAACCTTGAAGTGGTGGCGAATGAGAAAAGGGTCATTCCTAGTTGTACTGGGTAGGACCTCTTGGTTAGATCTGGTTCCGTGGAAATACAGGCCTGATCTACATTGATTTGGGTTGATATGGATGGTTAGCCAGGTTTGGCTGGCTCTAGGGTTTACCAGCCCCTCCTGTACCAGCTTATTTGGTAAGCATTGGATCCTTTTGATATCAAAGAGTTTCTTCTTAGAGAGCGATGTCCATGTAGCATACCGATGTTGTTGTTTGAGTATCAGGGCAGGTACTTGAGGCTATATTGAATGGTTTGGCAATCACAGGTGACAACTCCAATTCTATCCTTTCCTCTTTGTTAGGATAGCAAATTAGAAGGTTAATCTCTTGTTTTTAAAGCATCAAACTGTACATTTTCTTATTAAAGCATAATATCAATGGAATTTCTACTAGTTAGCCTTGTTGCTAGGGACATTTTAAGAGAAAAAACAAATACATGGAAATATAAGAGGAGCAAACTAATGGTATTGATTGTATATATCAATTATTAATATCAATGCACAATTAAAAGATTCTATCTGGGGTTGATGCTCAAGTTGGCCAAACCAGATTCTCATCAGATGTTTCATTTTGCTGTTTATGTATTATGTTTGGTTTGCACTGGTTTTAACCTGAAAATGGGCTTTGTTTACATGACTTCATGAGGCTTTTTTGATTGTTTTTGAGAAAACCATGCTTGTTGCTGCTTAGTGCTTCTGTTAGTCTTCTATTTGCTTACATAAAAATAATTTAGAACAATTTGTAAAATGTTCTGACTGCTGCATCTGTGTTGATGTAGATGAACTCTACACTATTGCTTGCAGTCCAACAGATGCATCTCTTGTGGCTACAGGGGGTAGGGATGATAGAGGATTTTTGTGGAAGATTGGTTCTGCAGATATGAGCATAGAGCTTAAAGGTTTGTTCTCTAAGAGAGACTGGTTTCAGCAATGGAAACTTGGCTTTACTATTTATTTCTTTTTTTCTTTACCTCAGTAAATTCTAGGAAACATGATTTGCTACTGGCAATCTTTCCATCCCTAATTTACTGATAGCTTTCTTTTTGATTCTTTGATACCTTTGAATGAGGGTTTTATTACCATTTCTAACTGACAGATCTTACAATGGATTTGAAATTGTGTGAAATCAGGAATGGTGTTTGAAAGATTGCTATTTGACCATAGTATGAGTTATGAGCCCATCAAGTGGCCTAGTGTCAGGAAGACCCGGACCTGGGCACCTTCAAAACCGGACACTGGGAGACCATATGACATGGATGTGTCCGTGACTATGTACAATTTCATTTTAGTTGACAATTGATTGGACTAAATGTTTTGTAATTTGATAGAATTGATAAAACTTTCACTAATTTTATAGTAGACTGGTTACTGATAGAATTGATATAAATGGTAGAAATTGATATGCTACTGTGATGACATCATGTTTTACTAGCTTGAATTGTCAAGAAATGTCCAAATATCAGGGCACATCAAAAAACTTAATTCTTGGGATATACATATAATTGATACCATGGTCGTTATCTGTCCTTTGTAGTCTCGAAGTTGTTAACACAATGCTTAGTTATCATATAGAAAGTATGAGGAGTTGTAATCCATATAACTGATGAATAAATAGTTACCGGTATACTTACTTTAGGTATTGAAAGGTAACTCTGACAGATTATGTCTCTGCATTTGTATTTGTGATTTGAAATGGTTTGGTTAAGTATCTATACACGTATACTGAATCAGTTATGTTTTTGATATGTTGCTTACATTTGCTGCCTCATGTTTTATTAGGCCCATAGTACTTTCATAGTTTTATATGCAGATGGTGCGGCAATTTTTTTTCTACTAATATATTCATTTTGTTGGGTTGAATCATTTGATATCAATTGAGAAAAATCTTGGCTTTGACATGTTTCTGCTAGCAAAATTGTGGTCTTCTGGTATACAGATTCTTTGAATCATAAACTCATATGTTTAGAAAGTCTACCTATTGGGATTGTGACATAATTTGGTATTTTGCTCATTTTCTGTTGCAAAGATGAAAGCTATTCCTTATATCAATTTTTGTCCTGTTTCCTTGACGACAATACTCTTTGGAAATTGGAAGCATAGAAGTGCTTTTGGAGGTTGTTTGGTGTTTTCATGAATGCATATTGCTACTCAATAAGGCAGTCTATGCCCATCAATTGGTTTTTTAGGTTTTGAGACACGTCTATCTTTTGTCCAAATATGTATCATCCAGAAATTCAACTTTGATTCAAAGTGCTGATGACTTGATATAAGTTTGAGAACCTGCCATTAAGCTATCTTAGCCTTTGTCACAATGTTTTCCTTTAATCTGATCCCATATGACAGGGACAAGGCTGCTTGATTAAGGTAGGTTGCTAATCTATAATATCCAATGCAAGGTTTGAAATTCCAAGCAGTTTGGCACTTACCTTGGTTTATACTGTACCGAGGCCTTCTCAATACAGGGCGGCTTGATTGGTTGGAGGAGACTCGATTTGGATGAAAGGTATCTGAATAGCTTGGATCAAAAGGGCAAATTGATCAGTTCTAGGGTGGATCTAGGTTAGTTCGCCCTGAACATTCCTTGGACTGCTCTCGAACTAAGCGATATGCTTGCATATCATTAAGGAAATGGATTAAGGATGATTATCTCTTGTTTTGCACCGTTTTGAAGGTGGAAACAAGAGAAAGAGGGATCAGCTGTAGCAGGTGTTTTTCACACTAGGTTTACCTATCTGTAACTATTTCTGCACTAGTGATATATATTTATGGTGACAAAATCTAATCCACAATCAGTGTGATTTGGATGTGCTTAGCTTCCACCCAAGCTAAGCCCTGAAGTCAGCATAAATTGCAAATTAGTTTATCTATTTTGTAATTAAAAATGTTCATGTGTTAAAAGAATGTTGTCTTAAATTTTAAAAAAGAAGATAAATCGATGCACTGAAAGAAATAAGATGAGTGCTCTAAGAAAGTGCGTACAATGAACTTGAACTTGAAGACATGCTATTAAAATTTTGAAAGTGGAAAATGTAGATAAAAATAGATATCTATAATTAAGGGTTTGTTTGGCATCTTTTTATTTCTTATTTTTATTTTTAAAAATAAAATCACAAAAATTGAGGCAAAAATATGTTTGGTGCTATTGCTTTTATTTTTTCTATTTTTTAAAAAGTTATTTTCATTATTTCTAAATAAGTAAAAAAATTCTTACTTTCATTATTTTCGAAAATAAGAAACTGGTGTCTTTTACTACCGTCATCAACAGTACCTACACTATCACTAACATCGTAGCCATTGCCACTGCTGTTGTCTCCAATACCACCATCACAGTCGCTGTCATCTTCGCTACCATCATTATTGCAATAGCCATCATGGTTTTTGATGCCATTAAGATTCGTCAAACCGAGAATTGGTACCGGTATGGTTCAGTATAAGGCTTACTGTATCGAACCGATGGCATGTTGAACATTCTGTACCAAATCAACGACATGCTGGTTAGGTGAACTGGAAGGTTTCAACCCATAAGCTACCTTATATTGAGCTGAATCAGGTGGTTCAGCATAGTGCAGGATGGTTCAATATGGTACAAGATTAACATGAGGCTGGCACGAAGCTATTTTAGGCTACATAGGGCAATTTGAGGCGATACCGACCCCGTACCATTTCGAGATGGTTAACCGTATCGGTTCATCCAATCATATCCAATGCTCCAATCTAAAGTTTCATCTGTACCTAAGTAAAGCATTAGGATATGGATTCACTGATTGAATCAAATGTTCTTTTATGAAATACAGCTTGGTGAGAACTTTAAGATGGGGAAAATTATGTGTAGCTAGAAGGCCCATGGCACCAGAAAAGATGTTTTTGCCATGTACTTCATTTCTACTAATTTGAAATTATAGATTGTTTTGCTAAAGAGTGTCAGGTGTTATAGGAAGTCTTTTGGTTACTGGCTCAAAATATTTGTTATATACTCTTCAAATTATAGTCAAGTTCAAAGTCATGATGAGAAATTTGGTTTCTTCTTTTTTTTTTTTATTATTTACTTATGGCTGGTCTAAGTACCCTCGGTACCATTATGTTGAAAAATTCCTTGGGTAAAGAAAATCTTGTTCTCCTGTAGATCTCTTAACTTACTGATAAGTGATAAAGCAATGCCAGTCCTTGTGCATGCATATTACCTGTAACTTAGTATCAATTTTTTAAATCAGCTTTGGTTTCTTGATCTTGATTAAAGCTGTCATACAGTTCTCTTGGACCTGGATATGGACTTTCTACTCTGAGGATGCTGCTGGAATATGCCATATGCACTTTTCTTCTGGATATGAACATTTTTTTCATGTTTATTGGTTGGTGTATATTGTATTGGACCATACTTGGGTGCCGTGTCTCAAATAAGATTTGTTCATGTTTTGTAGAGTGGTGTGTGGATGTACATGCTTCGAAATGCTTGCATCCGTGCATTTCATATAGCAATCAGCTGACTATCTCTATAGTTGTTCATTCTGTTGCTTTCTGTACTCAGGTCACCAAGATACTGTCTCTACCATAGCCTTCAGCTCTGATGGGCAGTTACTTGCTTCTGGAGGTTTTGATGGAGTCATAAATGTATGGGATATGTCTTCAGGTAGTCTGAAGTGTACGCTTGAAGGTTCCAGAGAAGGCTTTGAGGTGAGATTTATGAATACCTGATGGAATTGAAGTAATTTGCTTTTTTTTTTTTTTTCTTTTCTTTTACTTGTTGACTGTATGGCTCTGAATCCTTTCATTTTGAACTGATCAGTGGCTCAAATGGCACCCAAGAGGGCACTTGATAATAGCTGGGTCAGAAGATTCAAATGTATGGATGTGGAATGCTGACAAAGGTGCCTGTCTCAATACGTTCTCTGGTCATGGTAGCAGTGTCACCTGTGGTGATTTTACTCCTGATGGTACTTAAATAATTTGGTAAATTGTTGGTGTTTCTTGATTACAATCAAAATACCAAATAAGGCTGATCAACTTCCGTATCATGGTTCTTTGAAGGTAAGATCATTTGTAGTGGTTCTGATGATGCATCATTAAGGATATGGAACCCTCGAACTGGGGAGACTATCCATGTTGTTAGAGGTATGATATCTGTCTTCTTCTGAATTCTCCTTTCATACTTGCTGAATGCTTGTTGTTGGTCTAATATGGACATGAATACTTGTGTATGCCCTGGTGGGACAGTAGGTATTGTTTGGTCGGTTATGTTGGGTTGGTAGCCTGTAAAGTTGAATAAAACTAAAGGAATCTCCTATAGGAGTGAGCTACTGGGAGTACTTGAATATGCAGGACATGAAAAATCATAGTACTTGGTGATTTAAATCATAATTTAAGCTTTGAGGCTTAGGTTTATGGCTTTTATCTTATAATGTTATTTTACCAACTATGGAATGCCATGAAGTTTCTGTTAATATTTGCATGGTTTTGACTTCCAAGTTAAAACCATCATGTGTATTAAATGAAAATGAGTGATATCTATTATATTAAAATTGGGGACTTGAAAGATAACATAAATCATGTGATTTGGAGCGCAAAAACAGTAGTTATTAAGTCCGGATAAATTGAATGTGCAAGCGACCATTCTACCTTTGTGCAAATTGGCTTGGTTTGTTTTTGCCATGTATAATACTTGTAAATGAATTTTTATGCATTTGCATGCCACCAGTCTAACAAGTAATGTTGTTTGTTACATGGAAGTTGAATTTTGCTGAATCTCATTTCTTTCTAATTTCTTTCTGTGTTTGTTAAGGAGGTCATAATTTTTGAAAACTTAGTGTAGTAGGTGTTGCACTTTAAATAAAGGGATATATATTTGCCCAAAAAATAAAATGTTAAATACATCCTACCATGACATTAAGTTACTGGATTATTCTAACTTGAAGAGTTCATATCTGATTAAGATTTCTATTATTAAGTTAAATACATGGAAAAGAATCATGTTACTATAATAAACCCTTCTCTGCCCCCTCCTCATGCTAAGTCCCAAGCTTTTATGCTATATCGGGTGGATCATTTAGCAGGGCATCAAAACAGGACCTTATTCTTTATTACTTGTAAAACTGCAACTCGAAACTCTGATCTGATAAACCTGTATCCTCCCTTAATCTGATATTAATCTTCTACTATTTATTTGTTCTCATTTTCTTCTTCAACCCCTCCTTTAAATCATCTCTCCTGTTATTTTTGCATATGACATCAGATCTGTGTAATAGCTTTTAATCATCTTTCAATTCAATCCATTGGTCGTAACTCATAACTGTACTATCTCATTGAAGCTCTGATCCTACTTAAGTTGTTACTCATTTGTTTCTTTTTTCTCGATCAATTGCCCTTCTCTTCTGATATTTTATCCTTTAATTACTCCATTCTTTCTATAGAACCTCAATTGTTCCAAACTTTCACAGTCCTCGGACCAAGAGATGTACAATGCACTTTTCTTCTTCTTTGTTCGCTGCTTTACTCTGCAGAGCCTCAATTTTTCCAAAAATCTAATTTTTATTCAATGTTACCTTCACCTTGTGCAAGTCCTGTAACCCTAGCTGGTTGGGTTAATCTGTAGATCACTAGTTCCAAAGGTTCAAAATAGTTAATCGTTACTTCTTAGACTTTAGAAAACATGTCCCTCTCAAGCTTACTGTTAGCGACATGTGGCTTGTCTAGGGACAAATGAGCATCTAGCTAACAATGAGCTTGTGCAGGCAAAATCTGTAGACATGCTTTTGGGATGTAGTGAGAAATTCTAAATTTAGCTCTAATATGTTAAGAGTAAGGGTCAGATATTTGAAATATAATATTAATTTAGGGATAACTTTACAGACAGGAGACTTGGACATCTAGAGCTAAAATTCCAATGCCTTGTAGTCACTTCTATTGGAAACTGAAATTTTAGTCCCAGTGACATAGGTGGCAAGCAAAATATCCAGCTACAAAAATGAATGCCAATGTCAATCTTATGAAATTCATCACCTAGGTGATGGATGATGTGCAAATTGCTCAATAATAGGTGAAGATGCTCGAATACAAAATGGATTTCCAAATTTCTCAAAGACATTGAAATTAATCATAATTGTCAAGACTTATCTTAAATATGTGGATTGGATTCATGAATTCTTCTTACCCAATATTTTATAGATTATATTTTGGGGTAAGATGTATTGTACTAAATTGGTCGATTCGACCCAAGCTCAATAATAGGTGAGGATGCTCGAATACAAAATGGATTTCCAAATTTCTCAAAGACATTGAAATTAATCATAATTGTCAAGACTTATCTTAAATATGTGGATTGGATTCATGAATTCTTCTTACCCAATATTTTATAGATTATATTTTGGGGTAAGATGTATTGTACTAAATTGGTCGATTCGACCCAAGCCGAGCTAGATTGACCAAAAAGCGGAACATTTTGGACTATCGATTTGGTACGAGCTCTGAATAAGGCCAGACTGATGCAACCTGTGCCAAACCACCCGGTTTAGGCTGTTTCGGTCTGATTTTGAATGGAGGGCTATGTTGGATGTCATGTGAGCTCACATCCTTTCTTCTATCTTTTATTTTCATTCAAAATCATTTAAGTAAGAGGATGACATTTACTTAAGATTTCTCATAAAAATAAGGGAATTACTCCCTTCATTTATATTCTACAAAAACAATAGAAAAATCAAATTCTTTAAAAATAAAATGTCAACTCTCCCTCTCAAGAACAAATTTATAGAATTTCAAGAAATTGCGGCTTAGCAAATATCAAATTAGGATACTTCTACTTTACATAAAAATTTTAAAAAATCAATTTAACTTAGAAATGATGAGAAAATAAAATACCAAAAAAAATTATCTTAAAAAATAATTTGTAAGGCTTTGATCAGTACTTGGTCAAACTTATAGAGTTTTCAAACTTAGATAAAATCATAGTAACAGTGGACCTTATACTGACCTATACCGACTTGATTTACAGCTTATTAAAATAATAAAATTAAACTCTCTATAAAATTTTAAGGTTAAAATGTATTTCTTAGATTCTAGACTATAATGTGTCACTAGAAAAAAAAAGAGGAAAGAGAATAGAAGATGTCATAAGAGAGAGGAAAGAGAATGAAAGCTCATGGGATGCTCTAAACCTCATATACCATAAAAAAAGAAAAAAATTGAAAACCAATAAAAAAATAAAAAATTATAAAAAAAATCAAACCGAATCGGTTTGGTATTGGTTTGCAATTCATCAAACCTTGGTTTTAATTTAATTACATGCTTTTCCATCCTTCTACCGATGATACCAACTCCAGCAATTTTACTTGTAGAAGGCTTCTTGGGTGTTTGTGCTCACATCTTAACATCTTAATTGGGTCTCCATCACATGGTTATTGGTGAAAAATCTAGGCCTCCTTTAGTTCATTTGTTCCTTTATAAACTTACCACATTCATCTCAACATCTGTTGAAAAATCATGCCTCCTTTAATTTATTTTTCCTTGATAAGTTTACCACATTCATCTCAACTTCATCTTTACCATGTTCAGTTTGTATGTTTTGTCTTTTTTTATTTAGACAACCTTAACTCTTTTTACAGGCCTTACCCCTCTCTGTTGATTTCTTAGGACGTTTTACAATTGACTCGACTGATCTTCAACCCTCTAAATTGTTGCCTAATTCCTTGCCATGCAATTTTGGGCAATTAAGGGGCCTGCTGTAAAGCCTAGAGGCCACTTGACTTGTTGTTAGATGTACCATATTGTTTAAGCAATTTGAGTTCATGCAAGAGGGGAGCAACCATTCTAAATACATATATGTATTTGCTTATGTATCCTTATGTCTGTGGCTGTTGTTTGAGTGAATGGGGAGGGCTTATCATAAGCTTAATTTTGATAGATGCATTATTGGTGCTTTTTGAGATTTAATTTTGGTGCCATTAACATTTCAGCTATAACTTCTTCATCCTCTCAATGTGAGGATTTAACGCTTTATTTATTTAGAATATATATATATATATATATATTAAAAAAACATTATCTCTCCACAGAAATGATCTTTTTAAACCTAAGTAGGCATTTTAAAGTTCTGTAAAAGAAGGATTCATATAGCAAGGTTGAAAGGTTTTGGAGGTTCTAAATTGTAGATCATGTGACTGTAGTTATTAAGTTGTTCCCCAACAGAAATAGAGTGGCAGGCTAGTATAAGGAGCCGTATCTTTGGAGGCCATGTATGTCATATTGCATGCGCACAATACTTTTAACATTCTTTTTGTTTAGGTTCACCATCAAGTACTGGTCAAAACCGCCCAGCCCAGCTGACCTCCTGGACTAGTGATTTTAGTTCATCATTTGGAGTAGCAAACCTTCTATTTTTTATTTTTTTCGAACTTGGTAAGAATGCAACATTTTGGCTAGATTGTCAACCTGACCACGAGTCAAGTTCAGATTGATGGATGGGCAATGGCCAACTGGAGACAACTTGAATTTATCCAAAAATTTGCTGGTGGGGATTCACAACCTAAATATAACATGTTTTCCTTTAGGGGGCTTCTGATCTAACTCAATCCCATGTAGTTTATGTGTTAAAATGTCATTTTATGATCATTTAATGAAAATACTGCTTGAACAAACCCAACTCAATAATCCCAACTCAACCTCTTTAATTCTACTAAAATCATATTGTGTTTAGATTACAAAATTTTGGAGCCAGCATGGGCTTAAGTTGGGTTGTTCAGGCAGGTATATTGGTTATTGGGCTTTGTTTGGATTGGCTTTTAACTTGACTCAACCAACCTGGGTTGCATCCTTACTGTGAAGGAAATCATTTTGTGTGAACAAGTTTTGTAATGTGAACCATGTAAATTGAAATTTAAGTGGATGATAGACCTACAAATTGTAGTTGGTTAAGTTGCAAAACGTTATTTCTAATTGCTTTCGAACATAAAATTTGTTATTTTAGTGTATTAATCTATTTGCACAAGGCTTGATGTCATTTGATTGATAGATGCTCCCAATTGGGGAGACCTAGGATAGGCCTCCTACGATGCTAGTTTAGCTTCAACTAGCTTGACCAAAAAATGCATCTCTATAAATAAATGTCCTTTGTTTAATTTCATGTACTGACTTTTGAGAAAGAAGAGCATTGTGTGCTTTTTATTTCTGTTGAGGAAATGGAAAGAAAGAAATAGGCTACTGTTTGAGAGAGATTGATCTACACTGTTCTTAACTTAATAAATAAGTTTGTGATTTGTTTACTGGTTTGATTTTTCTATTCTGGACTTTCAAGTCTATGCTTGTTGATTTTTGGAATTTTTTATTTCTTCATCACTTGCTACAATCTTCTGCTAAGGGTGCTGCATCTACTTAGAATCTTGATTCCTTTTATGCATGATCTTTCTATATTTTCACCCAAGTTTTAAAATGTATTTTGTTGTTAATACTCTTTTAGCCAAATCAATCTTAGTTTGCCAAAAAATATACCATTCATTAGTTTACTAATTTTTGAATAATTAAATCCCTAAGTCAGACATTTTTGCATAATGAAACAACCAAATGAGAAATTTTATCATGTTGTACCATTAATCGAATTCTATCAGATGTTTCCTGGTTATTTCCAATGCTGAAGTTTTTGATAGCTCTGCCTCCCCATTCTTGCAAATCGATATCTGATCGATGCTTGATTAAAGTAATAATTATAGTCATGGGGGAAGGGATTTTGAAATCTTCTTGTGAACTTTTTAAGTTTTGGATTCCTTTGTTGCTTATGCATGCTGTATCTACTGCGATGTTTTTAGTTTTACTGGTCAAATGAGAAATGAGCATCTGTTATTGCAAAACTATTATAGGCTAGTGTTTATTCTACTCAATTTATAGCTTTTTTATTGTGTCATGCTTTCAATGGGAACAGTTTGTCTCTCTAGCATTCTCATTAACTTAATTGAAGGTAAAACAATTAATTTTGTAGGGCATCCATATCATACTGATGGACTGACATGCTTATCAATAACGTCTGATTCCACGATTGCTATTACTGGCTCGAAGGATAGCTCTGTTCACATGGTGAACATAACAACTGGACGGGTTGGTTGTTGTTTCTTGTTGATAATTTTTATTGCTTTTCTTTTACTTGTACCATTGTGAGATAGTTTCCAACTTTCTATATTCAAGTATTATGTGCACAGTATATGGCATCACTGTCTTCAATGGAGAGACAACAAAACAAAGATCAAGTACATTCTTTTATAAAAGCCAACTTGGAATGCAGATTTTAATTCTAGGATAAATTTAGTCTTCCTTAATTTTACTACAAAAAGGTCTTCTTTACGCAATGCTTTCTTTTCTATACCTGTTACATATATGATGCCATTGCTTTCTATTTGTTTATGACTTTTATCTCATGAATAAGAATTAAATTCCACTGAAATGATCAATATAGCCTGTTTTAAGACAAGCGTAAAAGGAGATTTAGAGATAGCTTTTATATTCATTAGCATTCTTTAAATATTACTTGGTCTCAAAATGCAACCTTTTGGATTCCGTGCTTCCGACTACCGTGACAACAATTCTTTTTTGTGCTTTGGTTGGTATTCAACCTAAACAAATATTACCTGAACCATTCTGTTGTATGCATGATCAAACACATAGTGCTAGTGCAGTTTTTGCCATGGATATGTACCTATGAATGTCCACATATGCATGTTTATAATCTGTTTATTCATATGTTAACACATACATCACTCAACCTATCAATGCTTGTCAAATGATACATATGTATGTGAATAATAATGTGCTGCCTCAATGTGATGAGAAAAGCTTCCACCATGGCAGCAATGATGACAACTTGTGCAATGATATTTATGATAAACACAAAAAGACTATAATATTCTTACTACATATAATAAATACTCCTTAGCAGGGGAATGAACCAATATTGTGTCACCCTCAAGTGGTCCCTACGTGAGATAAATGAATTTAACAGTAAGGACCCTCTAAAATAGAATTACTCCTGAATTATTCTCTTCAAATATTTTGCTTGAGAATTATACACAATGAGGCAATGAACAAAAACCAGGAAATTTATCTTTGCATATCCTTTGGAAGATCAATAAAAAAAAGTTAGAGTTAAGTCTGTATGAGCATGTAGTGGAATGGCACCTACATGCTTTACCCACAAGCATTGTTGGTGTTTGATGCGAAGGTTTAGATGGGGTTTGCGTGTCAAAGGACTTGATCAATCCATTCCATGTACAAGCGCCTTTAACCTGTGCATGCTTGTAGCACCAATGTCTTATCTCTATTATCACAAATGTAGAGTTCTCACATGAACATTTTTTTGTAAAAAACAAGTGTATTGATCTATTTAATTAATTTTTCCTTCTTTAGTTTATGAAAAACAACAAATTTTTTGCATAGTTTGGCCCTAAACTAATCCTAGCCCTAATAACATTTGCAAACCAAAAAAAAATTGTTGCTGGTTGCCGGGGTAGCACCAACTGTCCAACTGTCATGAACTGAAATCTAGTTATGCCAAGTTCTGTTATGAAAAAAGTGATAATCAATCAATTCCTTGCACTCAATTCAATACTTTATTGCAAATGTGAATAATTTTGTAAATTTGCCATTTAAATCATTTATTCCCAAAATACATTGGCCATTTTTTATGCATAGAAACCAGGTTTCATTCCAAGAATCAAATTGAACTTGTACAGCTCTCAGCCTTGAATTGAACAGGGTTCACTTACACATCCTTCCATTGTAAGACACAACATAGCTCATTAGAACACATTTGTAGTTAGTAGAGTACATTCCAACGCTCTCTCCGCTTCCAACATAGCCACTATCTACAGATAAAAATGTTACTTTATGGTGCACCAAAATTTGTTTCTGAAATAGTGGTTTAAATATATAAAACAGGTGTTCTTTAGGCCTTATAGTATGCTAAATTAACAAGTTTCTCACTCTAAAATATAATAAGTAGGTTGATGAGTTACATGGTTCAATGTGTAGCGCGTATGATGGTGTAGTCGACTTATAACCTCAATTTCCATAGAAAATTCCATTTAATTTCAGACAAAAGTCGGGAGTACGAATTTTCCAAACCTAAAGTGAAAGCTTGAAAGATAAATTAAGGAAAGACAAAGTTCCTTAGCAACTAGAAGCATCTGAAAAAAAAAAAAGAAGTCACTTGATTAGAGATTTGTAGATTCTCCAGGGTTTTTTCGTGAGGCTCTATAATAGAGAACTCTAGTTGAGCCAGAAATTCATCAAGAGGTCAAACTAAATATCATCTCCTTGTAAGGTGTCTTTTCCTCTTCCATGAAAATTGAAACTTTTGCCTTAATCTTATGCTTAAAATTAAGTAGTCTATGATAGTCTTGCTGCTGTAAGTATAATTTGATTAGCATCAAGCTTCTGCCATAAATTTCGAAGATTATTGCTCTCCAGAGGGAGATTTCTTTTTCCCCTATGTTAATTATGTTAACACATTATATTTATTATTGTTTATACTAAGTAACCATGACTTAATTGAGTTATATATTTTTTGGCCAATAATATTTGTAGTGAATAAATATATGTACATTTATGTATGTGCATATAATGGTGACTTGTGCAAGTACATTTTGTAAATGTTGTTGGAGATAATCTTCTATGCGTGGTGCATGCTTGCAAAAAGTTGTCTAAGGCTGTTGATGAAGGGTTCGAAACTGGAGCAGTAATTTGTTTGGTTATTCAAAGAGGGTTTTTGCCTTGTAACTTCTTCATGGTGATTAGAGGAGGTTCTTCTGACCAATGCTGGGAATGCTTAAAGTTTGGTAATTGAGTGGCCTTGTGCAAAGAATCCAATGAAGTTTCCTTAATGGATGAAGCTATTCTTACTCAAAATTTCTTTCAGAGTTTTTGGACTCTGTTAGATGGTATTCGGCACTTGCAAGAAGGCCCTTGTGATTTGATCTTGCATCTCTCCTAGAGGCATCATGATTCTTTGTCATACAATCTTTTTATGAACTAGTTGTTTTATTCCCTTGTCACTAGGTTTACTGTTAAAAAGAAATCCTTGCTAATGGTTTGATATTTAAGTACAGTGGTCGTGAGATCTCTAATGGGAGGTATTGGAGGGTTTTGACTTTAGTTAGGGTTCTGCATCAGGTGTTGGTTTTGCACCTTGAATGACATGATTTTTCCACATCATTTTGATCTTTTGTTGAACAAAGGAGATTTTCTGGAAGTTAGTTAAAAATTTGTTATATTATTAAGGAATGCTGAGTAAAAGAGAGAAGTGCTGGACTATGTTTCTCATTTGGTGGAGGTCAGTGTTGGTACAAGGTGAGCAATAAAGATTAATAGAGCTGAACCCAAGTTGCTGGGACAAGGTTTACGGGTCATGACTGTGGTTGTAAGGGGGTAATGCATGAAATATACTCAGTTCCCATGTTATAGGACTCTTGTTCAATGATTTTGTTAAAATTATCTTATAGACAGTGTTATAGGCCTAATGACCAATGGTTTCTTCATTGTTAAATATATCTCAAGGACTGTGTTGCCTATCCATAAGGTGATAATTGTGCAATATTAAAAGCATATAATATAGATATGGCAGCATCAATCTGACAGGTAATTATACTATTTACAATTGAGACCTGAAACTAGCCAAACCAGTTGACTTGGTTATACTGCTAGCAACTTTCAGTAGCTGTTGGAAAATTTATGTATGACCAGAAAATTATCAGTCTCTTCGGGTTTTAGTTATGAAGAACTAGCTTGTATTTTTACAGTTATGTTAAATTGCAATTTTATTTAATTCTGTTTGTTTTGTATAATATGGTTAAATTATAGAATCTTATATGTTCTGTGAACATGGAATAGGGAAATTGATCTCTGACTGGTAGCACCTTTTCCTTTTAGGTGATCAGCTCATTAACTGCTCACTCCAACTCTGTGGAGTGTATTGGTCTTTCTCCAAGGTATGGTTGCTATCCCCAAATAATCATAATCTCTTTTAAATTTGCATACTAAAGGCATTTTTCTTCAAGGTTCATGATAATGTTCTTGGAAATTGATGTTCACATTTATATAGCTGATAATGGTACTTTTGAGAAATTTAGCTGATTATCTTTGATGTCATTCGGTTATCATGTTGCATTGCTTGAAGACTTCATATATTACTTTTATTTATGTGATTATTGTGGAGAAGCATGTAGTATAAGATCCTTTAGAGATGCTATATTCTTCAAAGCATCTTTTGGTATGTATTTTATTAAAATGCTGAATGGACTCGTCGGTATACAACATTTAATGTGGTTGAATTTTACTTCTGTTGGAGGCACAAGTTGTAAGTGAAAATGCTGAGTAAAATAACAAAGAATCCTGAAAAAAATCATTTTAGGATGAGAGGCTTGTGCTCAGCTGAAGGTAACTCTTAAACTATTGAGGTATAAAGCTGAATTTGAGACTTGAAGTTAGTATTTCGAAACGCATTAGGGTCGGATGCTTTGACCTGTTTGATCTGTCGGCCAATGAAAAAAATGATTAAGATCTTGTATAGACTTCAGTTTTCGAAAAACTTGAACTGTTGAAGTAGATGGTTCAACCGCTTGAATCATCTAAACCACTCCGTTTCAATGGTTCTCAGGATGCATACATTATATTAAAGAAAAAGAACAAAACAACGGGTATATAGACCCTGATTCTCTTCTTTCCCCTACATCTCCTTATCTCCATCTCTGGTCAGCAGAGATGCACAGGACACATGAGGGGTCTATTCTACCCACAACTAAAATGGAAGTGAAAAGAAAAAAAGAAAAGAAAATTTAGACATAATGAAAATCCCAAACACCTTAAGTTGAGCCTTGGTGCGATTGTAAGATTGCTCCATTATGACTTAAGAGGTCATGAGTTCGAGATATAGAAATAGCCTTTCATAAATGGGGTAAGGTTGCGTATATTTCACCCTCTCTAAACCCTGCAATGATGAGCAGAGCCTCATGTACTAGGTTCCATCACCTTGGTCTATCTCTTTGCCATATCTCCTCAGTCTCTTCTTGCATGCCTTACTCTCTTGTCTACCAGAATTCACTGTTTGGATTTTATGCTATGATGTTTCTGTGTGATCTGGCTTGACAACACTTCCTCTTCTTGTTCAGCCATCACCCTCCCCCAGCCATTATGGAGTAAAAGCCTTGACCCTGATCCTCATGGTCAAAGCCTCTCTCTCTCAATCTCTCTTTTAGAGAGTTGAAGTCCTTTGCCATTGGAGCCCTTTGCCAATGGCCATGCCTTGTGGTTACCCTTGCAGGACTTCATTGGGCTGTTGTCGTTGATGGCTTTTCTTTGGAAGTCCAGTGATCATTGATCAGTAGTAGTTATCTCATTTTGAGGATTGAGTAGGAAAGAAAGGGGGTTTGAGGAAGGAGGAAGAGATATATGATGAAAAAGGGCAGCCCACTGCAGAAAGTAAGAAAATTATACATCCAACAGTTGACTTGTGGCTGAACTGCTTACCTGCAATCTGGCCCACAAAAAGTTTGGACTGCGTCAGCGGGTTCTGAACACTGCAAGAAGTTGATTTTTCATCAACCAGTGAAAATGCCCTTTAAACCTAGCTAATCTATACTTGCATTACCTACAGAGAATTCTTCTTTGTTTTTATTTTCTTGGAGACACTAGTATTCAGATTAAGGTTTAAAAATATGTTGAGTATCCAACATTCATGATCATGAGCAATATGCTGCGCTACTTAACAGTATCTTGCAGATGCACATATCAAAATTGCGTACCCTCCTTGGTTTTAAGGAAGAATGTGGGTTAAAATCTCATCAAGGTGCTTGGGAATTTTTGAATTATCGCACATGTGGCTGTATTGGTGGCTTTTGAGATATGGAGTTTTTAGGTTGGAGCTAGATTTTAGGGATTAAGGGTCCTTGTGTAGGCCATGGGGCATTGTATCTAGCCTTTGAAACATAATCACTGATTAAAAAAAAAAAGAAAGAAGAAAATCTGAAATGCTTATCTGACTCTGGTTGCTGCGTATAATATGTTACCTATATTGTGCTATCTGTATTTAGTTATATAATACCCTTTTCTGTTGCATAATATCTTTATTATTTTGGTTCATTTTGAGCCATTTGGGTTTTAGCTGAAATGTTGCAGCCAAAGACTACCTCAAGCAATATTGAACAATTGGACCTTAGGACATAATATAAACAATGCCAATAGACCATTGGCTTCTGTATGATGGTGACTTAACATTTATGGTAACTTGCATTTGAGTTAAAAGACACCAACCATATGAAATTGGCTTGCAGTTCTTCTTGGGCTGCAACAGGAGGCATGGATCAAAAGCTCATTATATGGGATCTACAACGTTCTTCAGCACGGTGCTCATGCGACCATGAAGTCAGTACTGATTCCTTCCAGTTACCCACCAAAATCTTTTGGTATTCTTTTCTCCTTGTTCTTATAGTGGCTATTGACTGGGCAGGAGGGTGTAACATGCCTCGCTTGGGTGGGTACCTCTCAATACGTGGCTACAGGCTGCGTGGATGGAAAGGTGCGGATCTGGGACAGTCTTTCTGGCAATTGCTTGAGAACTTTCAGCGGCCATGCTGACACCATTCAATCTCTGGCCGTGTCTGCCGATGGGAATTCTCTTGTTTCGGTCTCAAATGATGGCACTGCTCGTGTCTTTGGAATCTCAGAGTTCCGATAGGAGAAATCTAACTCAAAATGGTGCAAATTTTCTCTTCCGCATCGCCTTCAATTATTTACATGATATGGTTTTCGTCATCAGTGTGACTATATTAATGTATTTGGTGCTGTATAATTACTATTAATTTATTGGTACAAATAAAATATTGTAGAAGTCTACACTTGTTGACGTATTCTGCAAGTTATTGTGAAATTCTGTTATTAGTCCTGGGATGCCTTTTTAATGTTTTTTTTGAATCAAATAGTGAAGGAAATTTTGGGCCTGAGATTGTGCGTGGACAGATGACACAAATTCCAGTTTAGCTTGGTTCAAATGGCTGGAAATGTTGATCAATTTTAACTGAATGTTCACATCAAAAAAATTTTAGCTGAATGTTTAGTCCGACAGGGCTTACATCTTATCATAGTTAGATTAATCCAGATTTTAGACTGAAAGGTTTTTTTGTTGTTCTATGGATTTTTTTTTTTTTTTTTTCGGACTATATAATATTGAATAGGAGAGGTCACGAGTTTTCCTGGTTTTATTTCCTTTACATTCACGGGAATTCTGCAGACATGACTCCTTCCAATATTCTTCGCTGACTCAATGCCTTGGATTTCAATCGAACAAATTCAACCTGCTAAGCTGGTCAAAGTGACGCACTTGAAAAAATGTCACTGGAAGCACAACTCCCAGTAGAGCAAATTTGGTCATCGTACACGTAGGTTGCCCGCGCTTTTCAATAAACAACTTAAATAAAAATATCCCTACTATGTAATAAATAAAGTTTCATATCATCAAAGAATTTTACAAGATAAAGGTGGCTGGTGATGTGGCATCTCTAAATATTTGTAGGACTCCGTAGCCACATCAGGAGTGTCATATTTGAATGACATATCTCAGAGTCCGGCTAGGAAAAGCATTCTTCAGTTGAAATTAGGACACTCAAATATTGCTAAACAACTTTTGCAGACAAAAAAGTAGCATCATGCAAGTAAATCTGTGACGGCAATTCTATAGAAGGAAAGGTATTACTTCATTATCTACAGGAAAAAAGGACAAGCCTAAAGAGAGTTGTGTGGTATGTTTCAAAAGGAGTGCAGTGTTATGTCCAAAGGCCACGACAAATCTGGCACCTATCTCGATTTCATTCTCCCAAGGAGCATCAGATAGCATTAGGTTCTAATGTTTCTGGTGAAAGCTTAAGTGAAACAGGGCAGTGGTCACGTCCGTAAAAACCTGCAGTGAAAGGAGGGAGAGAGAGAGAGAGAGAGAGAGAGAGAGAGAGAGAAGAAATGCTGGCTTACAACACAGAGATTAGAACATCAAAACAAATAGCTATGTAAAATGCATAATGCAGTGCAGGTCAGATAGAAAAGCAAATGAAAAATTATACAATTATAAAAAAGGACATGAATCATTTATGAATAATTAAAAAGATCAATTATACAATTCACTATATGAGAATTATCCAATTCACTATATGAGAATTACAATCTAAGCACGACAATAAATGAGCATAGTCTGTCAATAATACAGTAGCTGAGATAAGAATTTTTTAATTTTCATTTAAAAATTAAAGGATTTTTGCCATATTCACCCACTGGAACAATATTTTTGAGAAACGGTCCCTCTCTGCCAAGGTAAATCCTGGCTGTCCACGATCCCGCACCAGCATAGGTACCTTTAGTTTCAAAGCATCTATTGACCAGTGTACTGCCCAATGGACAATTATCAAAACAGAAAGGTAATATAAATTTACAATGTTAAGCATATAGCTTAAATCTTAAAAACTACTAAATGGAAAGAGGAACTCAAAGCTTTTGATCACCAAAACAGGATTCAGCCAAGATTAAATAATTTTAGCCATCAAGCTTGTTATATTATCATGAAATTTACCAGTTAAATCTCTTTGAATATGTAAAATAAGTTTAAGCAAGCAAAAATTGATTAGAGGAATAACTATTCATACTTCTCCTGTTTCTAAATGGTGTTAAGTGCTATTATAAAGTGCATATCTTCCAATAAGTCAGTGCTGTGATTTGGGTAAGTGCTTGTCACTACAACTACATGACTGTGGCAGACGAAAATTTATCTAATAATAGTCTCAAACCAAAGAAGATACTGAGATATAAACACATGGAATGATGGCCTGAGGCATAGGAAAAAAGGTATATCAGAAATCCAAATGGATTAAGGGAAAAGAAATGGACAGGAAAATAAGGGACAAAATAGAAAACCTAAACGAGGAATTGATTAGGCAAGTTACAAAATAATAAGAGAACAGATGAAAAGGACAAAAAAAAAACAACTAAAAAGCCATAAGAACAAGACAATTGAATTCAAAATTTAAAATCTCGTAGGATGAAGTTGTTTTGATTTTTCTATGGAAGAGATGCATCATGATCCTATCCTATCCTAACATTTAGGACAAGGGGGGATGGTTCCATCCTAATATTTAGGGTGATAACCCATCCCAATGTCTCACAAGACATCCAGCGAAAATTTGAAGACATGACTAAAGCAAGTGATTTATACTAATTGGATCTTGCAAAACAGAAAAGGGCACATATAATCTTCCTTTGAGGTTAATACTATTAATACATAGTATATAAAGAGAATGTCATATACTTATCTTTTTCTTTTTCTTTTTTTTTTTTTTTGGGGAGGGGGGCATATAATATTCTCTAGGATTATGATAAATAATTCTTATATATAAAAAAAGGATTATGATACATAATTATAACAACTATTTACAAACTCATTTATTCTTGTGCATTCTCATTATTTATTTGTTTGTTTGTTTCTTTCTTTTTACATATTTATTGCCATCACCCTAGAATGCAACTGATCCAGCAAGAATGCATACAAGGCAGTCCAACATTATATATGAACACTCAAGCTTGCTTGGAATAGTGTAATTCTTACCCTATCATCCGGAGGAATGTATCCATTGAGCTCTGCATTACTGAAAAAATCAGGATGGCTCACATCAATCTCTTGGTGGCTGCAAACAGTAACAAATATTGCAAGAAATATGAGTTTCATAAGACAAATGATGTCAAATTTCACGTACCAAATGCTAAGTAAACAAAAGTTGTACAAACTTGGAAACGTTGATTTTCATTATAGAATATGATTTGAAAAACTTTTGAGCTTGATGGACAAGCAACTAGATCTGGTAACAGGAGAAAGTTGTTCTCTTTTATCAAGAAACTAAAACAATTAAGTATATTGTTTGTGGTACAAATTAGTTAGCCACATTCATGGTATAAATGGGAAATAAATGGCATATGACATATTTGATATGAATGGATTAGCAGCATTTATGATATATATTGGGAATGAATGATGTGACTGAGATTTGAATTTAAAAGATAAAATTCTCACACTCTGGTTCCATTACTCAGTCAAAGTACACATATAAAATAATAAAAAAATTGATTTCATTCTCAAGGATAACTGACTAAATCAAACATTAGAATGGAATTATTATTTCTTTTTTGCGCATTCCTTCTTTTAGTGCCCAGATAATAGAACAGAAATGCTGACTCCAATTCTTTATCCCCATTCCAATTCTTCTTTATTCTTGTGAACCAAAAATGGACTTGGCATGCAAGAAAATTAAATTTGTCAACAAATTTTATGAGAAATGTGAGAATATGGATGTGTCAGGTCCAATCATGAAATCAGAGCAGAATGAAGAACCTTTCCACAGCTTGAATGATATCTTTAGGTGATTAACACAGCAGCAGTTGGTAAGAGTCATTCATGTGATTAGAGCTTCTTATCTTTATCATGGCCATCATACTAGCATGGTTTTAGGTCCCTTTCAGACTTATGTTATGTTGAAGGATCCAACACACCTGATTATCAGACATCTGCCTCCAGAACACCATGAGGAACCGTCAGCAGAGGGAAGGTAGTTGACAATTCCAGTGTAGGAAGATCCTTTGGGTTCCATGTGATCATTATCTAAATTTAATTAGGATCTTAGAAAACTTTCAAGGAATGTCTAGGAATCAAATATGTTTTCATTAGAGTTTTAACTTCTTTAAATTTAGGTGATTTTCAACACACATTGTGGCCTTTTCTTTCCATTTTTCTTTAATTGAATATGAGAGAGAGAGAATTCTGCAACCTAATTTTTTTAAGGTTCTATTCTCCTGGAATTTGCATGTTGACTCTAATGTTGAAGTTCCCTGCCATGAATCTTTTAGAAAGTTTTAACCTGAGTGATAAGGAATAGCAAATAAAATTTATTCTTTGTGCTGGATATAAATCATTTCTAAAGTTGATTGTACTACAAAACAACAAATGACAATCAGATCAATATAGTAGGTGATCAGATGGACTTCAATTCAATCCATATCCATGTTGTACATCAATAAAAAAATGACTGACTTAATATCCATGTTACATATCAAAACCTTAAAAAAAATGAAAAACAAAAAGAAAACAAAAAAGGATCACAAATTTGCATACCAATATGGTGCCAGTACACACTATCATCCTAAAAGTTGGCATAGCATAAGATGGTCTTCTCTCATCACATGCCCGTGTGCTAGCCATTTTGGATAGGTCTAGACACGGTATAAGAACAAGATCCACAGCATCTAGGACTCGATCATAAACTAAAACTTTAGGAAGCCATAATTTTTCAATCTAAGAATAATTAGACAAAGCAACAAGAGACAATAGATGTAGGAGTCAAGATCTAGATTTAAGATGAATTTTATCCAAAAGTAAAACACTTCCTACGTTAGGAAAATTTTTCTTTTTCTAACTAGAGAAGAAATCCAACCCAATTTCTGCATTACCTTGCTTTCCACCTTTTTTAACTAGAAGAGATATCTGACTTGAATTTTAAAAGAGGGACCTCACTAATATAAATAAAGGAGTCATAATCAGTTTTATCATTCAATTAATGAAAGTAAAAAGGGTTTAAAACCCTACTTTCACCGCTTTATTGTTTTATTATTATTTTCTTTACAAGGCATGAGTTGAGCAGATTGAAGCAACTTTTCTCTCTAGTCATATCAAGTTGGTATTAGAGACTAGGATCCCATCCCTAGAAAGATCTAGTGCATGGTCCAAACTTTCTAGCAATGCAAGCAAACAGGAGAAAAGCTTGACACTATAGTACAATGCAAGACAAAGGCAAGGATAATGGCTTCTATAGTGGGAGATGATGATGTGAAAAGTCATCTTAGCCAACTAGAGAAGATCGTTCAACTAAGAGTTCATGACTTGATGGATGCCTTTAGCTTCAATAAATGGTATGGGCTTTTGAAACACTCACCATGGGATGGAATGGGCTTTTGAAAGAGAAGCAGTTGTTATCAAATGATGTCGGTGTCTATTAGTGTGAGGATTTGGATGAGATAAAACAAATCTTATATATATATATATATATATATATATATAGAGAGAGAGAGAGAGAGACTTCGCTACATTTGAATGTAATCAAATACAGGATCCAATCACCTTCCCCACCTTTGGATCCACACAGATCCCGAAGCCATCGCACCTTTTTCTAGAATGATTTTCATCCAAAACCACAAATGCAGGTTAAAAAATTATAATTAAAGAAAAGATTTTTCATTAGGCTAAGAGCAAGTTATAAAAAAGCAGTCCTGATACCGAGAACATCAAATTCTCTAATGTGGAAATTAAAAACAAAAAGTTAACTCACGACTGTCTACTTGTTCGATTTAGGGAGAATGAAACCTTTTTTGACTGAAATTGCTTTTTCACAAATAAAGAAGTCCCCCCATACTTGGAATCAGAAAGAGACCACCACACATTATAATTTTTGAAAGGAAGACTTGATAGAGCACGCATCAGCACTTGCACAGATTTATAAAAACAGCCATAGGTTAACAAGTTATAGTTGGCACTATGAGAATCTGGATATGGTATGCATATGTGACAAGTAGTCGGTTTCAGAATAGGCCTAAGAGTGAGGACACTTGCACCATTATATTAAGTGCTAAGGGTTGTTGATCGCAAAAGGTAGCCCCAAAGAGGCTTCCTTTTACTATATGATGATGACAACCAAGGCTAATATCAGGGAGGCCAATCCAAGACATATCGATGATTATATCAACATCACTGAGGAAAGGAGGGATATCAGTTAGGGAAGGAGTTGTATCTAGCAAGTAATCTGAATACAAACCTTGCCTACCTAAATGTTATTGTAATTATTACCATCACTAAAATTTTATTTGCTAATTAAATCAAATACATGTCTTGGCAACTTATTACCTCATCCTCTTGCAGATGGTCTCCTTTGGTCGCTATGAGAACAACTAGTCAATTTTCTTAATAATATATAAGAAGCAGAGAAAACACTTCACACAAAGGTGATAAAAATGGCCTGGCATACATGCACTACAATCTACAACTCAGATTATAGTGCATCACAAATGAGGTGGAACTAAATTATGATGGCCCACTATGCAATGATTTTTGTATATGATGAAGAGTGTCCTATGATTGGTTAAGGGCTTGATGAGCCAGGATTACCTTCTAGACCAGCAATATCATAATAAAGCACATCAGATGAATCAAAGTAGTGAACAGAGCAACACATGCCACCCTCACATCCCTCCAACGCCTACCAGTAGCAACTACAAAGGTAAAGAGAGACCCAATCGAGTAGGAGCTGATCAAGATCATTGCATAACTTAATATCTACGATAAGCCAGAGATATGACAGGAAGATGTTAACAAGAGGTTACCATGGTACATAGGCTACTTAGAGTGGTGGGCCTCGTCAAGTCATCCAGCAGATCAGTCATGTTGGGCCACCAAGGGAAAAAAGGTATTTCATCAGACATATACTCAAACATAGAAATATAAAGGAAAGGTAGTTGCCATTAAAGGTTTGATGATTAGTTAGTTCACTTAAATTCCAAGATTAATGAGCCCTTGGACAATCAGTTGCCTATATCATCTCAAGATACAAGCAATGATGATAATGATGGTTGAAACAATGATGCATGGTGATGGTGTGCATGACTCACAACCATATAGTGCAACTATGTAAACCCATTAATTATAGTCTCCTTATAGTCATATGCCATGCAGGATATGAACCATGGTGCATAACATAAAGCCTAAGAGGATATGGTAGCACATAGAAAAAGGACCCCCCAATGTGGTTCAAGATGTGGCAATGATACAATTAATAATGTGGAACATGGAGTAGCAACCTTGGATATTTCAAGATTTGACAAATACTCTGGATCATCATCGTGCACCAAATCCTATATTGCACAGCCAACTTACAGGGCTTCATATTTGAGTGGCTAATATCTCCCACAGCCTTAGCCAGACTGCATGTCAAAGTTTTCTGCCTCAATCTTTCCCAAGATTGGATGGCCAGCCCAGTATCAGGTAAAGCATTAGTAGCAAGGCAGCTATCTAGGACAAAGGGATTACTGGATGCAAGTGTTGGCACAATATCTGGGCTATAATTAAGTCCCAAGATTAAATTATGAATGAGATACAGACATTCATAAGCGACAGACACTTCATGGGGGACTAGACATGAGTATCAATTATGTAATTTAAATTTATGCAGTATATATCTTTTCAAGTTTGATTATCAAATTATCTATTTTAATATATTAATTTTGCATGAGCAAATGATACACAATATCCTAAGACCACTATGGTAGAACAATTTTTGAAACATAAACAAAAAACACTAATTTAAGGTTTTAAAACTTAAAACAGCTTTAAAAACTAAAAAAATGTGAAAACAATGCTTTTGTATGCCATGTATTAGCATGGTGTTCAATCGTATTGACCTAGTTTCGGACCAGTACAACACCCTATACCACTTCAAGGCACCTTTGCTGATAGTACTCAAGGCTTTAGTTACATCTCACAAACACATCCTGGATCAACCCAAAATTTAGTAAAATTAAACCAATTATAAAGGTAACCACACAATAATGTGGCATCATGCCATCTAATAATATAACAAGAAAGGTCTTTGATGGCAGTCAAAAGATGGTTGTCTGCTTGAACATCACATCTTCTAGTATCATCCTGGCAGGAATGAACTTCGAGTTACACATGATACAAATGGAACTAATAGTTTCCATGAAGTTCTAGAATGCTATCAGAAGGTGATGAGACTGATACAATACATAATACTTCCAGATACACATATAAAAACTAGAAGGACACAATCACCACAATAACTGCAACTTAGTTATCAGCACATGTATGATGTTATAATATAAATATGTGCTTTGAACTACCACTTTTGGCAGCAAACAAAGACTGGAAAGATATTTATCAGTGGCTAACTTTTACTAACTGAGAGAGTACCATACATTCTATCACAAACTTATGAGCAGTATGGATGCTTCTATTAATTTTGTACAAAAATGCTTGAGAATCTAAACAAGATCCCTAAGAAGATGCTAAACTAATCCAATCTAGAAAGGTCATATTATGAGCACAAATGGAAGGAAAATAAATATGTACCAGATAAAATCAACATACATAAGTCAAATGAATACCTAAAAGTCATAAAACAATATTATAACTTACTAGATGATAGTCTTCATTTCTGTCCCACACAAACATGATAGGCATTTTAAAACTCTTAGTGATGTCGAATGTATCGACAAACTCTTTAAATTGCTTGGCACCAACGTATCCAAAGACTAAGTCATGATTTGCAGATGCAGCTGCCCTCAAAATTTTAATCAATCTCAAAGATTTCTCATCTGTCTCATCCTCCATAATTGTCAGCACAATTTTCCTCTCATCATTGGTCAATAACTTGAGTGTGTTGGGGTTAATAGGCACAGTAAGAGGCAACTGGTTTTGCTGTATAAAATCTTCCAAGAATTGTCCTGTTACGTTCAACAAAAGGACCCAAGATGAAATGCCATATCATCGATGTGTTGATAAAAGAAAGAGGAAGAAACAGGGAAGTATATAGTCAATGTTCCAATTCAATTCATGAACATGGAATAAAAAGGAAAGAAAAAGAACTTATAATTGAAGATCACAAAGACAACACATGCACATATAATCAGTTCATATCTGTGCAAAGAATTCTTGAGGACACCAAACCTCAGTGCATAAATGTGGCAAGAAAGCTACGTTTAAATATACAAGTAAATGGCCTTAGCATTCAGATTTATAGACACGATAATAAAGTTAGACAGTTAAGTAGTCTCCTATTCCTCGGTCCAATCATTCTAGTACAGAAACAAAATTCAGCACATTATCAGCTAGTGAAAGAAATCCGTCCATGAACAAAATTTGAAATTCAGAGATTTAAGAAGAAAACAAAAACTCCGAAAGCAAATCCAACTCCGCGATCTAATTCTTGGGTTCTTCCGACGAAATAGACCTCGGGATCTTGGACTAGTCCGATCAAATTAGACAGAAAAATGCCATCTTTAGTCGGAGAAAAAGGAATGGAAAAAAGATAGGGAGGTGAAGGGGTGACCTCGGGGGAGAGGCGCTTGCAGTGGCCGCACTAGGTGGCGTAGAAGTCGACAAGGATGCTATCGAAGGCGGCAATTGCGGAGTCGAAGTTGGATTCGTCGAGCTCGATAACGGTACCGTCGGTGGGGAACTCGTGGGAGGCCGCGGGGGTGAAGGAGAGCGACCAAACCCTAGCCCAAACCCAGATCAAGAGGGGCAGCAGAGGCTTCGAGCTGCGGCGGTACGTCGCCATTGCTCTCGCTCGCTTCTTTCTTCGTGCCGGCCTGGATCGAGGCCGCTTCAAGATTTAAATTCTACTAATTTAGATACTTTAAGATTTAAATATCTAAATTAAATTATTTAAACTATAATAAAATATAAAATCCACACTTACACTTAAAAGGATATGCTTGGTTGGGTTAAAATTGGATTTCAATTTTATTTGAAATAAAAAAAAAAAATCATATTTTAGGAAGGTATTGAAGTCTAATTTTTTTTAAAAAATTATAATCTCTATTCAGTTATAACTATTTTCATCCCCTTTTCTCTCTTCTTTCTGCCTAACACTATCTATAAGCCTTCTTATTACAACATCCATAATGCAATAGATGGTAGAAATATATACTATAGTAATCACATATTAAAAAAAATAAAATAAAATCATAATAAAACCCTAAGTATTTAATGTAATAAAATATTTACAATTAATAAGCATAAAAAGTTTTAATTGCAAACAGTTTGCTTTAAAATTAACTAATTTAATTAATCTATCCATCAAGCTCAATGTATCCAACTAATATCGCTATAAACTTTACAATCAATGATGAAATTTGCATGACTCACTAATCTGTCCATCAAGCTCAAAGTACATAACTAATGCAACTAGTTGAATGCAAACTTGATAACTAACAATAAAATTTGCATGACTCATGAAGAAAAATATGATAGGTTTCACTTGTATGAATAATTACACTCCTCTTACATGAAATATATATATATATATATATATCAATATTATGTGCATATCTTATTCTTTTAGCTTATACTAAGTTTTACGTTTATTGTTAACTATTTAATTAAGTAGTTTTTTCCCTAAATTTTAATTTTAGATAATTAAATCATTCGATTAAAATAATAATAATTCTGGGATGTTGGAGGATACCGCCTATAACTTAACATCTCTTCTTATCTTTTACTTGCAAGTAAGTGCTTCTCTATCAATCTTCTCTATTTTTATTTTTTTAAAAATTAAACTTTTTTAAAAATATGATTTAACAAAGAAATCACACGAAAATAACAGGTTTCAAAAAAAAGATTCACAAGATGTATTTATTTTTTATAAAAATTTTGGCAAAAAAATACTGACTTTCAATGATGAGATATATCTCTTCCATAAAAGACACCAAAATTAAAGATGTTAATAAATAGGGTTTTTTGAAAATTAAAGATGATAATAAATAGGGTTTTGTGAGTATTCGAATCAAATCAAACTAAAAAATAAGGTTTAGATCATTAAAAAAAAAATAGATTCAGTCCAAGTTTGAAAGTTTAAAACTCGATTTAAATTGGAACAGGTTCAGACATAGAAAATCGATACCAAAAAATCCAATTTATATTTTTTTGATTTTGATGGGATCTATGTTTAGCGAACTTGTTATATTTTGAATTATTATAGTTTTTATTACGCCTTAATATTTTTTTAAAAAAAAAGTTGTAGATGCATCGTATTTAATTTAATTTATTTTTATTTATGTTATTGAATTGATACAAGGATAAATTATTTTACTTCTATAATTAAAAAAATAAATTTATGTCAATTTCATATCCAATTCAGATCAAATAACTAGTTTGGTCCGATCCGATTTTTATAATTGGTTCAATTATGGGTTTAACAAATTGGTTCAGTTATGGGTTTGGATTTAACTTGTTTTTTAAAAAAATTAAAACTAGTTTAAGTTTGTAGGTTTTAAGCTCAGATGTGGTTCAGACAGTGCTAAAAAAAAAAAAATACCTTGAGGCATTGTGGTCCTTAATCGTAGGATGCATGCAAGGTAAGTTTTATGAGGCATTGTAGTCCTTAATCATAGCATGCATGCAAGGTAAGTTTTATAATATAAAAGATATAATGAGATAAATAAATATATCTTAGTAACTTATCATCCTTAACCATAGCATGCAAGGTAAGTTTTGTAATATAAAAAATATAATGAGATAGATAAATATATCTTAGTAACTTATCTGAAAAGTTATTATGTAAAAAAATATGGGTAATAAATATTATAGTCACTCTCCAACATACAAAAGAACATAAGTACACGATTGCATAGGCAATACTTATCTGAAAAAAAAAAAAAAAAAAAAAAAGTGTACACTTAAAATGAAAGTATTAATGGGGTATTTTGTTCTAAGGTTTTACTAGAACAGATTTATACCAAATTTAAGATGAAATATTGCAAAGACAATTGTTTGGTTGCTTTCAATCAAAAAACTCAAAAGTTTGATTTTCATAAAACTTGTTGTATGAAACTTCAAAGAGACAAGACATCTTGTGGACCAAAAAAAAAATAGCCATAATTTAATGAAGCAAAATCATAAATTTGCTGCAAAATGTCAAATTATTTAGTTATTAAGAAAATCAGAACAAGTCATAATGCCCCTGGAAAAAGTGTTGGAAGAAATTTAGAACATGAGCTTAGGAGGCCGAGATAGGAGCAATCATACAAATCCTCGAGAACAAAGTGAAGATTCACCGGTGACTTAAAACCCAAAAAAAAACCCTCTCTTTAGTTTAAAAATATCATGGCAAGTACAACAATGGATGCCTTATCGTAAGTAAAATAGTTTAGCCTAAATGGGTTGGTCAGCAGGAAATTTTTCTCTGGGTCCTCATTAATTCATTATAGAAGTCTTCATTCCACCATGAAATCTAGTGGTCACTGCAATAAAAATGATTTTCTGGCATTCAAAAAAAACCAAAAAAAAGACAAAAAAAAAAAAAAATATTGGACATTTCAAAGCCAATATTTTGTATCAAGATAAAAGTATGATCCTGTGCGACATTTTTGTTAGGGTTTTCTAATGACGTGGTGTAAGTTTTTGGTTGCCAAGTCTAATCCTTCATGCACAACTTCTCATCAGACGATGTCCAATATAAATCGGCTTGAGTCTTTTTCTAATGCTGATTCTTTCATTTTTTTTTGTGCTGTTCCTAAGATAATCATTTCAGATTAAATCTCTATCACATCCACACAACATAGTCAACCACCAACTCTCAAACAACGTTGAGAAGAGAAAGCGAAAACAATGAAATGTCAGATAAAACGCTCACGTGCCAAAATATTGACTATTTAAATTTTCTTCTTAAATTACTAGATCATTTTAATTTAAAAAATAATTAAAATTTTTGAAACCGCTGATGATTTCAATTTTCATGTGACCTATATGAATAGATTGACACTATCTGTAATATGTTTGAAAACCATTCTAAAGCATAAGGAAAGTATCTCAATTCGGTAAATATTTTTTAAAAGATATTATGCAAACTGAATGAAATCTCCAACCGCTCCCTGGAACTGCATGTCGGTCCGTTTATTACCCTTCGGCCGTGACGAATAAAAAGCGAAAGCCTCAGGCCTCAAGAAGATTAAAATCCTCCCAAAACCTCCTCCGCATCTTCTGAAAGAGATGAGTGTCCACGACGGCGGCAACGACTCCGACGAGGGAGAAGTCTTCTTGGACGAGGGAGGGAGAAGTGTTCTTGGACGAGGAAGAAGTGTTCTTGGATGACAAAGACATCATCCAAGAGATCCCCGTCGACGAAGAAGGTTCAAAATCTCTTTTTTTTTTTCCTCCTCTCTTACTCTTCTCCAATTTCTATTCCTCTCTCGTCTGTCGTTTATTTATTTATTTTTTTCTTTTTGATGGATGCAGATCTTCCAGACCGGGATCATGAAATGGATTCAGAGGTCGACGATGGTACGTGGGTTTTAATTAGTTCGTTTGGATTTTCTTTTCTTTTTTTATTCATGGTGAAATTATTGGGTTATTTCTTTTGTCAGGGGAAAAAAGGTATGATTTTCTTGTTTTGAAAACACCAAACAAAATCTGGGCCACAAAAAATCTTTTTTGTCTCAGTTGGTTAGGAGATTTTTTTTTGTCAAATTTAGAAATGCATTAATGAACCTAGGTCTTGTTGATTGATTTATTTTGTCAATTGCTATGGTGAATATAGTTATTTTGGTGTTTTAAAAAAAAAAAATAGTAAGGGTCGATGAAGTTGGGCCGTTCTATTACCTGCAATAAGTTTAGAATAAAGCATGACAAGTTTAAATATCTCTTCATGGTTATATTTTAGCCTGTCAAAGATTTCATCTTTTGTGCAGAAGTGCAGAAGTGCTGTTGACGAGGAAGTTTCTTTTACCGGGCTATAAAATGATTTTGATGCCAGATTCCTTGCAAAACGTATCAAGCTTTAAATGAAACTAGAACAAATCTTCTTGGTCAAGCAATAATTATTATCATGTTTGTTATTGTTATTGTACCTACTATATTGTATATATTGTATAATGTGACAATAATGAGGCCAGCTTCATGTGACCAGCTGAGAAAAGTGAAGCTCCTTTCACATATGCTGCATTATTTTAATCAAAGTTTATGAAGCTATCCTGTTTTTTTTTAATAAAATGGGACACCGCCGTCCCACCCTGCCTAGACACTTGAGATAAGGGGTGTCCCTAGACACGGTCATTGGGATGCTGGAACCGATGGTTGGATGGTTCCATCCTGATATTTGAGAGGGATGTCTCATTAGGACCTGAAACTATAATTTTATTAAAGCCTTAATGTATTATCACTAGGACCTGAAACTATAATTTTATTAAAGCCTTAATGTATTAGCAGCTTGGATATTTGTGTCAGGCCTGTGTACTTAATATGCTTTATTCCCTATTGGTTTTATCTCAAAAATTCAAATTAGAATCCTAGATTATTTTTCCTCTCTTTTCTTATGGATGATAAAATTACGTTCACAAATGCTTTCCCAGCTCTATTTTTCTTTTATCTTTCACGAGAGCCCAATGCATGTGATGCACATTTGAAGAATCCTTTTGAATTTGTGAGAATTCCAATTAGAGAAGGAAACTTGAAAATTGTTTACTAAAGTTTTTTTTTTTTTTAGGTGGGGCCGTGGGAACATAGCACAGGGATGGAAGATCACCTTTTTTAGGTTGGGGGTGGCTATATAGGCTTTGAAACCAACCTCGAAGCCTTTTATTTGGTTTCCCATGCACAATTGATCAGAAGAGGGGAAAAAAAGGATGCTTTGCATGTGCCGGACTCTAGTTACTTATAATGGTACAATTGCATATGAATTGGGACATTCCTCTTTTGAACATGCATGGCTAGTTTTTTGTCCAGCTTAAACTACTTGTTGACAATGCATTAAGTAGAGGCACTGATAACTTGTGATCGACTTGGATTGATTATAAATGGATTTGAGTAATCCTTATAATAGGAACATTCAGGTTGTTGAATCAAGACATTATTATTATTATTTTGCTTATTATTTGTAATATGCCCATGTTTTTTTCTTTTTTTTTTTTGTTGCCATCGTATCTATGGTTCAAAATATTGTATCGAACCCTATCAACCAAGGGGTGGATATGGTAGATGCACATGTTATATTGACAAAAGTTATGGAGCAATTCCCTTTGACATGGTTGATCCACCCTCATAGTTACCTTTTTTGGCCTCCAAAATTGCTTTCGGAGCCCTTTTCTTATCTTTTATTGTATGAACACTAGGGTTTTGCTAGAATTATGGCGTATCAATTTTAAGTTCCCTATTTATGGATTTGGATACCATTGAAGTTTTTGTATTGCATGTTTACAACGTAGCATCACATAACCTGGAATTAAAGGAGTGTCTAAAATATTGTGTTAAAATTAACAATTGAAATGCATTTTGGTTACTGTAAATCACTATTTTAATGATCTGATTTGACAATTAACAAAGAAATAAACACATTTATAATATTATTGAACAACCATGATAATCTTTTTAATTCATTATATATCACCTCACAATAATTCAAGTCGCGGTGGGATAGGCTGAGATGGCCGATATATATCGTTTCAGAGAGATTCGAGGATCGATCTCGGTCATTTTGTCCCGTCTTATTTTGGCCATAATACATTATAGCATCAATTTTAAATAGATCTAATTTATCATAAAGATATAACTTTTGTAGTTCAAATATATTTAAAAATTGAATAAAACACTAATGCTTCACACATATTTTTATTTAAAGAAAAAAGCATCCCAAGTAAGTATTGGAATGCCTAACCGGGTCGGAGATTGAGACAAAATGGGATGTGGGGCATCTCATTTTGTAAAAAAATTAGGATACCTCTATCCTACAAGATTTAAAATCTTGGCGCCTCACATTATTCCCATTGAGTGCCTAGATGCTTGTAGATTTTGCCAGTAGACACTAGGTTGACGTTTTACATTTGACAAGCATATCCAAAAATTGGTCACCAAGCAGTGGCGGACCTTGGAACATTTTTTTTTTTTTTGTTTTTTTTGGGGGGGGGAGGGTGGTGGTAGTGCAGACTAAAAGTGGTAGCGTATGTTATGACATATAAATATGTTTTTGTAGATAAAAAAATCATGATTTATCATCAAATATCATAAGGAAACAAAAGAATCATATCTTCAACAATTAAGATGGATTTGTGCTACAATTGACAAAAAATGACAAATCATTCTTGGGAATCAAAGCTGAGCTAAGAGTCAAAAGCTCCATTGCTTACTCACTAAATTAATTATTTAGCTCTTGCAATTGCTTGTTAATTGTAACAAGAAATATTTCTATCCGAATATAATGCTCTGCTGTAATTTGATCTTGTTGGTGGTGAGATCAGCCTCGACAAGCAATATAAGGAGCACTCATTATATGGCCAGATCTTGGTAGGGAAATGGGGCCTTCTGACCCCTTGGGGCCTAGTACTTGGGATAAGAAAGTTAGGCTTATTATATGCTTTAAAAACAGAGCTTCTTTGCGACATTTATATGATGTTACTCCGAAAATAGTTTTGGTTTTTCAAGTAAACTATCCCAACCATCTTCTCTCAATTTTTGAATGAGTGCTTTGGTAGTTGAGACTAAATGCATAGCATTGACCATGTCTTGGGACTATTGCTGCAAGGCCTAAGACAAAGTATCTGTAATTCCTATAATTTCTTTCATCAAATGTAAAATAAACATAAACTCAAATGGGGTCATGACATTTATAGCAGCATCAGCATCTTCGTGTTGAGAATAAGAAGATCCATCATGAATAATATTTTGGAGAACTATTTAAGTTGCATCAAACATCTCAATGAAGCTGCAAACAGAATTAAAGTGAGAACCCCACCATGTATCTCTAGCTTGTCTTAAAGTGCCAATTTGATTTACTCCTTTATCAGTTTCAAGTTCCTCAATAGCTAGCAAATGTGCAATTTCAGTAGCTTTGACTACTTGTAATTCATCATGACGTTTGCTAGAAGCACTAATAATATTGACAACGAAACTTAAGTTTAAAAAAAACTGATGAACAGGAATAACTTCTCTAGAATCAGCAACAAGTGCAAGTTGTAACCGATGAGCAAAACAATGTACATCATATGAATATGGACAACCATTAAAAAATAATGAATAGCAATATAATGAGCACTCATTATATGACATATTCTTTTGTTATTTTCTTCTCTATGAGTAGTTCTTTGCTTGAAAAATGAATCAATAGTCTTACGCTTAACCATGATATAGTTTTGAAACCTGAAAAGTATCAATTTATTAATTTAGTTATATCATAGAAAATTTCTAATTAATTAATTAGAAGTTTTTAAGTGCATAAAAAATAAAATGTCCTTTCTACATTAGATATATTACATATCATGTCACTCTTACAAATACATCACCACATCAATAAAGCAATAACTTATAATAATTTTTGTAAGTAATAAATAATAAATAATTTATTTGCACTATATAAAAAAGATTTTTTTACCTTATTCTTCCAAAGCTAAGCCGGTCAATGTTGTCTCCAAATTTCAAGCATTAACTTTGCAAATAATTATTCTGTAAAAAATTAAAATTTATTTAATTAAAAATTTAATGAATAATATGCTTTTAATTCTTGTTTTATACTAATATGTTAAGAGGAAAAAAAAAGACAAGAATGCTCAACTCATCATTGGATGTGGTCATTTGAAGGAGATGTGTGGTAGGTGAATGAAGTTGCAAAGGACTCAAGCCTTAAGGACACAAGTCAAGAGGGAATCTATTAAGGCAAGGTAGTGAAGGCAACTTGCCATGTTCTGCCGAATCGTTCCAAATTGGATGGTTCGGGGTGAACCAAATTGGTCCAGAATCGGACGGTTTGGCTTGTTAGTTCGGTATAGAGAGAGAATCGACCAAACCGACCCGAGTTAACCGAATTGAACCATCCTGAACTAAACTGAAGCACCCGGTTTAACCTGATTTCGGACGGTTTATGGCTTGAGACCCTTGTTCCACCTAATCAGTACGCTATCGGTACGGTTTAGTACGCTTCATACCAAAATGCTTACAGCATGGCGAATCTTGCAACTTTATTTATTTCTTGACAATGACGACAACAAAGCTCTTTTTTTTTGCGAATGCATATACGGCTAGAGTTTCGGCCTTTTGGATATGGGCCTCCCTTTTTATATAAGAAGAGAAAGCCTTAGCGGCCTTAAAACACCACATACTGCTTTTTTTTCTAAAGGAATTGGTTCTATAAATGGTGAACAATTTCCAAATTCTTTTTGGGGGGTCCACAGGCCTCCTAGTCTCTTAAAAGGTCTGCCCCCAGCACCAAGCTACTGTTCTACAAACATATCAAAAAATTAATTTAAACAGATGCTGTATACTTGGGCTATTTTAGATGGACATGATTTTTTGGTGTAGATTTTGGGAATCAAGTGATCAACCCAAAACTTCAATTTTCCTTGATTTTGTGATTTTGTTCGCGGATCAGTTAGACTCATGCTCTAAGGCATCGATCTGGTGATTGAAGTCCATTAAATCTATTAACAATATAGACCCCTCATTTGTTTTCCAACTCAACACTAATTTATGCTTGTATTTTTTAAGAAATTGGAAAAAGGAGGAGAGGGCCAGGACATTGTTCTAATCTGAAAAATAAATATTCTTGTTTGAAGCTTGAGGAAAGTGTGCTTGGATAACTTGCTTCTTCTCCTTAGCTTGTTCCAACCTTGAAGTGGTGGCGAATGAGAAAAGGGTCATTCCAAGTTGTACTGGGTAGGACGTCTTGGTTAGATCTGGTTCCGTGGAAATACAGGCCTGATCTTCGTTGATTTGGGTTGATATGGATGGTTAGCCAGGTTTGGCTGGCTCTAGGGTTTACCAGCCCCTCCTATACCAGCTTATTTGGTAAGCATTGGATCCTTTCAATATCAAAGAGTTTCTTCTTAGAGAGCGATGTCCATGTAGCATACCGATGTTGTTGTTTGAGTATCAGGGCAGGTACTTGAGGCCTAATTGAATGGTTTGGCTATCACAGGTGTCAACTCCAATTCTATCCTTTCCTCTTTGTTAGAATAGCAAATTAGAAGGTTAATCTCTTGTTTTTAAAGCATCAAACTGTACATTTTCTTATTAAAGCATAATATCAATGGAATTTCTACTAGTTAGCCTTGTTGCTAGGGACATTTTAAGAGAAAAAACAAATACATGGAAATATAAGGGGAGAAAACTAATGGTATTGATTGTTTATATCAATTATTAATATCAATGCACAACTAAAACATTCTATCTGGGGTTGAGCTGCTCAAGTTGGCCAAACCAGATTCTCATCAGATGTTTCATTTTGCTGTTTATGTATTATGTTTGGTTTGCACTGGTTTTAACCTGAAAATGGGCTTTGTTTGCATGACTTCATGAGGCTTTTTTGATTGTTTTTGAGAAAACCATGCTTGTTGCTGCTTAATGCTTCCGTTAGTCTTCTATTTGCTTACATAAAAATAATTTAGAACAATTTGTAAAATGTTCTGACTGCTGCATCTGTGTTGATGTAGATGAACTCTACACTGTTGCTTGCAGTCCAACAGATGCATATCTTGTGGCTACAGGGGGTAGGGATGATAGAGGATTTTTGTGGAAGATTGGTTCTGCAGATATGGGCATAGAGCTTAAAGGTTTGTTCTCTAAGAGAGACTGGTTTCTGCAATGGAAGCTTGGCTTTACTATTTATTTCTTTTTTTTCTCTACCTCAGTAAATTCTAGTAAACATGATTTGCTACTGGCAATCTTTCCATCCCTAATTTACTGATAGCTTTCTTTTTGATTCTTTGATACCTTTGAATGAGGGTTTTATACCATTTCTAACTGACAGATCTTACAATGGATTTTCAATTGTGTGAAATCAGGAATGGTGTTTGAAAGATTGCTATTTGACCATCGTATGAGTTATGAGTCCATCAAGTGGCCTAGTGTCAGGAAGACCCGGACTTGGGCACCTTCAAAACCAGACACTGGGAGACCATATGACATGGATGTGTCCGTGACTATGTACAGTTTCATTTTAGTTGACAATTGATTGGACTAAATGTTTTGTAATTTGATAGAATTGATAAAACTTTCACTAATTTTATAGTAGACTGGTTACTGATAGAATTGATATAAATGGTAGAAATTGATATGCTACTGTGATGACATCATGTTTTACTAGCTTGAATTGTCAAGAAATGTCCAAATATCAGGGCACATCAAAAAACCTAATTCTTGGGATATACATATAATTGATACCATGCTCGTTATCTGTCCTTTGTAGTCTCGAAGTTGTTAACACAATGCTTAGTTATCATATAGAAAGTATGAGGAGTTGTAATCCATATAACTGATGAAGAAATAGTTACCGGTATACTTACTTTAGGTATTGAAAGGTAACTCTGACAGATTATGTCTCTGCATTTGTATTTGTGATTTGAAATGGTTTGGTTAAGTATCTATACACGTATACTGAATCAGTTATGTTTTTGATATGTTGCTTACATTTGCTGCCTCATGTTTTATTAGGCCCATAGTACTTTCGTAGTTTTATATGCAAATGGTGCGGCAATTCTTTTTCTACTAATATATTCATATTGTTGGGTTGAATCATTTGATATCATTTGAGGAAAATCTTGGCTTTGACATGTTTCTGCTAGCAAAATTGTGGTCTTCTGGTATACAGATTCTTTGAATCATAAACTCATATGTTTAGAAAGTCTACCTATTGGGATTGTGACATAATTTGGTATTTTGCTCATTTTCTGTTGCAAAGATGAAAGCTATTCCTTATATCAATTTTTGTCCTGTTTCCTTGACGACAATACTCTTTGGAAATTGGAAGCATAGAAGTGCTTTTGGAGGTTGTTTGGTGTTTTCATGAATGCATATTGCTACTCAATAAGGCAGTCTATGCCCATCAATTGGTTTTTTAGGTTTTGAGACACGTCTATCTTTTGTCCAAATATGTATCATCCAGAAATTCAACTTTGATTCAAAGTGCTGATTACTTGATATAAGTTTGAGAACCTGCCATTAAGCTATCTTAGCCTTTGTCACAATGTTTTCCTTTAATCTGATCCCATATGACAGGGACAAGGCTGCTTGATTAAGGTAGGTTGCTAATCTATAATATCCAACGCAAGGTTTGAAATTCCAAGCAGTTTGGCACTTACCTTGGTTTATACTGTACCGAGGCCTTCTCAATACAGGGCGGCTCGATTTGGTTGGAGGAGACTCGATTTGGATGAAAGGTATCTGAATAGCTTGGATCAAAAGGGCAAATTGATCAGTTCTAGGGTGGATCTAGGTTAGTTCGCCCTGAACTTTCCTTGGACTGCTCTCGAACTAAGCGATATGCTTGCATATCATTAAGGAAATGGATTAAGGATGATTATCTCTTGTTTTGCACCGTTTTGAAGGTGGAAACAAGAGAAAGAGGGATCAGCTGTAGCAGGTGTTTTTCACACTAGGTTTACCTATCTGTAACTATTTCTGCACTAGTGATATATATTTATGGTGACAAAATCTAATCCACAATCAGTGTGATATTTGGATGTGCTTAGCTTCCACCCAAGCTAAGCCCTGAAGTCAGCATAAATTGCAAATTAGTTTATCTATTTTGTAATTAAAAATGTTCATGTGTTAAAAGAATGTTGTCTTAAATTTTAAAAAAGAAGATAAATTGATGCAGTGAAAGAAATAAGATGAGTGCTCTAAGAAAGTGCGTACAATGAACTTGAACTTGAAGACATGCTATTAAAATTTTGAAAGTTGAAAATGTTGATAAAAATGGATATCTGTGATTAAGGGTTTGTTTGGCATCTTTTTTTTTCTTATTTTTATTTTTAAAAATAAAATCATAGAAATTGAGGCAAAAATATGTTTGGTGCTATTGCTTTTATTTTTTCTATTTTTTAAAAAGTTATTTTCATTATTTCTAAATAAGTAAAACTTTTTACTTTCATTATTTTCAAAATAAGAAACTTGTGCCTTTTACTACCATCATCGACAGTACCTACACTATCACTAACATCGTAGTTATTGCCACTGCTGTTGTCTCCAATACCACCAACACAGTCGCTGTCATCTTCGCTACCATCATTATTGCAATAGCCATCATGGTTTTTGATGCCATTAAGATTTGCCAAACCGAGAACCGGTACCGAGTCGGTATCGTTTCAATGCCGGACTGGTATGGTTCGGTATAAGGTTTACCGTACCGAACCGATGGCATGTTGATCATTCTGTACCAAATCAACGACATGCTGGTTAGGTGAACTGGAAGGTTTCAACCCATAAGCTATCCCATATTGAGTTGAATCAGATGGTTCGACATGGTACAGGATGGTTCAATATGGTACAAGATTAACATGAGGCTGGCATGAAGCTATTCTAGGCTATATAGGGCAATTTGAGGCGATACCGACCTCGTACCATTTTGAGATGGTTAACCGTATCAGTTCGTCCAATCATATCCAATGCTCCAATCTAAAGTTTCATCTATACCTAAGTAAAGCAGTAGGATATGGATTCACTGATTGAATCAAATGTTCTTTTATGAAATACAGCTTGGTGAGAACTTTAAGATGGGGAAAATTATAGGTGTAGCTAGAAGGCCAATGGCACCAGAAAAGATGTTTTTGCCATGTACTTCATTTCTACTAATTTGAAATTATAGATTGTTTTGCTAAAGAGTGTCAAGTGTTATAAGAAGTCTTTTGGTTACTGGCTCAAATTATTTGTTATGTACTCTTCAAATTATATTCAAGTTCAAAGTCATGATGAGAAATTTGGTTTCTTCCTTTTTTTTTTTTTATTTACTTATGGCTGGTCTAAGTACCCTCGGTACCATTACGTTGAAAAATTCCTTGGGTAAAGAAAATCTTGTTCTCCTGTAGATCTCTTAACTTACTGATAAGCAATAAAGCAATGCCAGTCCTTGTGCATGCATATTACCAGTAACTTAGTCTCAATTTTCTAAATCAACTTTGGTTTCTTGATCTTGATTAAAGCTGTCATACAGTTCTCTTGGACCTGCATATGGACTTTCTACTCTGAGGATGCTGCTGGAATATGCCATATGCACTTTTCTTCTGGATTTGAACATTTTTTTCATGTTTATTGGTTGGTGTATATTGTATTAGACCATACTTGGGTGCCGTGTCTCAAATAAGATTTGTTCATGTTTTGTAGAGTGGTGTGTGGATGTACATGCTTCGAAATGCTTGAACCCTTGCATTTCATATAGCAATCAGCTGAGTATCTCTATAGTTGTTCATTCTGTTGCTTTCTGTACTCAGGTCACCGAGATACCGTCTCTACCATAGCCTTCAGCTCTGATGGGCAGTTACTTGCTTCTGGAGGTTTTGATGGAGTCATAAATGTATGGGATATGTCTTCAGGTAGTCTCAAGTGTACGCTTGAAGGTTCTGGAGAAGGCTTTGAGGTGACATTTATGAATATGTGATGGAATTGAAGTCATTTGCCTTTTTTTTTTTTTTCTTTTCTTTTCCTTTTCTTTTACTTGTTGACTGTATGGTTCTGAATCCTTTTATTTTGAACTGATCAGTGGCTCAAATGGCACCCAAGAGGGCACTTGATAATAGCTGGGTCAGAAGATTCAAATGTATGGATGTGGAATGCTGACAAAGGTGCCTGTCTCAATACGTTCTCTGGTCATGGTAGCAGTGTCACCTGTGGTGATTTTACTCCTGATGGTACTTAAATAATTTGGTAAATTGTTGGTGTTTCTTGATTACAATCAAAATACCAAATAAGGCTGATCAACTTCCGTATCATGGTTCTTTGAAGGTAAGATCATTTGTAGTGGTTCTGATGATGCATCATTAAGGATATGGAACCCTCGGACTGGGGAGACTATCCATGTTGTTAGAGGTATGATATCTGTCTTCTTCTGAATTCTCCTTTTATACTTGCTGAATGCTTGTTGTTGGTCTAATATGGACATGAATACTTGTGTATGCCCTGGTGGGACAGTAGGTATTGTTTGGTAGGTTATGTTGGGTTGGTAGCCTGTAAAGTCAAATAAAACTAATGGAATCTCCTATAGGAGTGAGCTACTGGGAGTACTTGAATATGCAGGACATGAAAAATCATATACTTGGTGATTTAAATCATAATTTAAGCTTTGAGGCTTAGGTTTATGGCTTTTATCTTATAATGTTATTTTACCAACTATGGAATGCCATGAAGTTTCTGTTAATATTTGCATTGTTTTGACTTCAAAGTTAAAACCATCATGTGTATTAAATGAAAATGAGTGATATCTATTATATTAAAATTGGCGACTTGAAAGATAACATAAATCATGTGATTTGGAGCGCAAAAACAGTAGTTATTAAGTCTGGATAAATTGAGTGCGCAAGCGACCATTCTGCATTCGTGCAAATTGGCTTGGTTTGTTTTTGCCATGTATAATACTTGTAAATGAATTTTTATTCATTTGCATGCCACCAGTCTAACAAGTAATGTTGTTTGTTACATGGAAGTAGTGTAACACAAAGCTTGTGTAATAGGCATTGACAATTGAGTGGTGCAATTTCTATAGTAATCTAGAGAACCATGTCAACAAGGTCACATGATTTAAACAACGTTATTTTGTGCATTTAGCAAGGTGCAAACAATGCAAACATAATCATCTCTTGGAAGTTGAATTTTGCTGAATCTCATTTCTTTCTAATTTCTTTCTGTGTTTGTTAAGGAGGTCATAATTTTTGAAAACTTAGTGTAGTAGGTGTTGCACTTTAAATAAAGGGATATATATTTGCTCAAAAAATAAAATGTTAAATACATCCCACCATGACAATAAGTTACTGGATTATTCTAACTTGAAGAGCTCATATCTGATTAAAATTTCTATTATTAAGTTAAATACATGGAAAAGAATCCTGTTACTATAATAAACCCATCCCTGCCCCCTCCTCATGCTAACTCCCAAGCTTTTATGCTATATCGGGTGGATCATTTAGCAGGGCATCAAAACAGGACCTTATTCTTTATTACTTGTAAAACTGCAACTCGAAACTCTGATCTGATAAACCTGGATCCTCCCTTAATCTGATATTAATCTTTTAATATTTATTTGTTCTCATTTTCTTCTTCAACCCCTCCTTTTAATCATCTCTCTTCTGTTATTTTTGCATATGACATCAGATCTGTGTAATAGCTTTTAATCATCTTGCAATTTAATCCATTGGTCGTAACTCATAACTGTACTATCTCCTTGAAGCTCTGATCCTACTACTTAAGTTGTTACTCATTTGTTTCTTTTTTATCTATCAATTGCCCTTCTCTTCTGATATTTTATCCTTTAATTACTCCATTCTTTCTATAGAACCTCAATTGTTCCAAACTTTCACAGTCCTCGGACCAAGAGATGTACAATGCACTTTTCTTCTTCTTTGTTCGCTGCTTTACTCTGCAGAGCCTCAATTTTTCCAAAAATCTAATTTTTATTCAATGTTACCTTCACCTTCTGCAAGTCCTGTAACCCTAGCTGGCTGGGTTAATCTGTAGATCACTAGTTCCAAAGGTTCAAAATAGTTAATCGTTACTTCTTAGACTTTAGAAAACATGTCACTCTCAAGCTTATTGCTAGCGACATGTGGCTTGTCTAGGGACAAATGAGCATCTAGCTAACAATGAGCTTGTGCTGGCAAAATCTGTAGACATGCTTTTGGGATGTAGTGAGAAATTCTAAATTTAGCTCTAATATGTTAAGAGTAAGGGTCAGATATTTGAAATATAATATTAATTTAGGGATAACTTTACAAAGAGGAGACTTGGACATCTAGAGCTCAAATTCCAATGCCTTGTAGTCACTTCTATTGGAAACTGAAATTTCAGTCCCAGTGACATAGGTGGCAAGCAAAATATCCAGCTACAAAAATGAATGCCAATGTCAATCTTATGAAATTCATCACCTAGGTGATGGATGATGTGTAAATTGCTTAATAATAGGTGAAGATGCTTGAATACAAAATGGATTTCCAAATATCGCAAAGACATTGAAATTAATCATAATTGTCAAGACTTATCTTAAATATGTGGGTTGGATTCATGAATTCTTTTTACCCAATATTTTATAGATTATATTTTGGGGTAAGATGTATTGTACTAAATTGGTCGATTCGACCCAAGCTGAGCTAGGCTGACCGAAAAGTGGAACGTTTTGGACTATCGATTTGGTACGAGCTCTAAACAAGGCCAAACTAATGCAACCTGTGCCAAACCACCCGGTTTAGGCTTTTTCGGTCTGATTTTGAGTGGAGGGCTATGTTGGATGTCATGTGAGCTCACATCCTCTCCTATCTTTTATTTTCATTCAAAATCATTTAAGTAAGATAATGATATTTACTTAAGATTTCTCATAAAAATAAGGGAATTACCCCCTTCATTTATATTCTACAAAAATAATAGAAAAATCAAATTCTTTAAAAATAAAAAGTTAACTCTCCCTCTCAAGAACAAATTTATAGAATTTCAAGAAATTACGGCTTAGCAAATATCAAATTAGGGTACTTCTACTTTACATAAAAATTTCAAAAAATCAATTTAACTTAGAAATGATGAGAAAATAAAATACCAAAAAATTTATTTTAAAAAATAATTTGTAAGGCTTTGATTAGTACTTGATTAAACTTATAGAGTTTCCAAACTTATATAAAATCATAGTAACAATGGACCTCATAATGACTTATACCGACTTGATTTACAGCTTATTAAAATAATAAAATTAAACTCTCTATAAAATTCTAAGGTTAAAATGTATTTCTTAGATTCTAGACTATAATGTGTCACTATAAAAAAAGAGGAAAGAGAATAGAAGATGTCATAAGAGAGAGGAAAGAGAATAAAAGCTCATGGGATGCTCTCAACCTCATATACCATAAAAAAATAAAAAAAATTGAAAACCAATGAAAAAATAAAAAATTATAAAAAAAACCAAACCGAATCGGTCTGGCATTGGTTTGCAATTCATCAAACCTTGGTTTTAATTTAATTACATGCTTTCCCATCCTTCTACCGATGATACCAACTCCAGCAATTTTACTTGTAGAAGGCTTCTTGGGTGTTTGTGCTCACATCTTAGCATCTTAATTGGGTCACCATCACATGGTTATTGGTGAAAAATCTAGGCCTCCTTTAGTTCATTTGTTCCTTTATAAGCTTACCACATTCATCTCAACATCTGTTGAAAAATCATGCCTCCTTTAATTTATTTTTCCTTGATAAGTTTATCACATTCATCTCAACTTCATCTTTACCATGTTCAGTTTGTATGTTTTGTCTTTTTTTATTTAGACAACCTTAACTCTTTTTACAGGCCTTACCCCTCTGTTGATTTCTTAGGACGTTTTACAATTGACTCAACTGATCTTCAACCCTCTAAATTGTTGCCTAATTCCTTGCCATGCAATTTTGGGCAATTAAGGGGCCTGCTGTAAAGCCTAGAGGCCACTTGACTCGTTGTTAGATGTACCATATTGTTTAAGCAATTTGAGTTCATGCAAGAGGGGAGCAACCATTCTAAATACATATATGTATTTGGTTATGTATCCTTATGTCTGTGGCTGTTGTTTGAGTGAATGGGGAGGGCTTATCATAAGCTTAGTTTTGATAGATGCATTATTGGTGCTTTTTGAGATTTAATTTTGGTGCCATTAACATTTCAGCTATAACTTCTTCATCCTCTCAATGTGAGGATTTAACGCTTTATTTATTTAGAATATATATATATATATATATATATATTAAAAAAAATTATCTTTTTAAACCTAAGTAGGCATTTTAAAGTTCTGTAAAAGAGGGATTCATATAGCAAGGTTGAAAGGTTTTGGAGGTTCTAAATTGTAGATCATGTGACTGTAGTTATTAAGCTGTTCCCCAACAGAAATAGAGTGGCAGGCTAGTATAAGGAGCCATATCTTTGGAGGCCATGTATGTCATATTGCATGCACACAATACTTTTAACATTCCTTTTGTTTAGGTTCACCATCAAGTACTGGTCAAAACCGCCCAGCCCAGCTGACCTCCTGGACTAGTGATTTTAGTTCATCATTTGGAGCAGCAAACCTTTTATTTTATTTTTTCGAACTTGGTAAGAATGCAACATTTTGGCTAGATTGTCAACCTGACCATGAGTCAAGTTCAGATTGATGGATGGGCAATGGACGACTGGAGACAACTTGAATTTATCCAAAAATTTGCTGGTGGGGATTCACAACCTAAAGATAACATGTTTTCCTTTAGGGGGCTTCTGATCTAACTCAATCCCATGTAGTTTATGTGTTAAAATGTCATTTTATGATCATTTAATGAAAATACTGCTTGAACAAACCCAACTCAATAATCCCAACTCAACCTCTTTAATTCTACTAAAATCATATTGTGTTTAGATTACAAAATTTTGGAGCCAGCATGGGCTTAAGTTGGGTTGTTCAGGCAGGTATATTGGTTATTGGGCTTTGTTTGGATTGGCTTTTAACTTGACTCAACCAACCTGTGTTGCATCCTTACTGTGAAGGAAATCATTTTGTGTGAACAAGTTTTGTAATGTGAACCATGTAAATTGAAATTTAAGTGGATGATAGACCTACAAATTGTAGTTGGTTAAGTTGCAAAACTTTATTTCTAATTGCTTTCGAACATAAAATTTGTTATTTTAGTGTATTAATCTATTTGCACAAGGCTTGATGTCATTTGATTGATAGATGCTCCCAATTGGGGAGACCTAGGATAGGCCTCCTACGATGCTAGTTTAGCTTCAACTAGCTTGACCAAAAAATGCATCTCTATAAATAAATGTCCTTTGTTTAATTTCATGTTCTGACTTTTGAGAAAGAAGAGCATTGTGTGCTTTTTATTTCTGTTGAGGAAATGGAAAGAAGGAAATAGGCTACTCTTTGAGAGAGATTGATCTAGACTGTTCTTAACTTAATAAATAAGTTTGTGATTTGTTTACTGGTTTGATTTTTCTATTCTGGACTTTCAAGTCTATGCTTGTTGATTTTTGGAATTTTTATTTCTTCATCACTTGCTACAATCTTCTGCTAAGGGTGCTGCACCTACTTAGAATCTTGATTCCTTTTATGCATGATCTTTCTATATTTTCACCCAAGTTTTAAAATGTATTTTGTTGTTAATTCTCTTTTAGCCAAATCAATCTTAGTTTGCCAAAAAATATACCATTCATTAGTTTACTAATTTTTGAATAATTAAATCCCTAAGTCAGACATTTTTGCATAATGAAACAGCCAAATGAGAAATTTTATCATGTTGTACCATTAATTGAATTCTATCAGATGTTTCCTGGTTATTTCCAATGCTGAAGTTTTTGATAGCTCTGCCTCCCCATTCTTGCAAATCGATATCTGATCGTTGCTTGATTAAAGTAATAATTATAGTCATGGGGGAAGGGATTTTGAAATCTTCTTGTGAACTTTTAAGTTTTGGATTCCTTTGTTGCTTATGCATGCTGTATCTACTGCGATATTTTCAGTTTTACTGGTCAAATGAGAAATGAGCATCTGTTATTGCAAAACTATTATAGGCTAGTGTTTATTCTACTCAATTTATAGCTTTTTTATTGTGTCATGCTTTCAATGGGAACAGTTTGTCTCTCTAGCATTCTCATTAACTTAATCGAAGGTAAAACAATTAATTTTGTAGGGCATCCATATCATACGGATGGACTGACATGCTTATCAATAACGTCTGATTCCACGGTTGCTATTACTGGCTCGAAGGATAGCTCTGTTCACATGGTGAACATAACAACTGGACGGGTTGGTTCTTGTTTCTTGTTGATAATTTTTATTGCTTTTCTTTTACTTGTACCATTGTGAGATAGTTTCCAAGTATTATGTGCACAGTATAATGTGAACATAATATTCAAGTATTATGTGCGCAGTATATGGCATCACTGTCTTCAATGGAGAGACAACAAAACAAAGATCAAGTACATTCTTTTATAAAAGCCAACTTGGAATGCAGATTTTAATTCTAGGATAAATTTAGTCTTCCTTAATTTTACTACAAAATGGTCTTCTTTACGCAATGCTTTCTTTTCTATACCTGTTACATATATGATGCCATTGCTTTCTATTTGTTTATGACTTTTATCTCATGAATAAGAATTAAATTCCACTGCAATGATCAATATAGCCTGTTTTAAGACAAGCGTAAAAGGAGATTTAGAGATAGCTTTTATATTCATTAGCATTCTTTAAATATTACTTGGTCTCAAAATGCAACCTTTTGGATTCCGTGCTTCTGATTACCATGACAGCAATTCTTTTTTGTGCTTTGGTTGGTATTCAACCTAAACAAATATTACCTGAACCATTCTGTTGTATGCATGATCAAACACATAGTGCTAGTGCAGTTTTTGCCATGCATATGTACCTATGAATGTCTACATATGCATGTTTATAATCTGTTTATTCATATGTTAACACATACATCACTCAACCTATCAATGCTTGTCAAATGATACATATGTATGTGAATAATAATGTGCTACCTCAATTTGATGAGAAAAGCTTCCACCATGGCAGCAATGATGACAACTTGTGCAATGATATTGATGATACAAAAAGACTATAATATTCTTACTACATATAATAAATACTTCTTAGCAGGGGAATGAACCAATATTGTGTCACCCTCAAGTGATCCCTATGTGAGATAAATGAATTTAACAGTAAGGACCCTCTAAAATAGAATTACTCCTGAATTATTCTGTTCAAATATTTTGCTTGAGAATTATACACAATGAGGCAATGAACAAAAACCAGGAAGTTTATCTTTGCATATCCTTTGGAAGATCAATAAAAAAAAGTTAGAGTTAAGTCTGTATGAGCATGTAGTGGAATGGCACCTACATGCTTTACCCACAAGCATTGTTGGTGTTTGATGTGAAGGTTTAGATGGGGTTTGCGTGTCAAAGGACTTGATCAATCCATTCCATGTACAAGCACCTTTAACCTGTGCATGCTTGTAGCACCAATGTCTTATCTCTATTATCACAAATGTAGAGTTCTCACATGAACATTTTTTTGTAAAAAACAAGCGTATTGATTTAATTAATTAATTTTTCCTTCTTTAGTTTATGAAAAACAACAAATTTTTTTCATAGTTTGGCCCTAAACTAATCCTAGCCCTAATAACATTTGCAAACCAAAAAAAAATTGTTGCTGGTTGCCGTGATAGCACCAACCATCCAACTGTCATGAACTGAAATCTAGTTATGCCAAGTTCTGTTATGAAAAAAGTGATAATCAATCAATGCCCTGCTCTCAATTCAATACTTTATTGCTAATGTGCATAATTTTGTAAATTTTCCATTTAAATCATTTATTCCCGAAATACATTGGCCATTGTTTATACATAGAAACCAGGTTTCATTCCAAGAATTGAATTGAACTTGTACAGCTCTTAGCCTTGAATCGAACAGGGTTCACTTATACATCCTTCCATTGTAAAACACAATGTAGCTCATTAGAACACATTTGTAGTTAGTAGAGTACATTCCAACGCTCTCTCGACTTCCAATATAGCCACTATCTACAGATAAAAATGTTACTTTATGGTACACCAAAATTTGTTTCTGAAAGAGTGGTTTAAATATATAAAACAGGAGTTCTTTAGGCCTTATAGTATGCTAAATTAACAAGTTTCTCACTCTAAATATAATAAGTAGGTTGATGAGTTACATGGTTCAATGTGTAGCGTTTATGATGGTGTAGTCGACTTATAACCTCAATTTCCATAGAAAATTCCATTTAATTTCAGACAAAAGTCAGGAGTACGAATTTTGCAAACCTAAGGTGGAAGCTTGAAAGATAATTTAAGGAAAGGCAAAGTTCCTTAGCAACTAGAAGCATCTGAAAAAAATAGAAGTCACTTGATTAGAGATTTGTAGATTCTGTAACTCCAGGGTTTTTTCCTGAGGCTCTATAATAGAGAACTCTAGGTGAGCCAGAAATTCATCAAGAGATCAAACTAAATGTCATCTCCTTGTAAGGTGTCTTTTCCTCTTCCATAAAAATTGAAACTTTTGCCTTAATCTTATGCTTAAAATTAAGTAGTCTATGATAGTCTTGCTGCTGTAAGTATAAGTTGATTAGCATCAAGCTTCTGCCATAAATTTCGAAGTTTATCACTCTCCAGAGGGAGATTTCTTTTTGCCCTTTGTTAATTATGTTAACACATCATATTTATTATTGTTTATACTAAGTAACCATGACTTAATTTAGTTATATATTTTTTGGCCAATAATATTTGTAGTGAATAAATATATGTACATTTATGTATGTGCATATAATGGTGACTTGTGCAAGTACATTTTGTAAATGTTGTTGGAAATAATCTTCCATGCGTGGTGCATGCTTGCAAAAAGTTGTCTAAGGCTGTTGATGAAGGGTTCGAAACTGGAGCAGTAATTTGTTTGGTTATTCAAAGAGGGTTTTTGCCTTGTAACTTCTTCATGGTGATTAGAGGAGGTTCTTCTGACCAATGCTAGGAATGCTTGAAATTTGGTAATTGAGTGGCCTCATGCAAAGAATCCAATGAGGTTTCCTTAATGGATGAAGCTATTCTTACCCAAAATTTCTTTCAGAGTTTTTGAATGTTGTTTAAACAGTCTATTATGTTTGGACTATGTTAGATGGTATTCGGCACTTGCAAGAAGGCCCCCGTGATCTGATCTCGCATCTCTCCTAGAGGCATCATGATTCTTCCTCACAATCTTTTTATGAACTAGTTGTTTTATTCCCTTGTCACTAGGTTTACTGTTAAAAAGAAATCCTTGCTAATGGTTTGATATTTAAGTACAGTGGTCATGAGATCTCTAATGGGAGGTATTGGAGGGTTTTGACTTCAGTTAGGGTTCTGCATCAGGTGTTGGTTTTGCACCTTGAATGACATGATTTTTCCACATCATTGAACTTTTGTTGAACAAAGGAGATTTTCTGGAAGTTAGTTAAAAATTTGTTATATTATTAAGGAATGCTGAGTAAAAGAGAGAAGTGCTGGACTATGTTTCTCATTTAGTGGAGGTCAGTGTTGGGACAAGGTGAGCAATAAGGATTAATAGAGCTGAACCCAAGTTGCTGGGACAAGGTTTACTGATCATGGCTGTGGTTGTAAGGGGGTAATGCATGAAATATACTCAGTTCCCATGTTATAGGACTCGTGTTCAATGATTTTGTTAAAATTATCTTATAGACAATGTTATAGGCCTAATGACCAACGGTTTCTTCATTGTTAAATATATCTCAAGGACTGTGTTGCCTATCCATAAGGTGATAATTGTGCAATATTAAAAGCATATAATGTAGACATTGGCAGCATCAATCTGACAGGTAATTATACTATTTACAATTGAAACCTGAAACTAGCCAAACCAGTTGACTTGGTTATACTGCCAGCAACTTTCAGTAGCTGTTGGAAAATTTATGTATGACCAGAAAATTATCAGTCTATTCGGGTTTTAGTTATGAAGAACTAGCTTGTATTTTTACAGTTATGTTAAATTGCAATTTTATTTAATTTTTTTTGTTTTGCATAATATTGTTAAATTATAGAATCTTATATGTTTTGTGAACATGGAATATGGAAATTGATCTCTGACTGGTAGCACCTTTTCCTTTTAGGTGATCAGCTCATTAACTGCTCACTCCAACTCTGTGGAGTGTATTGGTCTTTCTCCAAGGTATGGTTGCTATCTGCAAATAATCATAATCTCTTTTAAATTTGCATACTAAAGGCATTTTTCTTCAAGGTTCATGACAATGTTCTTGGAAATTGATGTTCACATTTATATAGTTTGTAATGGTACTTTTGAGAAATTTAGCTGATTATCTTTGATGTCATTTGGTTATCATGTTGCATTGCTTGAAGACTTCATATATTACTTTTATTTATGTGATTATTGTGGAGAAGCATGTAGTATAAGATCCTTTAGAGATGCTATATTCTTCAAAGCACCTTTTGGTATGTATTTTATTAAAATGCTGAATGGACTTGTTGGTACACAACATTTAATGTGGTTGAATTTTACCTCTGTTGGAGGCACAAGTTGTAAGTGAAAATGCTGAGTAAAATAACAAAGAATCCTGAAAAAAATCATTCTAGGATGAGAGGCTTGTGCTCAGCTGAAGGTAACTCTCAAACTATCGAGGCATAAAGCTGAATTTGAGACTTGAAGTTAGTATTTCGAAACACATTAGGGTTGGATGCTTTGACCTGTTTGTTCTGTCAGCCAATGAGAAAAATGATTAGGATCTTGTATAGACTTCAGTTTTCGAAAAACTTGAACTATTGAAGTAGATGGTTCAACCGCTTGAATCATCTAAACCACTCCGTTTCAATGGTTCTCAGGATGCATACATTATATTAAAGAAAAAGAACAAAACAACGGGTATATAGACCCTGATTCTCTTCTTTCCCCTACGTCTCCTTATCTCCATCTCTGGTCAGCAGAGATGCACAGGACACATGAGGGGGTCTATTCTACCCACAACTAAAATGGAAGCGGAAAAAAAAAAAAGAAAAGAAAATTTAGACATAATGAAAATCCCAACACCTTAAGTTGAGCCTTGGTGCAATTGTAAGATTGCTTGATTATGACTTAAGAGGTCATGAGTTCGAGATATAGAAATAGCCTCTCATAAATGGGGTAAGGTTGCGTATATTTTACCCTCTCTAAACCCTGCAATGATGAGCAGAGCCTCATGAACTAGGTTCCATCACCTTGGTCTATCTCTCTGCCATATCTCCTCAATCTCTTCTTGCATGCCTTACTCTATTGTCTACCAGAATTCACTGTTTGGATTTCATGTTATGATATTTCCGTGTGATCTGGCTTGGCAACACTTCCTCTTCTTGTTCAGCCAACACCCTCCCCCAGCCATTATGAAGTAAAAGCCTTGACCCTGATCCTCATGGTCAAAGCCTCTCTCTCTCAATATCTCTTTTTGAGAGTTGAAGTCCTTTGCCATCGGGGCCCTTTGTCAATGGCCGTGCCTTGTGGTTACCCTTGCAGGACTTCATTGGGCTGCCGTCGTTGATGGCTTTTCTTTGGAAATCCAGTGATCATTTATCACTGGTGGTCATCTCTTTTTGAGGATTGAGTAGGAAAGAAAGGGGGTTTGAGGAAGGAGGTAGAGATATATGATGAAAAAGGGCAGCCCACTGCAGAAAGTAAGAAAATTATAGATCCAACAGTCGACTTGTGGCTGAACTGCTTACCCGCAATCTGGCCCACAAAAAGTTTGGACTGCGTCAGCGGGTTCTGAACACTGCAAGAAGTTGATTTTTCATCAACCAGTGAAAAAGCCCTTCTTTAAACCTAGCTCATCTATACTTACATTACCTACAGAGAATTCTTCTTTGTTTTTATTTTCTTAGAGGCACTAGCATTCAGATTAAGGTTTAAAAGTATGTTTGAACATCCAACATTCATGACCGTGAGCAATATGCTGTGCTACTTAACAGTAACTTGCAGAGGCACACATCAAAATTGCGTACCCTCCTTGGTTTTAAGGAAGAATGTGTGTTAAAATCTCATCAAGGTGCTTGGGAATTTTTGAATTATTGCACATGCGGCTGTATTGGTGGCTTTTGAGATATGATGGAGTTTTTAGGTTGGAGCTAGATTTTAGGGATTAAGGGTCCTTGTGTAGGCCATGGGGCATTGTATCTAGCCTTTGAAACATAATCACTGATTAAAAAAAAAAGAAAGAAGAAAATCTGAAATCTTATCTGACTCTGGTTGCTGCGTATAATATGTTACATATAGTGTGTTATCTGTATTTAGTTATATAATACCCTTTTCTTTTGCATAATATCTTTATTATTTTGGTTCATTTTGAGAAATGTGAGCCATCTGGGATTTAGCTGAAATGTTGCAGCCAAAGACTACCTCAAGCAATATTGAACAATTGGACCTTAGAACATAATATAAACAATGCCTATTGGCTCTGTATGATGGTGACTTACCATTTATGGTAATTTGCATTTGAGTTACAAGACACCAACCATATGAAATTGGCTTGCAGTTCTTCTTGGGCTGCAACAGGAGGCATGGATCAAAAGCTCATTATATGGGATCTACAACGTTCTTCAGCACGATGCTCGAGCGACCATGAAGTCAGTACTGATTCCTTCCAGCTACCCATCAAAATCTTTTTGTATTATTTTCTCCTTGTTCTTATGGTGGCTATTGACTGGGCAGGAGGGTGTAACATGCCTCGCTTGGGTGGGTACCTCTCAATACGTAGCCTGTACAGGCTGCGTGGATGGAAAGGTGCGGATCTGGGACAGTCTTTCTGGCAATTGCTTGAGAACTTTCAGCGGCCATGCTGACACCATTCAATCTCTGGCCGTGTCTGCCGATGGGAATTCTCTTGTTTCAGTCTCAAATGATGGCACTGCTCGTGTCTTTGGAATCTCAGAGTTCCGATAGGAGAAATCTAACTCAAAATGGTGCAAATTTTCTCTTCCCCATCGCCTTCAATTATTTACATGATATGGTTTTCGTCATCAGTGTGACTATATTAATGTATTTGGTGCTGTATAATTACTATTAATTTATTGGTACAAATAAAATATTGTAAAAGTCCACACTTGTTGACGTATTCTGCAAGTTATTGTGAAATTCTGTTATTAGTCCTGGGATGCCTTTTTAATGTTTTTTTTGAATCAAATAGTGAAGGAAATTTTGGGCCTGAGATTGTGCGTGGACAGATGACACAAATTCCAGTTTAGCTTGGTTCAAATGGCCGGAAATGTTGACCAATTTTAACTGAATGTTTAGTCCAACAGGGCTTACATCTTATCATGGTTAGATTAATCCAGATTTTAGACTGAAAGGTTTTTTGTTGTTATATGGATTTTTTTTTTTTTTTTTTCGGACTATATAATATTGAATAGGAGAGGTCACGAGTTTTCCTGGTTTTATTTCCTTTACATTCACGGGAATTCTGCAGACATGACTCCTTCCAATATTCTTTGCTGACTCAATGCCTTGGATTTCAATCGAACAAATTCAACCTGCTAAGCTGGTCAAAGTGACGCACTTGAAAAAATGTCACTGGAAGCACAACTCCCAGTAGAGCAAATTTGGTCATCGTACACATAGGTTGCCCGCGCTTTTCAATAAACAACTTAAATAAAAATATCCCTACCATGTAATAACTAAAGTTTCATATCATCGAAGAATTTTACAAGATAAAGGTGGCTGGTGATGTGGCATCTCTAAATATTTGTAGGACTCCGTAGCCACATCAGGAGTGTCATATTTGAATGACATATCTCAGAATCCGGCTAGGAAAGGCATTCTTCAGTTGAAATTAGGACACTCAAATATTGCTAAACAACTTTCGCAGACAAAAAGTAGCATCATGCAAGTAAATCTGTGACAGCAATTCTATAGAAGGAAAGGTATTACTTCATTATCTACAGGAAAAAAGGACAAGCCTAAAGAGACTTGTGTGGTATGTTTCAAAAGGAGTGCAGTGTTATGTCCAAAGGCCATGACAAATCTGGCACCTATCTCGAATTCACATTCTCCCAAGGAGCATCAGATAGCATTAGGTTCTAATGTTTCTGGTGAAAGCTTAAGTGAAACAGGACAGTGGTCACTCCCGTAAAAACCTGCAGTGAAAGGGGGGGGGGAGAGAGAGAGAGAGAGAGAGAGAAGAAATGCTGGCTTACAACACAGAGATTAAAACATCAAAACAAACAGCTATGTAAAATGCATAATGCAGTGCAGGTCAGGTAGAAAAGGAAATGAAAAATAAGTTCTGGGAAATGGATAGATAGAATGTTGCAAAACAATAGAGGATGAGGATGTTTACATGCGATAGATGTAAATGCTCATAAAAGAAGCGGCAGTTGTGGGCATGAGGTACATCATGAAGAAAGGTTTGCTCAACAGAAGATTTGATATAAAAGTTTGCACAGGCCCAAAAGGTACCAGTGGCAAAAACATAAATAGAAAACATGATGAGCACCAAGTGATTCCCAAAGTGTGGAATAAATATGCATATTTCTTATAGAAGAATAAACAAGAGACAAACAAGCAAATATAATAGTGGTAACAAAGAACTTCGACCTAGTTGCTGTACCGAGCCATACCATACAGGTAAGGAACCGGTATAATATAGGGCTTGACTTAGCATTATACCAGCACATGCTACAACTGTTGTGTCATCTCCAGCAGCATACCATTTGTCAGAACACCCACCAATATATCAACCTATACTGTACCAATAAGCTGATAGCACGGTGCCTGGCACTGATACAACCAACCTTCTTTTGACCACCCATATAATGACTAGTCTTAAAAATGTCTACGCCTAGGTGCAAGGTTCAAACACACTTAGGCTGCATTTGGTTCACAGTTTTTTATTTTCATTTTCTGTTTTCATTTTCTCAAAAGAGTTTTTATTTTCGGTTTTTTGATCCTTAAAAAAAGCATTTGGTAAGTGAATAAAAAACATTTTCTATTTTTTATTTTCTTTGTAAACAATATCTTAAAGATAGGCAAAAAATATTTAGATGAGTACCATCTCCTATATTTTCAAGTTCTTTAGCTTTTGTTTTCTATTTTCTTTTTTGTTTTGATGAAAGGTAATGAAAACATCTTTAAACTATTTTCAGTTTTTTATCATTGCAGAATTATGTTTTCCAGAAAACCTTTATTTTCATTCACCAAATGCGTTTTCACACATATTTTTAATTTTCTATGAAAATAAAAATAAAAAATAGGGCCATTCTTAAAAACCAAAATCACCCTTAGTTTCTGTTTTGGTTTCGTTTGGATACAATGAGCTTTGATTTAATAGTTTTGGCAGCAGTAGTTGCAGTAGTTTTGGCCAAAAGAGAGACACAACTAACAAAACACTGGAGGGAAACCTTTAGAATAAATATATAAATTAGATCTCATTTCAAAGCTTATAGTTTTGTTGTGACCACAAATAAAATATAGCAGTTTTGATGGTTTTAGATTCAAACAACTAAAGAATTGTCATTTTGAAGTTATTAAATAAAAGAAAACATGTTTTGCCTTAATTTGATCATCATATATATATATATGCCTTTAAAAACATTATATAGCACATGACAATCACAATATCTCAGAATTAAGTTCTATAATAGGCTAAACATCTAACAAATTCTATAAATGGTAAGAAGAAACCAATAAGTAAGATTGGATGACAAGGAGAACAAATATCAATATAAAATGAATCAAGCACATTGACGATGGAGGAGAATATCATTTTGGTGATGATGGACATCATAAGAGAAGTAGATCCAAGAAGTCATCATAACACTAGAAATTACCAGCAAGCTTCTGCAGTCAGTTCCACTGCTCATGCTTTTAAGATGGAAATTTTGTCAAAAAAAGTTGTTGAACAAGGACTCAATTAAAAAAATTAAATCTGAGAAACCATGACTGAGGATTCATCTGCACAATTGTTCTTACAGATAAGTGTGATAGAGATCATCAAAAAGTGTGGCAAGAAGGGACTTAAGGATTTACAATCAGAATAAATGTTAACAAATATTCGACGAATCAAAAAAATGAGCAAATTTGGTGAATTAGCTACTTATAAAATATCTTTAAAATTTTAAAAGAAAGAGTTAAGAAAAAAGTCATAAAGTTGCACCGTTGGTCAAATAAACTACAGTTTGCTCCAATTATGAAAGAGGGTAGTGGAACAAAGATTAAGAAAATAGACAACCATGGGACTATTTTTTCCTTGAAGAAACTGACATAGAGATATAGAAAGAGAGAATATAAACATGGTTTCTATTTGATATTTTAAAAAATTGCCAATGAAGAAAATTAGAAAAGCAGGTAAAATTGTTATCATGTTTGAAGGGGCAGCTAGGAAGTAAGAATTAATTATGGCAAGACAAATGTGTTTCTACTTTCTAGTGGACATGGCTGTACAGAAAAGATCAACTTTAAGCCAGCAATGGGTAATAGTGTTAACATTTTACATAATAGTAAGGTTGGATGTAAAATTGGATTATAGTTGAATGCTTTGGAGGAAACAATTTGTAAGAAAAAATTGGAAGAGAAATTTTTAAGTTTGAGGAGATAAGAATAAGATGACAACCAACCAAAGATGATGGTCAAGAATACCCTACTATGAATTTAAAAATTGGTGGATCAGCATGGTCAGTACCATACCATTCCAAAGCGAAATTAGCACCAGTATGGGTGCTGAGATGCCAAAATCATCTATACCGGTAATGTACTAGTCCATACCACTTTGTACAGGTGCATGCCTGACATACTATATTGATTGTACCGGTCGGTATCGATGTTTTTCATTCTTTTTGATGATGTCAATTTCAGTGCATACCATCAATGCTGGTATTGCATTGTTCTGATAGAAAAATGGTACAAGGTTCAGGTATTTAAAACCACGTACCCTACAATGATAATTTTGACAATGTCTGATATAGATGATACATAAGCAATGAGAGAGATTAAGACTTATAACATTGAGGATGGTGGAAAAAATGAAAAGGAGCTTTTGTGGTGTTGGGTAATCATGTCATAGATTAACTCGTATATACAATCAATGAGAAGGGTGCTATGATGCATGTTTCTTGCAAATGAATGTGTTAATTTTGAAATGACACTAAGACTAAATGTTGAACTGAAATATGGACAGAAGTCTTGATAGATAGCAGTTAATAAATAAGCAGAACTAAAATAAAATATCTGAAATGCAATTTATTGGGAAAAAGATGAGAACCTTAACAAATTGATTATCAGGAGTACCCTAATATGAACATTTTCATAATTAACTGGTCTACAATCTGTAGACAATGACACACACACATACAAATATAGACTCATCACATATCAATAAGTAGGGTACTGAACAGGAGTCCATTAGTGTGCGGTATTTGAAAGGGATCTTCAGATCATGTGTGGCAGATGCACATATTCATATTTTGGGATGTTAAAGTCTGAACATAAAATATAAACATGATAGAGATCAAAGTGTCATAGATGATGTGGTGAAACCAAGGAGCATAGTGATAAAAGCAAGTGTTGCATTAAGTTTAAAAGTTGAATTTAATAATAATATTGTAATGGAAAACTGCTTGAGATGGTGTGTGCATTTGCAAGAGGAGACCTACTGGAGAGGCTTGGATTTTTTATCTAAAGAACATGAAAGGTGAAGTAATGATTTGAGAATTGCATAGGCAGAAGTTGCAATAAATGAACAGAAAAGTATGCATTCACAGAATCAATCTTTGTATTGTGAGCTGTTGAGTAGTCTAGAATATTGAAGTTTTAATAAAGGTTCTGATATTATATTTTTGGCCAACTTGACTCCCAGTCATTTGTTTCACAGCCACTTTACCATGCATCCTGTACCAAGTTTTGTCAAATGCATTAGTGAGGCCTGTTTCTATACACAGTTATTCATGTTCTTTACACAACAATGCACAGGTTGGGAACAAGTAAAATGACAAGTGAAACAAAGTCTGGGAATAAAACGTGCAGTCAACAGGGCCTAAACGTTAAATGGCACTCAATCCAAAGGCCTAACCTCAATTACCCCATATTTTTCAAGTGAGGGATATTATTATTTTACCTTCTAGTTCAATTCCATGTCCATGCAAATCACATGTAACAATCCTATCCTTAAGCTCTTCTGCAACTAAAAAATAATCAATCCGCATTCTCTTGCCTCGGTACCTGATACACAAATTCATTAAACCCATTCATCAGTAACATGCATTCAAGGAATAATTACTTTACTCTAACTGAACACAGCCATGGGGAAAATAATTGAAAAAAGGTGATATCAACATTGAGGAAAAAGATTCAATATTTTTAAAGAATTGATTTTAAAAAAAAAGAAAAGTATGTTATATTTGCCCTACGATATAGAGAGCAGAGTTCATAATAACCAGAGATTCTTTAAGAATTGACAAAAAAGAAAACTATGCTATATTTACCCTAGGATATACAGCAGAGTTTATAATAGATTACTAACAAAGATTTTTCAAGAATACGAAGAAAAATTTGTCAGCTTAACATGCTCTAATGCTACAAGATCAGAACAAGCAGACCTATCAAGGGTCTTACTAGCATTCCATTTGTCAATCCAAACTCAATGGCTTTGAACAATTTATACTATTGGAATACGTAGATTAAAATTCTAGGCAAAAATAGATGGGGCTTGAGCTTCAATGAATCCCCACTTCAAAGATATCCAGATTTCTGGTGATAAGGACCTGTTGCACTTAATCAAAGAGAAATATTGTGGATAAATTTAAAATATGAGATGATATTTACTTAGAGCCAATTTATAAAGTTGCTTTAAGGAAATGACACAAAGATTCCTTCAGGAAAAAAAAAACAGAAAAGAAAAGAAAAGAAAAAACAGTCACAATGCATTGTAGCATACTCCAATGGATGCTAAAAGCTCAAATTTCCTTAATATTAATCAGACCTTCATAACAACACAAAGCCCTATGATGAAAACCTAGCACCAGAAATATGAAAATACCTGTTGCAGCCAAAAGACACATGGACAAATGAAATCAGAAAATGCATAAAACAGAAAGAATACAGAACATCTTACTTGCCAACAGGGTTCCCAGACCAGGAAAAGCCACGTTCCATGTCTTTTTCCTTGTGGAGAAATCTGTATGCATCTATCAGCTTTCCTCTGTAGGGTATATCATTGTAGCGCTCAGATATCCATAGGGGCCCAAGATTCACAAAAACTTACAGTACTAAATAGTAAAACCTAAGGTGGCATTTGATTCGCGGTAATATAATATTATCAGAAATCTTACATTCTTAGTAATCTTATATTTAATAATCAAATTACCAAGAATAAAAGATTATCATATTTGGTTTACCTTGGTAATATTAATTTGGATTCTCAGGAATGTAAAATTTAATATATACTATATTATATTAAATTCTATTGTATTATAAATCTTTTTTGTTTTCTAAGTGGCTGTCCTTTTTTTTAAGCTAGAATATAAAATGTTATACTAAAAAGCAAGAATTATTTGTAAAATCATTTTAGAAATATTATATATTTAAATTTTATAACTATTTAATATATGTTATATATTATAATAAATAATATCAACTATATATTATAAATTTTTAAAAATAATAATTTAATATGCAAGAAGGTCATAAATATTAATAATTTTAAATTTAATATTTATATATTATTAATATAAACATATAATATGTTTAAAGTAATAAATGTTTGTATCAATATTATATTTAATATTAATATTATATTTAATATTAATATTATATTCTACGTTATATATTATATATAAATATAATATTAAATATTTAAATATTACTAAGTACCTACTAAAAATATAATTAAATTAAATATTATTAAATATTTACACGAAAGTCAAAATTACCAAACCTTGATAATCTCAAATATCTATCTTTCAAATGTGAATCAAATTATCATAACTTATGGTAATCTTAAATTACCAAAAATCAAATATTACCATACAGATTATCATGTCTAATTGTCAAACATAATAATTTGCATGATAATCTAAGATTATCAAAGTGATTACCATCAACCAAATACACCGTACAAGTAAAATTACAATGCCATTTGTTGGGTAAAGCATATCAACTATGGTCTTCTGCAAGCACAATATCAGGACAAAATTAACAACATAAAAGTTTTTGCTTAGAATGTAGTCATGTTAAATGCGACCTACAAAAGAAATGCTCTTCCAACCCATGATTTTTTATGGAGAACTTCAACCCCTCAAGTTGTGCATAAATTTATGTAGAGAGCCCGTGTTGACCATGTCCAAAGAACCACAATGACCCAAATGCTATCCATTGAGTGCAAAATTAAGTACAACATTCAGGTTCATAATTTCCATTGCTTATATAGGTTTCCAGTTTGCCCCACATCAAGGACTAGAAATTAAGGTTGGATGTAGTTTTTTTTCCTCTTTGGGGTGGATTATATCAATATAAATAGGTCTAGTAAGATTTTGTAATGAGAATGAAATAGAATTTTACTGGTACGCCCTTCGGTATTGCGAGGGCAAACCATGGTCATATGATTGGAATGCCCACAATGCCTTTCATAATTTTCAGCAACTTTTAGACTAACACGGACAACTTGTAACCAGCACAATTTTGAGATCACATCTCAGTTATACCACCTGTTGTTTTTTAAACATTTCTATTTTTTTGCACAGTGCGTTTCCATGATTTTTTTCACATATAAGATGTCGAAATTATTGTCTAAGGACTAAAAGAGAGAAAAAACACACAACTTTATCATAATGGGGTAGTCCTAATGGAAATCCAACAAAATAAATGTATAAATTAAAATAGAATAATTCAATAGAGCAGTTCCTTAACTTTATTTTTCATAAACATTCTATATTTTTCTCCAATGAGACTTTGAAATAGCAACAAATGCACTATAAAGTTTCAAAATTGCCCTTTTTTCCATTCTTTTTCCTTGATTCCCTTCTGTTTTCTTTGTTTCTTTCTCCTTTTAACACATTAGGAAACATGAACTTGAGTTTCAAAATTGATAATCTTCACTTGCATGTCAAATATGAGAAGAATATTTTTTGACTGTTGGATACCAAATTGACATCTATCAACAAAGACAAGATGTTGGTGAATGCTACATTGCAAGCAACCGCAGCAGCATTAGGTGTTGAAAAGCTCCTAAGGCTAAATTGCAAGATAATATTTGCAAACTTGAAAAATAATTGCAAGAAGAGACTAATACTGAGGATTTGCCAATGCGAAGATCAGACAAAGTTTTGATTGGAGAACTCTCTGTTGAGTCCATCAAAAGCCACATGGGAATCTTCAAAAACTTCATCAAATCACAAAGTCATCAAAGAAGCATCCAGAAGATTTGATTATTGATGGAAAAATTAATTCCAACTCAATGATCAACCTTGAGATCCTTTGCTACAATAACATGTTCTTAGCCAATTTATGTGCTCCCTCATGTTATGGTGCATATTGGGTGACTGGAAGCTTTCAAGCACTGGATGCACCAGAATTGGCATCCAATGTTTCGTTCTTAAGAAAAATGCATGGGGACTCCATCATCAATTATTGGAGATCCAACAGTGGAGATCGTGTGTGGGCACAATTTAAGAGATCACAAGGACATGATCTTGCTCGGAGGAAGCAAATGATGGTAGAAAAAAATATTTTTATATTTTCGGATATATTTCCTAGGATTTTTTTTATAGTTTGTTTTTTTATAGAGGGTTGCATAACTTATGGAGTTGTTAGGATTTAAATTTTAATTGTTATTTAGGAAGTTTGGATATAGCAGAATTTTAGATTGATTAGGACCCTTTTAAGAGTCAATCTGTGTGAAAGAGTTCTAGGGTCGATGAGTGGAAAAGTCCTTTCTTGGGTGGGAAATAAAGTTTTCCACTGTCGCAGAATCTATGATATAGGCCAATGTAAAGTGATGAATTTATGAAGATAATTGAATTACTTTGTGTGAAAGAATTTTTATTAGCCAGGTTTGGTCCTCTCCCTCTCCTCCATCTATTATTCTCTTAATTTATATTTCTGCTACAATCTAATATATTGCCGTGCTATTTTCTTATGCCTAACACTTGTTCTACCAGTTCACTATTGACCTCCACCAATCATACTATTTGCCATAATTCACTAAGACTCGTACCTTTCGCGAAAGCCTAAAACAGAATTTTTCACCATTGTAATTTCCAAAATGACCTAAAAACATTTGTCTGCCCTGATTTCTGGAATAGAATAGTTACACAAATTCTTGTCCCTTTTCACCACTAATTTTTAGAAACACCTAAAAATATTTCTTCTGCCCTATTTTCTGAAATAGAATGGTAACAAAAATTCTTGTCCAAAATCCAAATTTTCTTTGATCTTTAGGTCCAACCAAGCCTTTGTAGGCCCATGTGAATTAGTCCTACATTGAAAACCATATAAGTTATCCATTCAAATCATGAAGTCTGCACAGTAAGAATCTCAAAGTCTACTTAGATACATGAACCAGAAAAGTACCATCCAAAAGGCTCTTCAATTGGTGGAAACCTTTAAAAATGTCCAGTCTGGATAGAAAGCAGGTGGACAAAGAGTAGGGGAAATTCAAACAGATAGGTGAGCCCAAGGAATGGGCATTAGGAGAGTTTGTGTTACGAAGCAAAATATATGAATCAAAATAAGGCTTCCAATAGCCAAATCAAAGAAAAAGGAAAAGATAATAATGATGATAAAAAGCCATCATAACACTTGCCCAGTTGTACAAATAATGAATTGTAGAATATCCAGCACCATAATTCAAAAAAGAATTTTTCAAGGGGGGTGCTGTACATAACTAGATGTTGGTTTCAACCTTAATAGACACAAAGGCATATAATTAATTATTTTCAATGTAACAATTAATAAAACAATTCTTTGGATGCTGGTGGTTCTTCAGACATGAATCATTTATGAATAATTAAAAAGATCAATTATACAATTCACTATATGAGAATTATCCAATTCACTATATGAGAATTACAATCTAAGCACGAAAATAAATGAGCATAGTCTGTCAATAATACAGTAGCTGAGATAAGAATTTTTTAATTTTCATTTTAAAATTAAAGGATTTTTTTCATATTCACCCACTGGGACAATATTTTTGAGAAACGGTCCCTCTCTGCCAAGGTAAATCCTGGCTGTCCACGATCCTGCACCAGCATAGGTACCTTTAGTTTCAAAGCATCTATTGACCAGTGTACTGCCCAATGGACAATTATCAAAACAGAAAGGTAATATGAATTTACAATGTTAAGCATATAGCTTAAATCTTAAAAACTACTCAATGGAAAGAGGAACTCAAAGCTTTTGATCACCAAAACAGGATTCAGCCAAGATTAAATAATTTTAGCCATCAAGCTTGTTATATTATCATGAAATTTACCAGTTAAATCTCTTTGAATATGTAAAATAAGTTTAAGCAAGCAAAAATTGATTAGAGGAATAACTACTCATACTTCTCCTATTTCTAAATGGTGTTAAGTGCTATTATAAAGTGCATATCTTCCCATAAGTCAGTGCTGTGATTTGGGTAAGTGCTTGTCACTACAACTACATGACTGTGGCAGACGAAAATTTATCTAATACTAGTCTCAAACCAAAGAAGATACTGAGATATAAACACATGGAATGATGGCCTGAGGCATAGGAAAAAAGGTATATCAGAAATCCAAATGGATTAAGGGAAAAGAAAAGGATAGGAAAATAAGGGATAAGAAAACCTAAACGAGGAAATGATTAGGCAAGTTACAAAATAATAAGAGAACAGATGAAAAGGACAAAAAAAAAAACTAAAAAATCATAAGAATAAGACAATTGAATTCAAAATTTTAAATCTCGTAGGATGGAGTTGCCTTGATTTTTCTATGGAAGAGATGCATCATCATCCTACCCTATCCTAACATTTAGGATAAGGGAGGATGGTTCCATCCTAATATTTAGGGCGATAACCCATCCCAATGTCTCACAAGACATCCAGTGAAAATTTGAAGACATGGCTAAAGAAAGTGATTTATACTAATTGGAACTTGCAAAACAGAAAAGGTCACATATAATCTTCCTTTAAGGTTAATACTTTTAATACAAAGTGTATAAAGAGAATGTCATATACTTATCTCTTTTTTTTTCTTTTTCTCTTTTTTTTGGGGGGGGGAGGGGGGCATATAATATTCTCTAGGATTATGATACATAATTATAACAACTATTTACAAACTCATTTATTCTTGTGCATTCTCATTATTATTTGTTTGTTTGTTTGTTTGTTTTTACATATTTATTGCCATCACCCTAGAATGCAACTGATCCAGCAAGAATGCATACAAGGCAGTCCAACATTATATATGAACACTCAAGCTTGCATGGAATAGTGTAATTCTTACCCTTTCATCTGGAGGAATGTATCCATTGAGCTTTGCATTACTGAAAAAATCAGGATGGCTCACATCAAGCTCTTGGTGGCTGCAAACAGTAACAAATATTGCAAGAAATATGAGTTTCATAAGACAAATGATGTCAAATTTCACGTACCAAATGCTAAGTAAACAAAAGTTGTACAAACTTGGAAATATTGATTTTCATTATAGAATATGATTTGAAAAACTTTTGAGCTTGATGGACAAGCAACTAGATCTGGTAACAGGAGAAAGTTGTTCTCTTTTATCAAGACACTAAAACAATTAAGTGAAAGACTAATAAAATACATGGTTGCAAGAAACGAAACAAAAAGCAAGCCAAACAAGAGGATGATCTAAAGCACTGACATGTAGATGTGCATGAATAGCATTGAGAAGACCCCTTGAATTGGTTGTGCTGTTCAAGGTACATACATGTAGCAGATGAGTGGAGAGTATTCAGAGGGGAAGGCAGCAGGCCTTTCTGCAGGACTCCAGCCATAAGGTCAGGAATGGCATAAGGAAGAGCATTAAGGTTATAATTATTGTTTATGAAAACATGTAGGGTTTAGGGTGCAAAGAAAGTAAAGAAAATCTGCAGATAAATAGAAAATAACCTAAGTAGGAAGATACATGTCAACATTTTTCCATTGTAATGACGTAATCCATCTCACTGTGACTTGCTGTATCTACATGCTACCACACCATGATTAGTGACCATAAAAAAGAAGCAGAGATGTAGAATGGCCCATGCTGTATGAAATCACATACAGCAGCCAACCCTCCCATCCCCCTTGTCCTTGCCCCTCCCTTTAAGCATTCTTATTTAAGAGTCATGGACATGATGAATCCTCATGAGTTGAGAAGAACAAAACATCATATAGGTCTGGCACCAATATAGTGATAGAACTGATGGATAAAACATATAGGCTGAGTATGGGCCAACGTTTTATGGGTAGATTGTCTTATCCTTTTAAATAAGAGTCTTGAATCAATGAAACCTTGTAAGTAGTAAATCAGAAAAAGTTTTGTAGAATGTCTTACTAGTTGCCTTTAAAACAGCTCAATGAGATCCCAGTCAAAAAGGAAAAATCCATTGCGGCACCATAACTCTATCTTATTTTTAAGGCAATACAATGGCACCCCAGAAAGAAAGAACCATTGAACTATTTGTGATCCCAGAAAGCATAACTACATGCAACTACTGCATAATGGTTAAACATGAATGCTTATGCATTTCAAAGGCAAATCATGTATATGGCCACCAAAACAAGTGATAAAAAATCCAAGAAATTTAGCCAAATGTTAGGTGTAATAATAAACAGAATCACCAGAATTCAGATGAGAAGCTAAATAAGGGTTTCTTTCAAAAACAGTGTACCACGGGCTAACTAGTATGTACCATCCTGTACCAAGCATGCTATACCATATCAATACCAAATCGAAACTTCATATGAGAGCATTATGAGTCTCAGGATGCCAAATTGACCCCCATAGTGGGTGTGCCAACGCTACAAATATGGCAGTGGCAAAGGGTCACTAGGGTCGCAAACCTTGGCTAAAATAATAACATTGCATCTAAACAATATTTAAAACCACCATGAATAAATATAAGTTTGAAGGCTTAAAGCTCAAAGAGCAAAGGTTGAGAAAATAGATTTATTGGACAAAGGTGGAAACAGCGGGGAAAAAATTAACAGAAAAGACGGTTCTTATTCAGTATCCAATTACCTAACATTGAGGTCTCCACACCAAATCAAAGGCTTATCAAGTTGTAGAACAAAGTCAAGCATTCTCTGATCCCATTTTCTTCTTCTTTGAAACGAATTTTCGTCTTCCTTCCAACCATTGTTTGGTACATAAGTATTTAGTAAGAGATATGACTCAAATTCAGCAATAATCACCCGACCATCTGGTTCATGCTTTGAAGCTGCAAATAAAGAAAAAATGTGTGATTTTTCCATCACATTGTCATGATAGATAAATAACTAGGAAAGGCATATGCATCAAAAGGGAACTCCATAGAATAAGATATATTTATTTTCTTGATGAATCAATGAGATGCAATGGAGAAATATTTGCTGGCAAAATTCAATCTGCAAATCTGAAAAACTCTTACAAAGAGCAATACCAAGAGGACAACCCTTCTTATCACTAATCTTCTAACCAAGTTCCGCCCAATTCTACAAACAAATAATCCACACTTTTGAACATATAACTGCCATTTTTACTCCAACTAGGAATATTTTTCTTCAAAAAATAACTTACCATGCTTTTTAATCTCCACTGGTATGTCCAATGGCGCGAGATAGATAATTATTTTTGGATGTTCTATTTTTTTCCTTTTCAACTAATATGCAACATGGTATCCAGTTAGATAATAATCTTTCTGATGCATTCCACGATATAAAAATTAGTTTGAAGGAACCTACACATAAAACCTCATGTATTCATGTAAGTTGAGGTTCAAAACGGCAAGAAATAGTGAGTTTATATTAGCTGAAAGGATACTTACACAGCTTAAATAATCAAAATACCCAGCAAATATCGTAACTAAGATGCAATAAATAGCCTTTTTTTACATGAAAAATCCTTATTTCCACTAAAAAGGTATCATTCCTAGCTCCACCCTGCTTATGAGGTAAGTGGAGCAGAAACTAGAGTTCTCTTTTTCTCTTTTGGTAAGTTGTGGCGCTTCAAAATGGTGAATCTACTGAAGAATCTAAAAGGTCTTTGTTCTTTTAGCAATGCATTTCCCTTTAGTTCACACGAACATCATAATATGAAATGTATGGCTGCAATAGGAAGGGTTTTAGGGGATTGGAGGAAACCAACTTCGCTCTTCACCTCCCCCTCCCTCCAAATTCTTCTATACATTTTTATAATTATATCTGATCCAATATACAAAATCAGATCTATGAGTTGATTTTTTAATATTCCTAGACTTCCAATTTCATCATGTATTTTTTTTTCCTTCATCCTTTTCTTCACCATTTTTAGTGCTCCAAATTCAAGCTTCTCCTGACAATTTTAATATATCAGATTTGAAATAATTCAGATATCAAATTTCCATAGATACATAAAAAAGAGAGTCAAGACGATGCATAAGAATTTAAGTTCTCATTCTGCATTCGATTTGCAGAATGGAGCTGCAATGGAATGGAAATTTTGGTTTTGGCTCCATAACGATGGTTTTCCAATGAGTAACAAAATCACATTTCCTTAAGAATCTCCCATTAAATAGAGGAATTGCGATTTCATTTTTAGATGAAAAGACTGGTCATTCCCATTCCTATGGAAATGGATGATGTTTGTGGTACAAATTAGTTAGCCACATTCATGGTATAAATGGGAAATAAATGGCATATGACATATTTGATATGAATGGATTAGCAGCATTTTATGATATATATTGGGAATGAATGATGTGACTGAGATTTGAATTTAAAAGATAAAATTCTCAAACTCTGGTTCCATTACTCAGTCAAAGTACACATAAAATAATAAAAAAATTGATTTCATTCTCAAGGATAACTGACTAAATCAAACATTAGAATGGAATTATCATTTCTTTTTTGCGCATTCCTTCTTTTAGTGCCCAGATAATAGAACAGAAATGCCGACTCCAATTCCTTATCCCCATTCCAATTCTTCTTTATTCTTGTGAACCAAAAATGGACTTGGCATGCAAGAAAATTAAATTTGTCAACAAATTTTATGAGAAATGTGAGGATATGGATGTGTCAGGTCCAATCATGAAATCAGAGCAGAATGAAGAACCTTTCCACAGCTTGAATGATATCTTTAGGTGATTAACACAGTAGCAGTTCGTAAGAGTCATTCATGTGATTAGTGCTTCTTATCTTTATCACGGCCATCATACTAGCATGGTTTTAGGTCCCCTTCAGATTTATGTTATGTTGAAGGATCCAACACACTTGATTATCAAACATCTGCCTCCAGAACACCATGAGGAACCATTAGCAGAGGGAAGGTAGTTGACAATGCCAGTCTAGGAAGATCCTTTGGGTTCCATGTGATCATTATCTAAATTTAATTAGGATCTTAGAAAACTTTCAAGGAATGTCTAGGAATCAAATATGTTTTCATTAGAGTTTTAACTTCTTTAAATTTAGGTGATTTTCAACATACATTGTGGCCTTTTCTTTCCATTTTTCTTTAGTTGAATTTGAGAGAGAGAGAGAGAGAGATTCCACAACCTAATTTTTTTAAGGTTCTATTCTCCTGGAATTTGCATGTTGACTCTAATGTTGAAGTTCCCTGCCATGAATCCTTTAGAAAGTTTTAACCATGAGTGATAAGGAATAGCAAATAAAATTTATTCCTTGTGCTAGATATAAATCATTTCTAAAGTTGATTGTACTACAAAACAACAAATGACAATCAGATCAATATAGTAGGTGATCAGATGGACTTCAATTCAATCCATATCCATGTTGTACATCAATAAAAAAATGACTGACTTAATATCCATGTTACATATCAAAACCTTAAAAAAAATGAAAAACAAAAAGAAAACAAAAAAGGATCACAAATTTGCATACCGAGATGGTGCCAGTACACACTATCATCCTAAAAGTTGGCATAGCATAAGATGGTCTTCTCTCATCACACGCACGTGTGCTAGCCATTTTGGATAGGTCTAGACAGGGTATAAGAACAAGATCCACCGCATCTAGGACTCGATCGTAAACTAAAACTTTAGGAAGCCATAATTTTTCAATCTAAGAATAATTAGACAAAGCAACAAGAGACAATAGATGTAGGAGTCAAGATCTAGATTTAAGATGAATTATATCTGAAAGTAAAACACTTCCTATGTTAGGAAAATTTTTCTTTTTCTAACTAGAGAAGAAATCCAACCCAATTTCTGCATTACCTTGCTTTCCACCTTTTTTAACTAGAAGAGATATCTGACTTGAATTTTAAAAGAGGGACCTCACTAATATAAATAAAGGAGTTGTAATCAGTTTTATCATTCAATTAATGAAAGTAAAAAGGGTTTAAAACCCTACTTTCACCACTTTATTGTTTTATTATTATTTTCTTTACAAGGCATGAGTTGAGCAGATTGAAGCAACTTCTTTCTCTCTCTAGTCATATCAAGTTGGTATTAGAGACTAGGATCCCATCCCTATGAAGATCTAGGGCATGGTCCAAACTTTCTAGCAATACAAGCAAACAGGAGAAAAGCTTGACACTATAGTACAATGCAAGACAAAGGCAAGGATAATGGCTTCTATAGTGGGAGATGATGAAATGAAAAGTCATCTTAGCCAACTAGAGAAGATTGTTCAACTAAGAGTTCATGACTTGATGGACGCCTTCAGCTTCAATAAATGGTACAGGCTTTTGAAACTCACCATGGGATGGAACGGGCTTTTGAAAGAGTAGTAGTTGTTATTAAATGAAGTCAGTGTCTATTAGTGTGAGGATTTGGATGAGATAAAACAAATCTTTTATATATATATATATATATATATATATATAGAGAGAGAGAGAGAGAGAGAGAGAGAGAGAGGTAGACTTGGCTACATTCGAATGTAACCAAGTTCAGGATTCTATCACCTTCCCCACCTTTGGATCCACACAGATCCTGAAGCCATCGCAACTTTTTCTAGAATGAATTTCATCCAAAACCACAAATGCAGGTTAAAAAATTATAATTAAAGAAAACATTTTTCATCAGGCTAAGAGCAAGTTCTAAAAAAGCAGTCCTGATACCAAGAACATCAAATTCTCTAATGTGAAAATTGAAAACAAAAAGTTAACTCATGACTGTCTACCTGTTCGATTTAGGGAAAATGAAACCTTTTTTGGCTGAAATTGCTTTTTCACAAATAAAGCAGTCCCTCCGTACTTGGAATCAGAAAGAGACCACCACACATTATAAATTTTGAAAGGAGGACTTGATAGAGCACGCATCAGCACCTGCACAGATTTGTAAAAACACCCTTAAGTTAACAAGTTATAGTTGGCACTATGAGAATATGGATATGGTATACATATGTGAAATAAACTAGTTGTCATCAGCACAATGACAAGTTCAAAATTAAGTGTCTGAACTCTGAAGCAAGTTTTGAAATGCCAACTGTGCTGCCCTATACCACGCATTGTTCCACCCTGTATTTTGCATCATATCAACCCATGTCAATCTATATCAAAACAAGTGTATCATCCATGCCAGCAAATGATGAGATCATAGGTGCTTTCATATACCATACCAATGATTAAACAACACACTCCCACACCACAAGACACCTATCAATATCAATGCACCAAATGCACCTATCTGCACATCTAATAACAGAACCTGACACATACCTACAAGTGGACCTACTTGCACACCCACACGCGCACACGCACACACAACCAAACATGCACTATATAAAATCCAAGCTCAAATTACTTTTGTCTACTTATTTGCACCCATTTCCACATTCACCAATTCTTACAGATTAGAACTACTACTTTCACCCAATTTCATGCCCCTGGATGCATGCACATACCACACCCCACACATCCAATCCTAGACTGACTAGAAGCCACATAGACTGCACCCACGTGGATGGATCATGCACCTATCCCACCCACCAAGTAACCCATCTAGGAACCTAACAAGCTAGATCGCTTTGGCCTCTCCAGTGCCACCTAGCAACCCTAGACAAGGTGTTTTCTTGTTTAGCTGCCACATATATTTTACTACCATTACAAAACAAAAGTAAAATATATTCACGTAACTATGTGAGTTCTCCCTAAGAAAGAAGTCCTTCATGCATTGCATAAAAGGAAACTTTTGCATTTTGTGTTGCACACCATCTCTAATTCCTCTCCATTACCCTTCATCCACCACCATTTCAGTAAAACACCACCAAAATATTTCCTAGTACTTCGCTCAGAAACACGAATCATCATCCGGTAAAAGAAATATCTAGAAGCTAATTCCAGCCCTAAACCCCACCAATCTGAAGCAACTGTCCCCTGTACAATCAAAATAGCCTACATGATACCTTAATCGTAACACTTCAACCCCTAGACTTCTCTAGAATAGTTGATCACCTTCCATTCTACCTCTCTCCCATTATAAATAGGGCACAAGACCCTAGCCAAAAAACCTAGGTGAAACTCAACCAACTCAACCACTTTGGAGACCTAGTACTAGCACTCTTCTCTCCTACCTTCCAAATTATCCCTTTAGTCTCAAGCACTACAAAAACCTTAAGGAAAGCACCTTCCAGTTTGAGAAATCTTTTTTTAATAATTTATTAGCTATAACCGCTACTTTATCTATCAATTTGTTTTTTAAGACAATTTATATTTTTCTAGCTGCTAACATATTTCAGTCCACTGACATACATAAAACCTATGAATTTGATATCATTAAACAATTTGATTTTCTTTTGGCAACCATCCTCCCCAGGCATATAATCTTAATTCAATCTAAAAAGAAAATGCAAAGCTCCATAAATAGTAGCTTTCAGGGTTCATTAAATTGGAAGATCATGAAAAGCTAACAACTTATACTTTGAATATGATAGCATAGTACAATTAAGTATAAAGCATATCACTGAGTAGTCCCATTTATCAACACAGTCTGTATGACCAAAGCTACACAATTACCTTTACTAGTTTATTAGGACATCTTCTGACCATCCAAATCGAAATAATTACACAGATAATGGACAAATAGTCTTGTCTGTCTAATGAATGTGTTCCATTATGCACTGCTCACGTGTAGATATAGGATGCATCTGGTCAACCATGGTCATTCACAATAACATGCTAAGATTTTCATTGTACACTAAATTCAGCAGGATTTTCAACTTTATTCACTGATGCTGTCCACCCTAATACTGCTTGATCTAATGCTTTTCTCAAGATTCTGAACTCAACAACAACATCACTGATGTTTGGGTAGGCCTATAACTTTAAACTAAATGACACTAGGTTGCACAAAAATAAAAAAAGTAATAATAACTTCATCACACCATGAAAGGATTTCCTAGATAAAAAAGGTTCCCTGGGAACCTAAACATTATGTCATAAACAACAGAACACTTGTCACTCTATAAAATTATCATCACATTATCAAGATAGTATAGGAAGAAACTTGCACATTGTTTATCTATAACCATTACAAAATTAGCTAAAAATAATAAAGCCAAAGCATAGCTTACCTGCTTTTCCTCACGTGAAGAGCTTGTATCATTTTTCATTTCACTAGGATTTTTAGGTGCACCTTTAGACCCAGCAGCAGGCATTCGAACTTCCTACAGACATCCATGAAGATAACATTATAATCTAACCAAACGCTCATCTAAATTATAAACCCAGTGACCTGTTATAATGTGGCATGCTATCCAACCAAGAATTGTATAATGACAAAATGTTAGTCCAACAAGTAGATTCTGACACTGTTCCAAACATCAGAAATCATCTTTACCAGGCTTTGAAGTGAAAAGGCATTTTATAGTGATTATGCTTGCACCTTGCAACTTAGAAATGTTAATCCATAGTTCTCTAAATCTGGTTAGCGTAACTAAATACATCCTCTTAAAGATAGCTTCTATCTCACATTTGGAAAAGAACTATTTGAAAAATTTGTCAATATAATACATATAGGATTTTGTGTCAGTTTATTTTTTTTATCACCTATCGTATGGCATTATAGAAATTTAATATGTGACCTTCTTGGATAAGGTCACTCATCCTATTTTTTGTTTTGCAAATGCTCACACCAGTTCATCACTAGCAATAATAGTCTCTAACATGACATGAGATGCATAACTTTTTTTGTTGATTAAACATGCTATTTACTGTTATAAAGGTTAAGGATCACTTGTAATACCATATCAAACAGCACTTTTTTTATGTGGTAGGCATTACTAAAAAGCAACAAAATGGGCTGAGAAGTTTGATTGGAACAAAAAGCAGGATCTTTCAATTGATTTTTGACTTATTGGCAAGGTAGCATTTAGAATCCTTGTTTTGGCCATGTAGTGGGTGAAATTTTAGATTGTAAAAGTATTTCTCATCTTTTAACTTTGAAGTCAGACATTTCAATTGTTTTCTTTTCCTATTCTATGGGTTGGGCACCCAGACATATTAGGGCCAGATCTTGCAGTTGGCAACATCTTTCATAGCAGATATACAATCTTTATCATGCCTCCCTTGAGTCTGGTTGCATTTATGGTGCAGATTTCATGTTAGAGGTAAGGTGGAAAATCCTCCTTCAGCTCAAACACTTTAGAACACAGTAGGACTGCAGTTAAAATAAGCACAGCTATATTTAAAAAAATAATCCATGCACCAAGTCTTCACCTTCCTCTTTCCAAGTACCGTAACATTTTCAAGAAGAGGTAAGGCACAAAATCTGAGTTTAACTACAAAGTAAAAGCTGGTGATATAGGGCATAAAGGCAAAGACATAAAGTCATTCGAGGACAAAGTAACAGATTAGGCATAGTACATATCCTACATCTGTTAGAGGAATGGGGCATAGCTTACTAAAAGGAAAGAAGGGCACCTCCAACAACAAGAACACATTAAACAGTTGAACTAAAATGCAAGTGGACCAAGATATCAAATAGCATAGAAATTTAACAAATTGCTCTGACAACTACAATTTCCTTGCAGCACCCTAGCATCCTTGCCAACTTAACCGACCAAAAAAGAAATGCTAAGACTAACTTTCAACTCCCCATCCCCAAAGATAAAAACCTCTCCCCCAGAAAAAAAAAATGAAAAAGAAAAAAAAATCTTATACGGCTGAGAGAGTTGGTCTCATGCTAAGACATCAGCTAAACAAGCAGGTCAAGTCCTTTAGAGCTCATTCACAAGCACCATTGTCCATCGCAAATCCACAACTTAGCTATTGACAATCAAAGCATAGCCAGTAACTCATTCCCCTCCAATGAAAATAAATTTGGACATGAGACAATCCTTCACATCATATTCTTCAATCTCCACACATGCAGCATGTGAAATGCACATGATAAGATATGTAGGCCTTCAAGTATTGATAAATCATGAAGGCACAATCCTGTTTCTCCATCTCACCTCAAACCTTGTCTAACAAATGCTCTTCTTGAATACCATTAATACTAAAGAGAGTGTACTCGTAAAATATATCCCAAATTGCCCTCAGCCTCCAATGATGTGAGAGCATATCTGGAAAGGGATGATGCAGCAGCTCTGACAATAATGGAATTTGTGGGTCACAAAAACTCTGAATTTTATAACAAAAATGTTTTAAACATATAAATTGTTTATCTAACCTTGAATAGAAGTTCCTAAGGCAGTGAAAGAAGCCACAAAGATAAAGCATCGAGCAAAATATATCTACCCAAAAAACCATTCTAAAAATTTACAAGAACTATATCCAAAACCTTTACTCAATGCTTAAAAAAAAAAAAAAAAGGAAAAACTCATAAACTCAGTAATCCACCTTAACATTGCAATCAAAAATTGGTCAAGATTTCCAGTTTCCAGTAACAGAAGCCTCTCTAAAATCGATTTAAAGTTATAAAAGAAGCAACGAACACAAAGCCACAAAACAAGACACAACATACACAAAAACCCACTCTAAAAACTTGAATCTATATATATAAGAGAACGATACACAAAATACTCAACCTTTTCTTAAAATTTAAACCCATTGCAATTCAAGTTAACTTCACAATGGAAAACTGATCAATTTTTCCAATTTCTAGTAATACGGTTTATCTAACATTAATTTGAAGTCTCTTTAATCAATGCATGAATAAAGAAGCACAAAGACTTCCGACAAAACACAAAGCACACCAGAATCCCATGTAACAGTTTAGAAAAACTATACCCAAAAGCCTTGCTCTTCCATTAAAAAAGAAAGAAAGAAAACTTAAACTGATTAGTCCACATTAAAAATTGGTAAAGATTTCCAATTTCCAATGGCAAAAGATTCTCTAACATCTATTGGAAGTTATAGAAGAAAAAACAAAAGGCGCCAAACAAAACACAACGCACACGAAAATCCTCTCTGAAAACCTGAAACTATATCTAAAAGAACGATAGCCAAAATCCTTACGCATTAAGGGCACCCTTTCTTTAAAAAAAACATTAAGGGAATAAAACAGCAAAACACATTAAAGTTTCGATCAAAAATTGGCCAAGTTTTCCGATTTCCAGTAACAAAAGCTTTTTTTAACATCAATTTCAAGTCGCTTAAGTCAATAAAAGAAGAAACAAACACGAACCCATCAAACAAAACACAATGTACACCAAAACCCACCCTAAAATCTAGGGAAAAAAACTTTATAAAAAAAAAAAAAATCAAAACCTTTAAACCCATATCAATCTACGATAACATCAGAGAGAGGGGGGAACGGTGGGGACCTGGATGCAGATAACGTCGGGGTCGAGGGACTGGACGAAGCTGGAGAACTCGGGCCAGTTGTTCTTCACGCGGAGGAGTAAACTGTTGGCGTTCCACGTGAGGAATCTGAGCGGCTCCTTCTGCTCTTGTTTTCCTCCGGTTTCTCCACCGCCCGCTGCCTCGGCGCTGCCTCCATCGGAGGGGGCGGAAAGGGCCGGCTTCTTGAAGGATCCCTCCTTCTCCACTGGCTTGAAGAAGCGCTTCATGATATGGTGAAGGAGAATGGGGAAGGCGATATCGGCCGGAGAGCCGCTCCCCAATGTATGCCCTCCGTCGGAAGTTGATGTCGTTCGTCGTTGCGGTAAAACGGGGTTTAAAGGTTCAGAGCTCAGGGTTTCAGGCTGGAAAGAACAAACTCTCTTGGAACCATCACGGATTTTGATTTCAGTGATCCAAGTGTTGGATCTGTGCTCAAATAATCATAATAATAATTATTATAATGATAATAATAGTAAGATACTGAACATTATTTAAATTTTATATTCTTTATATTTAGATAAAAATATTTTTTTATTTAAAAATATTTTTTTAAATTTATTTTAATTCTTAAATTTTTAATGATTACAATTTAATTTTTTTTTATATATTTTAAAAACATCATATTTCATATGCATGAAATAGCTAGGATTAATGAAGTACGTATCAGTATAAAATAATTAAAAATTTAATTATTAAAATAAATTTTGAGTAAAAATTTAAAGATTAAAAATATATTTTAACCTATTTTTTATAGTCAACATTGCCTCATGAGTGTGATGCTTAAATCAGTTTAAATTAAATCAAAACTCATTTAATTAATCTAATCCAAAACAGTTGAATTGCTTAAATAGTTAATTATCTTCATCATCTCCAACCTCTCTTCACCAACCAATCCCTTCTTCTATTAAAAATTTTAGATATTAGCTTATAACCGATTTATTTTGCAATGATGGTTTAAGATCAAAATGGGTTTGAGGACCGTAATGCTCTATAAATAAAGTTAAGAAGCCAACGCATCAAGGAACATAACCAGTTTCCTCTACCCATCTTCTTCTTCTTCTCCTCCTCCTATTTTCTTTTCTCTTCTCTTGATCCTGATGCTAGTGGAGCCCTGTCAGCAGGACCTTGTCGGAGCTTAGGTTGGCGCCAACAACAAGGTAGCCAGTCTAGATTTAACCAAAAAAAATTTCTCTCTTCGATCTGTAAACCTCTATTCCTCTCTAATCTTCATCAATTCACTTGCTAGGTCGCTTATATAGATCGATTGGGAGTTGGTCAACTATTAAGGCTTGAATTAGTCAATTCACATTTAACTAGCTTTTACTGTTTGATTTGCATATCATGGTTGAAACTTGATGTTTTGGGATTGTGTCTATATATACACACACATATATATATATATATATAATCATTATGTTTAAAGATTATGAAATTACATATTCTTTTTATGGATTGAGATGCTTCTAAGATGAAAAAATGCAGTCACTATAGCATATTTTGATTTAAGTATGAATTGTGACACTTAACTGATTGATGAATTAAACAAGACTATTTGTTGAATTCACTATTATTAAATTTATAATGTCTAAATTTGTAGATCAATATATATTGTTTGTGCTCATATCACCTCTAGTAGAATTAAGTGTATTTGAACCTTAAAGCTGATTGAAATTCATAAAAATATTCATTGCTTTGCTTTATTTTCAATTGGCAACATAGGGCATTTTTTGAATTTTAATATGTTTTCCTCTTAGATACATGGTAATCTAATTTGCTAATCAAACATATCAATGTAAGATACCCAGCAATCTATGATTAGATTATCGTGCAAACCAAATATGGGTATTCTATATGTTCAAGAATATGATACCAAGATGAAATCTTTCAATTCATGAACTAAGCATCCTCTCAAGATCTTTTTGTAAAGATGGTGAACAACTAATAAAATATATGAGATGCCTCAAATTCGATTCCTAAATACTAAAAGAGGATCAATTCTCAGGTTAAAATTGAGGAACCAAACTTTAGAATAGATTGGTATTAGTTTCTAGATTACCTTAGCCCATTAGTCACCTCTAGGCTCAAGCTCTATAAATATACTTATACACACACATATATTTATTTATATAAATGAGTGGAGCTCGGCGCAAAAATTTGAGCTCAAGGTATAAGTTCTTATCAAGCTTTACTAGACCTTCTTAACTTCTACTCCTTTAAGCTCAAATTTAAATAAATTATTTACCATACAATATATTAATTTTGTAATTAAAATTTATGTGTTATCTATTTTATACATATATTATTGCATTATATGCAAAGCATTGAGGTTTAAAATTTTGGTATCAATCCTTGGATCTTAAATTGAAGGCCAAGATTCTTAATAGTATTTGCTGGCATATCTACCCAGGCTTTTAGGTCATTTAGGCATCTTATATTTATCATGGCCGATATAACTATCTTGCTGCATGAAAGTGTATGGAAAAATATTTATGTTACTTCAAATCCTCAAATTTTTTGTCCTAACTTTCAGGAATTATATGCTCACGGCAGGTGGAAGCCAACATCGAGGAGGACAACAAACTCCACTACGTGAAGCTGGAGATCCAAGGGAGTCCATGTCTACACCCACCGGCAAATGATATTCATATAAAGAGGAGGTGATCAGTGTTCTCTTTGTCAGATATTCAAAAGGCATAAATAATTGCATTGCAAAATGTATTAAAGAAAATTCCACGTTCCATCTTACAATTACATACAAGTTTGAACATGACCGTAAGGATGATAAATCCTACCAACAAGTCATAAATGAATCGTATCAACTAATGAATATAATGATAAATGTATCAATCTAAACTTGATCAATTTATTAATCATGTTAAAAATCTAAACCCTAATATAACATATGTATTATACTTATACGGGTTATATAGCATGACCTGTGTAACATATTTAACAAATAGATCATATTCGAGTTGGCACAAATGTATAACCTATTTTCAGTCTATATAATTTGAAATTAGATTTTACTATATCTAACTTGCCTAATACTAATTCAATTATAAAGCAATTATATATCCATAATCATCATGAAAGCACAAATAAAAATCCTAATGCGTATAATAATCAAATAAAGAAATACAAGTAATTTTTTAATATAAGTTTAACAAGTCTAACTGATTATACTCAAGTTTGCTAATCATAGTACATAATTTGATCTTTTTAATAATTACATCAATTCCGAAGCAATTTTAGATTAACGAATCAAATAGAGATACGATCTATTTATTAATTAAATTTAATAAATTAATTTAATTTTGATTTATATCCATTTATGCTTAATTTAAACCCATTAACTTTATATCGAGTTTAAGCTCATGCCTCTGTGCCCTCACCCCCCCTTCTACATTGACCTCGCACCGTCTCATAAGAGGGACAAGACGATTCCTTGCCGTGTGAGAGACTTACAGGAGGCCAAAAGGTGATGACTACTCCCAAAGGACTGTCTCCCGAAACGCGAAATTAGCGTTAACAAGTGCAATCATATCATCAGAGATAACAAGATCTAGTGTTGAAGCTTACAGTTGCAATACAAGAGTAATCCTAAAACGAATAAAGTTTTTATTCTATGATATAGTTTAGAGGATCTGATATTAAGATGTCAATTTGAGCAATAAAACTTTTGCGGTTGCCCATCATATGCTTGTACTGCTGGCCCTTGTTTTTAAAAAGCTAATGCACCCATTCTTGGTTGGAGATAAACAGCCTTACTTCTAGCCTGCAGAAATCCTGGTTGCAACAAAACTCTTGAGAAACTATTTCAATTCTATCATCTGCATAACCTACATTCGCTAAGAAGAATCAAACACTGTGCACAAATACAGATATTTTTACTGTTCCAGCGCCTGGTTTACAGAACATCAAATTGTCTGAAAAACCTCCATAAATTGCAAAAAGAAAAATATATGAATTCATGAAGGGCATAATTTCTTGAACAAAGCTGGCAGATAAAGGAACACCTAATGTCAATAGCTCTAACATTCTCCAACTTCCACTTTTCATGAAAAAGAGGAGGGAAAGACCCCTATTTTCATACAACTGCAAATACTCTATCTTCCAGCACATCGATGGTCCTTAAGAAACAATTTGATTCCAGGAACTCAAGTCATCAATTCTCATGCTTTAAATTGCCACTCCCTGCGACACATGGGACAATGTGGTTGGGATGTCTGTGAGTTCTGTGGGCTCACCCACTTCAGTATGCAGTGAAGATGGAAAGAATGGTTACACACACCCCAAACTAATGGGCAGTCATCGCCAGGGAATTTACAATCAGGGCAGCAGCCATCAAATGCCATTCTACAGATCCCGCACGTTTCATCCTGCGCGTCCCATGTCCAAGAAGCCACAGCATGCCATTGAAGTATCTTGACCTTCATAATGCCACCTGAGAAAGAAAAGAATGACATTGTTCGAGCAGCTTGCCTCGTTCAGTGGCACAATTATCACTTGGTCGTTATTAATTTAAGTTTTAAAGAGACTCCTGAAAGGCCCTAAAAAAGTAAGCAAGTGAATTCCCCTTTTCTTGTCCCTTCCTCCTTTTGATAGGCACATGGAAGAGCTTCAAAGTTAAGATGTATGAATCCATAATCACAGGAAGCAAACATGACAAATAACCTTATTGGAAAATCTTTTTATATTTTAATGAAAAGTCTAAAGGTATCCAAAGTACATGGTCCTGGAAAACCAAATAATAGTATTAAACCATGGGTTTACTTCAAAGAATCAGTTATAGACACAAATGTCCAAGAGAATCAACCAACTTGTTAACATTCCAGGAAAGTGGGAGCAACATCCCAACTCTCATGACCAACAAGCATGTCGCTTATTGGAGCTTGTCTTCCATATACTGAAAAGGGCACTGGCATCAGCTTCATGTATATTCTTCCATCCTACCAACCAAATATCATAATGGACGTCTTTGTTGTGATTGCTTCCAGCCAAAAAGCAGTATTAGATGGACAAAATTTTGCAAGAGAACTCCTATCAAAGTTGATCTAAAACAAAGTTAAAGGGCTCCATTTAATGAAAAAACAATACAATGATGACAACCCCTTATGGTTTCCCAGATTTGAATCTTGCTATAGTAAACATGCTCACCTATATTGAAAACCACAGTCAGTCTGGCAATGCTTTTGGTTTTCTATCTTCAGTTCAACAACTTAAAATAATAATACAAAAGGCAAGAGGAGTCAAAAACTTGTCTTGAGAAACATTTTTTTGGTGTTTGACAAAAATTTCAAAATTCAAAATCCTGTTCTCTGTTTGCAGAGCTGGTGTAGACTTTATTTGGGAGATGAAATTCACTGCAATCTATCAAGATCTACAATTTAATTCGAAGTTCCAGCAGATAATATGAATAGGTTTTACAAAAGAAATCAGATCTAAGACAGATCTTAAATAAGATTTCTTTGAAAAAAAAGAAAACTTGTAGGAGCCTCCCTCCTCTGAGCTGCATCAAAAGCTAGCTCTGATCATAGTAGTCAAATAGCCAGGCAACCCTAGGTGATGGATCCTCATATAGCCCAAGGGATTAGATGACCACCCAGGTGACAGAATTTGTACAAAAGTTACTAAATAATTTATAGCTTCATAGTATTTGATTATTCATTAAAACTTGCATCTTTCTTAATAGACTATCCATACCACGCGACCCAAATCATCATCTTTTTCCAGCATTGCTTTCATGTTCTTCCACATATACACTGTGATTTCATTTAATATTTCCAGCATGACCCTTTTATGCCCTTTTGCATTCCCAAAGCCTCTAAGCAAATGTTGCTTGATTCTTTATATGCCACCATTAAAACAATTTCCACAACTCACATTCCACGCAATTTTTGTTCTAGTGTCCACCCAAAATGCATATTCCTATGCAGAAATCTTTCAACTTGGTTCTCAATGCTTCCGAAAGAAGATATTTCTGACAAGAAAAAAAAAAAGGAAAAAAACAACTAATGCGCAAAATTTAAAAAAAAAAAAAAAGATGTTGACAACATCTAGAAGCATATCAACCATACAACCAGCAAAGATTATAATTAACAAGAGAATATTACTACTAAGAAAATAATAGTGGCACTAGTACATTACTCCAATTGAAGATGTAGAAAGCAAAGTTTCTTTTTCTCTGGATCAAAATACAAAACCGAAAATAAAGAATAAAAGTAAGAGGATTTTGAATACAAAAGAGAGTCTTGGGAGTATTAAAAAAAGAGAAAAAGATGCTAAGCTCTCATAATGCTGTCACAGCATTTGTTAGAGGATCCTAAGCTCTCGCTACCAGTAATAAAATATTAGTAACTATTACAAAGGACATGTAGAAATAGAGCAAAAACTTTAGAATTTGAAAATAGCAGAATAATTTTGAACAGATAATTGAATAAAGCAAAAGGATTATGACAAATGAAGTATATTGAACTTACAAAAGTCAAACAAAAAAAAAAGTACAAAAGAATTTTCTCATCTCCTGTAATTTGAATGGAACCAGCCCTAATTGGAGCAAGAAATATAGGCTTCCATAAAGCATTCTAAGCTAGGTTTTAAATCTCATTGGATAAGGCCAACCCAATTTTTTCATAGAAACGGATGAGCTATCATCCCATCCCATCCCAACAGTTAGCACAGGAGATGTCTTAAGACTTACTGATTAGGATGTTGGGCAATGACTAGGCGGTTCCATCTCAACACTTGGGACAATAACCTGTCTAAGCATTTCATGGGATGTCCCATCAGGACCTGAAACCTTGACTCTAAGCTCTCCAATAGATATAAAATAATGAAAAAAAAATTTGCATCTTGTTTCGGAGGCTTGGACTGACCCCATTCCTTAGGGTCAAATTTGGATGGGGAATAAGTGAGGGCCAGTAGAGGAATTGATGCTGATCCCTACTCACCTCACCAGTAGAGGAATTGATGCTGATCCCTACTCACCTCACCAGCCACTGTCCACTAAGATCAAGACTAAGAGGCAGGAGACAGCAAGGCGGACGTAGGCAAAGAGGGTCCTCTGTTTTCTTGCATTGGGTTGGATAGAGCAAAAGGACTATGATTGATCTCTTCCTTTCCTTTTTTTTAAAAAAATTGCATAAAAATCACTTATTTTCAATGATTTTTGTCCCAGAATAATACACATACTTGAATGACTTTTATCATTGGGTCTAAATCCAAAGTGGGGGATAGACAATTACTGAATGGTCAAGATACATTTGCAGAAAGCCCAATACATATAATTTGAATATTTAGACCATCACCTACTTTGTACTTTAGAACTGGGGGCAAAATTATTACGACTTACAAGACCTTAAATGAGCAACAATATGGGCTACACTGGGCTAGGTGTTAGCCCATGAGAAGAAGGTGACCCTGGAGACACCCAATTGCCTAGGTGAGCATGGCTCTAGCACCGCAATTGCCGAAATCTGATGAGAAATTTGACCCTAATGAAGGCACCAAAACAAAGAGCCACAAAAGTGGAGCCTATCTAGGCAGCGTCATGATTTGCTTCTGCACTGACAACCTAGGATCTGCATCAGACAAATTCTATTCATCTTATTTCATTAACGAGTCCATATATAACATTTAGAAAACGTTCCTCTCATAAATACTCCTAATAGACAATCGATGGAAAGAAAGGAGAAATTGGAAGGAAACCAAAATTAAATCCCTTTGATATCTAAAAAGGTATGGTTTATCATTACAATGTGAGCATTAGGTTTCATCACAATTGCTTACAAAAATTATAAAAAAGTAATTATTAATTTAAAATACAGCTTTATTTATTTGTGGATTGAAGATATTTGCTAGAGATTATGATAAGCATGAAACAGGAAGAGAAGTGTAAGAGAGATGGTGGAATTGGTTGCTCCATTCTCTTAATTTCAGGGGGAAAAAAGGAGAGAACTTCTGGTGATCTAATCATGATGTACTTGATGTTTTCTTTCTTCTAGTTAGTAGTTTCCACACCTAGTTCCACATACATGGATTTCTAATATCCTAACTCTCTAAACCATGCAAAGTGAAAAGGCTCACTAGGGCAAACAAAAATGAGACCAAGTATTGAGATAAAAGTTTTTAAAAGTTACAGTGTCAAGGCTCTGAAATAATACCAAGTTGTGCTGTTCTTTTAGCAAGGATGATATATAAGTGCCACATGAAATTCAAGAGCCATTGATAATAATTAAGGGGCCACAACTCATATGACTTGCACCATGCATTAACAAAGAAAGCATGACATCATCTCATTTTCCATCTTCCGTAGTAATGTAGCAGGGGAAAAAATTTTAAAATGCAAGTATGATCATATTTGCTACAAAATCAAACCTTTTTTATCTCAAAAAATACTTCGTTTCCTCCACATTCTTCAGAAACGCTACATGGTTAATTGTCATATACAAACAAAATCCTTCTATATGGATTTCAAAAGATCATGGCCATCTCCTACTGAAAACAGTATTCTGTAAAACAATCAGATCGTGTCATGGAACCAATAATGAACAACATAAAAACCCAAATCCTAACAAAAATTTGTTTAAAAGAAAACCACTCAAAGTCTCAGATATCATGCTCGAATAGCTGGTTCATGCCATAGAATCAGGATCAGAAACACAGAAACAGAGATCCATACCATTTCCTAGACACGTTACAAAAGTGAAAGAAAAGAAAAGAAAAAGGGGGAATATGGTAGGTTAAAAGCTGACCAAGATCCATTGGATTCGAAGCAATATTCAGCATCAAAACCATAAATATGGATTGTCCAAGCCTAAAACCTAAAAAATTGCTAGGGCTCACAGCGATAACCTTTTCGAGGGAGTAGTGGCTCAGGGGTGGATTGCCGGAGAGGCTGATTGCAGGGGTTGAGGGCAAGAAGGTGACATGAGCATAGAAAGGAAGGAAGGGAGAATCAGGTTTGGGCCACCTAGGACCTCGGATGGGCGGACTGAACCCAAAATTTTCCCCCTCTTTTTCTTCTTAAATCGCGAGCCAAACCGACCCAAGGTGGCCTCTAGATGAGGGTGTCACCTGGCCAAGTTTGTCTGAACTTGGTTTTGACTAAGTTTAGTCTAAAATTAATTTTGAGTTTTAATTTCGGGATCAAGATTGACTTCTTTACCACTATTTTCAAGGTCAATTCAAACTTGATTTCAAATCAGGTTGACTATGAACTTATTTGATCAACTTGATAATAATTTTAAATCAAGCTGAAATTAACTCAATTATATGAAGCTTGATTCAAGCTTCAATGAGAGTATCATTTGATTTCAAGCTTGTTTAAAATTTTGATTGGCAATTAAATTAACATTTCATTGACTCAAGGAATAAAAAATATTGATTTTAAACCTCTTTTGAAGATGCCTATTGAGGTAGAAATTTAATCCTTAAATGTAAAGAACTTTGTTATTGTAGACTCTTCCGAAATATATGTGTGTTCCAGTTTGCATGTCTATCAAGCCTCCCAACATCATGGTGCTGTTAGAAACTCAGAAAGTCCATGAGAAATCAAAGATTCCAATGCCTTCCACAATGAAGCCTTTATATGGTTCTTGGTTGCAATTAAAGACGGACATCCACAAAACATAGTTATAGATGATGATGACAAAGAAGGTGAACAAGCATGCACAAGTTGACTTGATGAGTGCCTCTCAAGAATGGCTGAATCAAAATGAATTGGCTATCTCATCCACAAAGCAGAAAGGCTCGCAAAACTGAAAAAAAAAGAGCTTGGAACACTCCATTGATGGGCTGAAACCATTGTTGCCATGTCAGTTGACAACAATGAGATCTTAGTAGTGTAACTAACATATCCTTGAGAAATAAGTTCAATTCCCTTCTAAAATATGAACAAAGGATTAGGCATCAAATTAACAGGAAAGGATCCTAAGAATAGGTACAAAGATATCCTCATGATGAAGGCCCCTCTAGAGGCCAATCGCAAAGACTCTCAACTCTACGACCTCAAAAGGGCACTATGCACTTTTCCACTCCACTAGAACTCGATAAAACCTAATGTAATCATGCTCAAATATGTCAAAATACAAATTTTAAAATTTTAAGCTCTTAAATTTAATTTTTAAATTATTAATTTTTGATCCAACTTTCTTATCTCAATGTGCCTAGGTTCAAAACTAACATAGCACCATCCTCCCTCAGGACATGAATTTGATAATAGACACATCTTTTTCACACCTTCAATCCCATGCAAATTTTTTCAACAGCAGCTTGCATCTGAAAGACATGCAATAAACCCTCACCTTATCCCACTAATAAATAAACTAACTAACTAATTAATTAATTAATAAAAATTTAGTAGATAATATAAAGTACTAGAATTTCAGATCGAGAGAAATAACATATAAATCCTATTGAGATTTCCGTACAAAATGGGGAGAAAAAACCATTCGGAACCACGGGGAAATGGAATTCAAACTGAGGAATGCAAAGAGGCACGAAATAACCGAGTCCAAATCGAGACAAGAGATTCGGAGAAGGGGAGGGGAGGGCATCGGAGGGGCTCACTCTTGAGATCAGCGACGTTGTCGTCGGGAGAGACAACCATGGCGAGATGGGTGTCGAGGCTCGAGTCGACGAAGACGGGGAAGGACGAATCCGCCGCAGCCGCCGCCGGCGAAGAAGGGCTACCTTTCGTCATCGCAGGTGGGGTTCAGAAGCCCGGTTTCCGCTCTCCGGCGGTGGGAGGCGAAGGGGTTTACGGTGGGAGGGCTTTCCCGTCTCGGCCTGCAACATTTTGGGCCGGAATTTATATACTGAGGGGTTCATGGAATCTGGAGCGTTAATTTGATGTAGGTCTGACAGCTCAACGGCCAAAGCTGGATGGTTGCTCCTTCGGATAGATCCTGAGCCGCTGAGGGTGGCCCGGGTGGGTGCGGCGGTGCGGCTCGAGAAAATGTTGAGCAAGATAAAAAATAAAATAAAATAAAGACGAGGAAGTATATTTGAGTTTTGAGTTTTCATCCGCTAATCTTTTGAGAAAAAAGATAAAAAAAGGGGACAGAAATGAATAATCCCCTATCTTCCTCCCCAATAGAAGAATCTTTAAAACTTTTCTTCCTCCTCCTTCTCTCCTTTCCCTCGTTAATCTTTATTTTTTAAAATTTCTCTTTCCTTTCCCTCTCTTCTCCCCTCATTAATCTCTGTTCAAACAAACCTTATCTGATATTTAATTTATCATAATATAATAGTACTAAAAATTTTATATTTTTGATAGTCTTACATTGAGCAATCAGGTCCTCAAGAAATTAAAGCTTACCACGTTTGATTCATAATAGCAAAATACAATAACCAGTTTACCATATTTTTAAATTTTATTATAAGTTTTTTTTTATTTTTTAAGTGGCCCTCTCATTTTTTTACTGAAACATGAAATGTTACGATAAAAATCAAGATTCTTTATGAACTGATTTTAAAAATATTATATATTTAAATATTATAAATATTTAATATATTATATATATATTATAATAGATACTATAATATATTATTAAATATCTCATTATATAATATATATTGATATATAATATATAAATATTTAGAAATATGTTATATAATAATTTAATATGTAAGAAGGCCATAAATATTAATGATTTAAAATTTAATATTTACATATTATTATAGAAATATATATAATAGTGTTTAAAAAATTTAAATTTAATATTAATATGAATATTATATTATATATGTAGTATTAAATATAGATATAATATTAAATATTCAAATATTGTCTAGTGTAAATTAAATATGTAATCAGATCGAGTATTATTAAATATTTATATAAAAGTAAAAAGAATAATTTCATATTACCATCATTTGGTAATCTTAGATACTTAACAAGAAACCACATTACTATGATTTATTGCAATCTTAGGTAGTGTTTGATTCACGGTAATGTAATATTATTAGGAATCTTATATTTTTTATAATCTTTTACTTAATTATCAAATCCTTAGGAATGGACATAATAACAAAATATGGTAATTAGTTTACAATGCTTTTAAATTTTATTTAAATTTTATTACGAATCTTTTTTATCTATTAAACGGCCCTCTCTTCTTTTTGCTAGAATATGAAATGTTTTGACAAAAATCAAGATTCTTTCTAAACTAATTTTATAAATATTATATATTTAAATATTATAAATATTTAATATATATTACATATAATATATATTAATATATAATATATAGTAACATATTATATAATAATTTAATATGCAAGAAGGTCATAAAATATTAATCATTTAAAATTTAATATTTACATATTATTATAAAATATTATATTATATATTCAATATTAGATATAAACATAGTATGAAATATTTAAATATTATCTTATGTAAATTAAATATATAACAGATTAAGTATTATTAAATATTTATATGAAAACGAAGAGTATAATTTAAGATTATTAAACTTTGGTAATCTCAAATACCCACCTTTTAAATGGAAGTCGGATTACTATAATTTATGATAATTTTAAATTATCAAAAATCAAATATTAGTGCTTAAATTATTATATCTAATTGCCAAATATGGTAATCTATATGATAATCTTAGATTACTAAAGTAGATTACTATGAATCAAGCAACCTCTTAAATTATTCAGAATCAAACATTACCATTTAGATTATCATGTCTAATTGCTAAATAAGATAATTTATACCGTAATTTTAGATTACCAAAATAAATTACCATCAACCAAATGGACCTTGGTGTACTAATTTCCTGCACTTCCGATCAGCCCGCCTGTGCGCGCCGCACACTCGCATGTTGCGTCCAACCTCGCCCTGTGCCGCGTCGCTCGCCCGCCTGCGCGCCAGCGCGCGTCTGTGCAGTGCTCCGCACACCGCGTTGCCTCTGCATGCGCGCCCAGCGCGCGCTGCATCCAGTCTGCGTGCGCCCACGCCTGCCGCGTCCAGCCTGCATGCACACCCGCCTAGTCCACGCGCTACGCCGCACCTTTGCCTAGCTTGGTCATGCGCGTGTGCGCTCATCTACGCGCCCCGCACACCAACCTCGCTCGACCGCTCGGTCAAACTGATTTTGATCTGCCAAGGTCCGATGCACGCACGCCGCCCACGCACTGCACGGCCTTGCGCGTATCCACTACGCGCTCCAGTCTGCATGTGCGCGCACTCTTTCATGCCCGCACTCACTCAGCTCGATGCGCCCGGCCAGCACCCACATACGCACGGCCTGTGCTGAGGTGGCGCCAAGGCATTGGATTCTTGTTTTAAAGAGCATCCTAACTATTAACGGCTAGGGGAGTGTGTGCATGTCTATTTAAAGGTATGGGTGGCTTCAAGGCTAAGGAGATCGAGATCAATATCGATATATGATATATCATCATTGTTGATGGTGTGAGAGATTTGGGAGTTAGGATTGATAGCCAACATTGCAAAGGGTTTTGGGAGCTTGTGAGAGGGAGTTCTTGCAAGAGAGAATCCTTATGTGTAGGGTTGGCATGCTGCCAAAAAGTTCCAAGAAAGGGAAGATCTAGCTCAAAGGGATTTGAGAGTAGTCTTGTGAGAATTGTGAGAATTCTTGTAAGGGGATTGATCTTGGTGTGAGATTCTTGATATAATGGATCTCTTGAATCAATGAAAGGCTCTCTTTTCCCAACCTCATCGTGTGCATGAGTGTGGCATGGATCTTGGTGGTCGTTGGAGCAAAGCAAGGTGTGGCGCAACCTTAGCAAGCGAGTTGGTGGCAAGATTCTCAAATTTCGAAAGCAAGAGGGTCATTCTTGTTGAAAGAAGGCTATCTTGTGGCATGCGGAAGGATCCTGACCCATATGCATGCAAGGAGGGCTGGTTGGAGTGGCCGCAACTCCAACGCCGCACACGGTAAAGATAGGCTCAACGAAAGAAAAATTAAGTCTTATTCCGCTTTTTACAAGGAGGTGTGATAGTAGGTGCATTACTGTTTTAGTTAATATGCCATCTAGCATTTATGCTTGTAACTTGGACAAAAGATATTCAAGAGTGAGGACTCTTATAGTCGTGTTTTCCTTGCGAGTAACTCTGAAAATAAATATATGAGGTTCCACGTTTGCTAGTAAAAGAGGTGTAACATAACAGGGAAAACTTTGGACAATATTGAAAAACTAATAGACTTGTGTCTGTGTTTTCATTTTTCTAAAACAAAATTAAAAGTATATTAGTTAGATGTTTTTCAATGTCTAACCAAAAAAATGTGTAATGAATGCTTGATAACTCTTTTTTGTTGACTAATATAATTTAATATAATATAATAAAGTCAAAAAGATTTGCATTTCTATTGCCATATTATTTAATGCTTTTAGAAACTTTTGTTCTCTTCATGTACAGCTTTCTTTCTTTCTTTTGTTTTATCATGCATCATATCTAACTATCTTCCTTCTTTCTATTACAATCAATCCAATGGCTCATATGCCTTTAGAATTTCTACTCTAAATAAAAATTAAAAAAAAGATTACAAGTTTTTTTTATATATTTTATAGGGGCCATATGAACTGATACCTTTTTTCTGTTTTAATCAATCCAATGGTTATATACCTTCAGAATCTCTGCTCTAACTAAAAAAGAAGTTATAAATTTTTATTTTTTATAAGAATCGTATCAACTGCTATTATTTTCTTAAATTCTCCTACTTTACCTATATCATTCGAACCCAATATCTACCATATCCATAAAATATATTAAAAAATAAAAATTATCATTCCATCAATATCTTGGTTCTCTCTCTCTCTCTCTCTCTCTCTCTCTCTCTCTCTCTTTTACACTCCATCCAATAACAACCACAGAATAGTTTTTTCAAAATTTAAAATAATATTTATGATTGATGGAATAAATAGTTTTTTTTCATTATTTTATATCTAAACCCTGACTCTAACAAATGCTGTGACAGCATTATGAGAGCTTAGCATCTTTTTCTCTTTTGTTAAGGCTCCCAAGACTCTCTTTTGTATTCAAAATCCTCTTACTTTTATTCTTTATTTTCGGTTTTGTATTTTGATCTAAGAGAAAAAGAAACTTTGCTTTCTACATCTTCAATTGGAGTAATGTACTAGTGTCACTATTATTTTCTTAGTAGTAATATTCTCTTGTTAATTATAATCTTTGCTGGTTGTATGGTTGATATGCTTCTAGATGTTGTCAACATCTTTTTTCTTTTTTTTTAATTTTGCGCATTAGTTGTTTTTTTCCTTTTTTTTTTTTTTTTCTTGTCAGAAATATCTTCTTTCGGAAGCATTGAGAACCAAGTTGAAAGATTTCTGCATAGGAATATGCATTTTGGGTGGACACTAGAACAAAAATTGCGTGGAATGTGAGTTGTGGAAATTGTTTTAATGGTGGCATATAAAGAATCAAGCAACATTTGCTTAGAGGCTTTGGGAATGCAAAAGGGCATAAAAGGGTCATGCTGGAAATATTGAATGAAATCACAGTGTATATGTGGAAGAACATGAAAGCAATGCTGGAAAAAGATGATGATTTGGGTCGCGTGGTATGGATAGTCTATTAAGAAAGATGCAAGTTTTAATGAATAATCAAATACTATGAAGCTATAAATTATTTAGTAACTTTTGTACAAATTCTGTCACCTGGGTGGTCATCTAATCCCTTGGGCTATATGAGGATCCATCACCTAGGGTTGCCTGGCTATTTGACTACTATGATCAGAGCTAGCTTTTGATGCAGCTCAGAGGAGGGAGGCTCTTACAAGTTTTCTTTTTTTTCAAAGAAATCTTATTTAAGATCTGCCTTAGATCTGATTTCTTTTGTAAAACCTATTCATATTATCTGCTGGAACTTCAAATTAAATTGTAGATCTTGATAGATTGCAGTGAATTTCATCTCCCAAATAAAGTCTACACCAGCTCTGCAAACAGAGAACAGGATTTTGAATTTTGAAATTTTTGTCAAACACTAAAAAAATGTTTCTCAAGACAAGTTTTTGACTCCTCTTGCCTTTTGTATTATTATTTTAAGTTGTTGAACTGAAGATAGAAAACCAAAAGCATTGCCAGACTGACTGTGGTTTTCAATATAGGAGAGCATGTTTACTCTAGCAAGATTCAAAATCTGGGAAAGTGCAGGAACCTTAAACATTGTTCAACATTTCATATGAAAAGTGACACAACTGATGATCTTGATATGGTTCTCAAGGATCAACATCACTAGATAAAAGTTTTTTTCTTCAGCAATTCACCTATACCACTAAGTAAAAGTCAGTGGAACCAAAGAATATTAAAAATAACTTGAATAAAATGTTACCTAGACAACTGATACAGATGTAAGTGCCTAAGTGTCCAGGAGTTGGATGTGTGATTTTTCAAAAAATCAGACACAGGGACACATCCATATCATATAGATATGTCTACAAATATCGTAGTTGTCAAATTGCTCAGTTGAACCAATGTGATGGATCCTCCTATAACCAATGCATTTAGCCAGTTGATTAGGTGATCACTGAGGTGACAGAATTTCTACATCATTTATCAAAGAATCAATATCTCCACATATGTCAGTTACTGATTAAAATTACACCTTTCTCAATAAACTATCCATATCACATGACCCAAAGATACATTGGTAACAATTAACGCATGCTTTCTACTTACAATATAATTCATCAAATTCTATTACAATTTCATCATTTGATCTACTAATAAAATGCAAGTATACAACCACTAAATTTTATTGGTAACAATAGCATGTTACCAGTCCAACAACAGCTGTAACACTCGTATTTCTACATCATAGTACAGCAACAAAATCAGAGGATTTCAAATCCAAAAGACGGTCTTGAAGCTTATTTTCCCAAAAGAAAAAAAGAAATCTAAACTCTCATAGTTCTTTCACAGTGTTTGTCAGAGCATTCTAAGCTCTCGCAACCAAATTAAAATATTAATTGCTATTATTGAGAACACAAAAATAGTTCAAAATTTTCAGAATATAAAACATAGCAAAATACTTGCAACAACTATTTTGAATAAGGCAAAAAAAAAAAAAATCCAAAGAACGAAAGCAATCTTTTTTTAACCTCACATTTGAATAGAACAAGCGATAACGAATATAGGCTATGGAAGAAAAATTCAAAGCTCTTTCACGGGCATAGCGGGGGAAAGTAAGAAACTGACAAGAACTCGAGGGATAGGGACGGAGAACGAGGAAGAGTAGAAAGCGAGGGACGAACTCACCTCAATCAACCGTGGATGAGCGGAGTAGTCGACCCCAATCCTGGCAAGCCCCGCCGGCCTTCCGCCGTTCAGCGAATGCCCGAGGTTGGACGAGCGCAGAGGGGCTGAGCGTTCGCCCTAGATGCCATTCAATTTGGCTCGACCCAACTGCAGTTGGGATGGGCTGGACGAGGCCTATCAACCGCAAATCGTGATTCAGATCAAGTGCGTTCTTGCTATTGTTATCAAAAATAAAAATATTTTTTTTTTAAAAAAAGCCTATGAATGTCATCAGATTCCATTAATTTATATTATTAAATTTAAATTTAAATTTATTAATTTTTAATTAAAAACGAGAAGAAGATAAATAAAATACATGCACAAAGGAGAAGATCAAAAGAGAAATCAAGTTTTTTCTTAGTGATGGAGAGAGATTTAAATTTTTTTTATTTTAAATAAAATACCATATTATATAGTATTTTTCAAATATAATGTATAGCTACGTCATGCAATTATTTTTTAGTAAAAAATATCTAATATTTCTTTAAAAAATATATCTACCATAATATGGTTGAAAAATTTTATATATAAATAATTTTATTTGTTGCTAAAGTTATGTTTCCTCCCTCTCTATCTCAATTTTTTTACCTTCTCTCTATCTTAATTTTTTTAAAATTTTTGTATGTTGTCATATATGATACTCTCCAATATACTTCCACACAACATTTTTTTTTTATTCACACACACATCATGTAAAAGAGCCACAAATAATGTTATAAGATTATAAATAATTTATTAATGTTAAAAGACTAACATCAGTATAAGTTGCTTGTGCTATCATTTAAAACGTATGATATCAAATTTTAAATTATGCATTCAAACTTTAAATATTTATTCATGATTAGTTCAATTTTGAATAATAGTCATCATTTTCATATCAATAGCTAAAAATTACCGCAAGCTATTTAACTAATAATTATAGCATAGATTTAATATAATAACATTACTGAGATTAATGACTATGATTTTATTTCTTATGATTTTTTAGAATATATTTTGATAGTTATATTTTAATTTATTATTTATTTTAATTTATTTTAATTTGATAATTTTGTGTTTATATAAATATGATATATATAGGATTTAATATAATCATCCACATATTATTAAAGGAAATAAACTTTACAGCTGCACTGTATACACTAGGGGTATATGCCTATGCAATAGTTGCTAGTGTGATTCTATTAATTTTTTTTTTTTTTCTTTTCATTAATGGGAAGAAAGGCAATAGTTAGTTTCTATTTCATGCTATTAAATTTTTTTAATCTTAGCTCATATTCCCTTTTTTTTCTTTTTTTTTCATTTAGCTATTATTTTTTAAAAAAATCTCAATTCTTAACTCATATTCCCTCTTTTCTTTTTTTTTCTCTTTTCCTTTTTTAAGGCTATTAATATCTCAACTCTCAGAATGATTTCTATTTTACACTATTAAATTTTTTTAAATCTTGGCATATGCCTCTCTTTTTTTTTCTTTTTCTAAGCTATTAATTATTTTAAAAAATCTCAACCCATGTTCCATCTTCTTTTCTTTTTCCAATAGAAAAGGAAATCAGCTCTTTTATTTTTCTTTCCTTTTTTTTGGTAGGGAAGAAGGCAATGATGGATCATTGAAATCATTTTTTTAAGCTCATATTCCTTCTTTTATTTTTTTTCTTTTCTTTGTCTTAACCTAGCTCATATTCTCTCTTTTCTTTTATTTTTCTTTTCTTTTTTTTAAGCTATTAATTTTTTTAATCTTAGCTCATGTTCTCTTTTTTTTTTTTTTTCTTTTTTCAATGAAAAAAGAATTCAGTGTTTTCTTTTCTTTTTTTTTTAGAAAAGAATAAGGCAACGATTGACCTTAAAATCATTTTTTTCTGCTTTATAAATAAAGAAATAATAGTAGATACATATGAAAGCTATTAATTTTTTTTAATCTCAGCTCATATTTTACCTTTTCTTTTATTTATTTTTTGGCCTTTAAGTAAGTTGCAAAGAAAATTCAATTTTTTCTTTACTATGCAAATAAGGAAACGATAGTAAAAGTTTTTTTAATCTCAGTTTATATTCTTTTATTTTTTCCACTCAATAAGAAAGGAAGCTAGCTTTATTATTATTATTTTTTTTTTTTTCCTTTCAAAGCGAGAATTGAGGCAATGGTACATAATTGAAGTCAATTTTTTTCTGCTTTATAAATAAATAAATAATAGTAGATATTTATAAAAGTATAATTAGTAAATGCACATGACTTTCATTTTATAACAATTCCTAAGTTTTTTATTTTTATCTCAACTCTTATTGAGTTTTTTTTTCTTTAATGGAATAGCATATTAGATCCTTAAAAAAGTGCAACTATCATTTTACTGTTGCATGTTTGAACACATTATAAAGTTTGATATTATGATTCAAAATTTAAAACAACATAAAAATTCTATACGAGGCTTAGAAATTATTTGCTAAATAAAAATTTAATATATATAAAAAATATAATAAATTATAATAATATTTTAAAATATTAAATTATATTTAATTATTTAAAAAAATATGGTATGAAAAATATGATAAATAGATGATAGAAAATCAACTTTTTTTTTATATCATGTATAAAATAAAATTAAATAGTTTTTAAATATATTTTAACTATAAAATTAAAGATTAGCAAAAAAGAACAGCAGTGAGAAGCTTCTTTAATACTATAATAGTAATTTTTATAATAATTATATCTTTATTAAAAAAAAATTTTTATTGAGATTAATTATATTTTTAAATTTTTATAAGAAAACTCTATTTTTTAAAATGTATTTTATCTAATTTTTAATTTATAATTTTAAATCAATATTTTTTTGAAAATTTTAAAAAAGTTTAATCTAATAGCTTTCCACCACGTGCACGGAAACGTCTTTATGCGTTGTTTTTCTTAAAAATAAAATAATAGGTGCATTGTACCGGCATGCCACCGGTCGGTATTATTTTTGAGTCTTAGCGCCGTAGCTTTTATAACTTTTATCTCAGTATTTGGTCTCATTTTTGTTTACCCTCGTGAACTTGTTCACCAAAAGTTTTGTCTCTCTTTTTTTTTTTGCCTGAAATTAAGAGAATTGAACAACCATTTCTGCCGTCTCCCTCGTACTTCTGACTTCTCTTTCAGTTGCACGTTTATTATAATCTCAAGCAAATTTTTTTTATCAACAACCTGCATGTGATTACCAAGGCCCGGCCGAGCTTTATCCGAAATTGCTTTTTAAAAAAATTAAAAAATACTTTTAAGTAATTTTATGATATATAATAAAATTTGTAAATATACTTTTTAATTCCATCAAATAATTTTAAAAGTTTTTCTTAGCACATATTGAAAAGCTATTTTTATAAACTCAGAAGATTACAAAATGTAAACTATAAGAACAATAATATTTAATAATATAATTATTAAAAATATAATATATTATATATATGAATATAATATAAATAAAATATAATTATTAAAATTATATAAAAATATTACCATTCTTAGTATGTGAAAATATTAAATATATTATATAGTATAAAATAAAATAATAAAATATTTATTACTATAATAATATATCATAATATTATGATATCATATTATTTGATAATAATGATCATAATTTTAATAATAAATTATGATATCATTATGAAACAATAGTAAAATAATATATTATAATCATTATTATATTAGATTATTATTATGTTTTCTTATACTATATTATAATACTATAATATGAGATATTTTAATATTATGATGATATGATATTATTATATTGTAATATTATTAGAATATTTTATAATAATAATAATTTTTAATATATTAAATAGTTGAAAATATTATAATGTCTTTTATTATTTCGATTTTAAAAATATTTCAGCCATCAAATAGGTATCAAAATTTTATAATATTTAAAAAATATAGTTATTAAATGGTAAAAAAAATTTTAAACCCTATTTTTTAAATATCCACCAACGAAACTAAAGACATGCAAAGGGCTTCACCTTATGCCTATTAATAAACAAACAAACAAATAAAAAAATTATAATTATAATTAATAATAAGAAGGTTAGTAGAAAAAAAGATAAAATTCTTGAAGTTCGGCTCATCCACTTCAACCACCAACTCCAACGCCAACGCCAACCCCAACCCCAGCCCAGCTGTCCTGCGTTTAATAAACCGCCCACAGCCCATTTCACTTCAGAAAGTTCAGATCCAAAACCTTTTCTCCCTCTCTCTCTCTCTCTCTCTCTCTCTCTCACTCCCACTCATCAGGGAAGGGGAAAAAATGAAGCCCTGCGCTTGCCTCGAGAGCCTCCGAGACCAGCCGCCGTGGATCCTCCTCCTTGCCTCCCTCGGCCTCCTCTCCGCGCTCAGGCTCTCCTTCGCTGCCCTCCGCTGGCTCTACGTCTCGTTCCTTCGCCCCGCCAAGAACCTGCGCGCCCGCTACGGCTCCTGGGCCGTCGTCACCGGCTCCACCGACGGCATCGGCAAGGGCTTCGCCTTCCAGCTCGCCCGCCGCGGCCTCCACCTCGTCCTCGTCGGCCGCAACCCCGACAAGCTCCGCGACGTCTCCGATGCCATCCGAGCGAAGCACGGTGGCTGCCGGGTCGAAACCGTGGTGATTGACTTCGCTGGAGACCAGGCCGAGGGCGTCCGCCGCCTCCGGGAGGCTATCGAGGGGCTAGACGTCGGCGTGCTTGTGAACAACGCAGGCGTCTCGTACCCCTATGCGAGGTTCTTTCACGAGGTGGATGAGGAGTTGATGAGGAATTTGATCAAGGTGAATGTCGAGGGGGTGACCAGGGTCACCCACGCCGTGCTGCCGGGGATGCTCGAGAGGAAGCGGGGAGCCATCGTCAACATCGGGTCGGGTGCTGCGGTCGTTATTCCCTCTGATCCACTCTACGCTGTCTATGCTGCCACCAAAGCGTAAGTTTTGCGTTTTTTTATTTATTTTGATGTTTTTTTTGTTTTAATATTCAGATTTGAATTTGGTTTGAAAGATTTTTTTCGGAATTTTCTGCTAATTTAGTTTGGTTTTGTGTGAGCGATGGATGATTCAAAGGAAGGGAAGTGCGGGATCATAATTATAAAAAAAAAAAAAAAAAAAAAATCCTTTTTTTTCCATAAAAAAAAAAGTCATCAGGAGTCTGAAGATTGGTAACATATAGTGATCCTTATTTAACAGGCAAGCTTTGTTTTTTTGGTTATATTTTTATGTTTTAGTTGTTGGATTTCAATTTGTTGTGGAAGATTTGTTTGGGTGGCTTAGCTGTCCTAGTTTAGTTTTAGAAAGAAAGAGAGGAAGGGGATCTGGGTTAATTTGTTAGTACACGTGATTAAATAATGAAAAATAAATATTGGAGTCTGTATATTGGTAATGCATGGTGATTCCTATATAAAAAGAAAATCAGTATGTTAGAAAGCCTTAATTTAAGGGATCATTAATTTGGTGTGATCCTTAAAGTCGTGTGGTGTTTTAATCTAGAGTGTGTACAGGAAAAACTTATTTAGCTTGCCTATGGTGCAGGAAAAACTTATTTAAATTGGAGTCTGTATGGTGGTAATGCATGGTGATTCCTATATAAAAAGAAAATCAGTCTGTTAGAAAGCCTTAATTTAAGGGATCATTAATTTGGTGTGATCCTTAAAGTTATGTGGTGTTTTAATCTAGAGTGTGTACAGGAAAAACTTATTTAGCTTGTGTAGACTAGTTCATACATTTGTTACGTTTAAGGGTGCTTTTCTTTTTTCGTTCCTGGTTTTTGGAGAGTTGGATTATATGACTCTTTTCCATGGAAGGCTTTTATTAAGCAAAGAAATCCTAAAAAGGGCTACCTTTCTGATTTGCATCTGTTTAAATTGAGATAGGTGCAGATGATTTATTTCATATGAGCTCTTGCATGAATAAGATTTGCCATGATCATTCTTTTGCTTTTTTCTCTTTATGGTTTGGTTGGTATGGATGTGATATATGGAATTGAGTAATGAGATATTTGTTTTTGTTCTTTTCTTTGGCTGAAATTTAACAAGGGATTTTTGTTTCTTATCAGGTACATTGACCAATTCTCAAGAAGCCTCTATGTCGAGTACAAGAACAAGGGGATAGATGTGCAATGCCAGGTAACTTTTTCTTTCTTTTGCTCATGCATCCTTAATAAGTAAATCTATACTTAGATGGGATGAGGATTTCTTATGTGGTTCTTGACTGAGGTTTAGTCTGCTATTTCACTTTCTTTCTCTCTCTGTCAGTTATCCTTGAGATAGGTATGAACCATGTGAGATTGTCTAGAAGTGAAGGACATCATCTAATTGCTTGACATAAGTTATTTTATCCTGGTGTTCTCCATTTTAGCCTTATATAACTTCATGCTTTATGAGTTTTTCTTATACAGGTCTCGACTGAGCTTTATTCTGCTATTTTGCTTTCTTTCTAGCTATGCCAGTTATGTTGAGATAGGTATGAACAGTGCAATATTGTCTAGAAGCAAAGCACACCATGTAAATGGATAGCATAAGTCTTTGCCCCTTTTGTTGTCCATTTTAGCCTTAAAGCTTTATACTGAGATGGCATGAGCTTTTCTTCTTATTACAGCTTTTGACTGAGGTTTATTCTGCACTTTTTCTTTCTGGCTCTGTCTATTATCCTTGAAATAAGTATGAAGCATGCAAGATTGGCCACAAGTAAAGCACACTATCTAAATGGTTGACATAATTTTTTTTCTCCAGTTAGTGTTACTTTTAGCCTTATTATACTTCAATATCTCATACTCGGATAGCATGAGGTTCTCTTAAATGGCTCTTGGTTGTGCTTTGTACTGCTATTTACTCTCTCCAATAATGTCATTTATCCTTTACATATATCTATTGTATTCTTCTAATTTTGTTGCATTTCATTTCTTTCAGATGCACAAAAATAAAAGATCCAAATTTATCTTTTCCTATCAACCACACTTCTTTTTTCTTTTATTTTGATCTTCTTTTAATCCATCAAACTGTGGTGTATATTACTAAGTAAGTATTTTCAACAATTCTCTTTTCTCTAGATTTCTTCATTTTTTTTTCTCCCTTAATAATGGTTTGATTCATATTGACATAAAACTTGAAAAGTAATTTAAAGAGGGTGAAAACTAGTAAGGCCATATGTCTGAATTTTGATATAAGTTGCATTTAATAGAAAATCAAAATGCAAGCCTATAACCTGGTAGTATTGGGTAGGAAAAATTGGATATATCAATAAAATCAGGTGCGGAAAGAGCGGTGATCATATGATCTTGGTTAAGAGAGTAATAATAAAGTTACTACAGAAACATCTTTAACAAGAACTTTACCAGAGTAGTAGACTAATAACCACATTTAGAAATAATGGATGTGCATCATTGTTCAATTTAGATAATTGAAAATAATTAAAAAGAATGCCAAAGATAGATAATGCGTTCATTGGATGCAATACTTGATAAAATAACCAAAACCAACAAGCCTGGCTACATCTATATTGGTTTTCCTCAAAGGACCAAAGTATAGGCCATATAAGTTCAAGACAACATGACGACCACCTCTTAACCTGATATTATGCTTCTAATATACTGTCCACTTCCTTTCATTGGCATCTCCAGATGAGGTAGGGTGTTGTCGTGGAACAATAAATTGTCATTTGACAAGTAGGAAATCAGACCTAATATATTAGTAGCCTAAGCTTATGTAACTAGGGAGCAAACCACTTCTAGGTTTTTCTACTGAAAGGAGTCTAGATGAGAGAGAATAAGGTAGGATTTTCTACAGGAACCATATTTATCTTTGGAAGTAGAAGCCATTAGTCAAAAAACAATTTAATAACAACACAAAGGATGTGGAACTTTTGGAAATAAAAGGTCATCCAACAATCTGGTTGATCAGCTTAGTAGCTTAGATGATGTCTACAATGCTAGAAATCAGCTATATGATTGGAGAAGATGTTATCCTGACCCTCCCTTTGCTGTTCCTCACCTTGATCAGGAAGCCATTTAAAAGCCTGGATGGCCTCTTTCTTTTGCTTTGTTATAATGGCCAGAAGTCATCTTTAAAGATTAATGTCCTAAATAATGGAAATAAACAAATTCAAACAATAACATTATACGTGTGATGTCAAGGCAGGCAGTGACAATTATATATTGTTTTACTAGAAGATTTTGATCTTAATTTTATCTGAAGTGACAATAAGTCTGGTACAAATGACTAGAATGCTTTGCCATTAAAGATCATGCGAACATTACTGTTATTATAGCTGACAGCTTTCTTGCACTTCCTGGTAAGATCTTCTTGACATCTATATAGTGTTTGGTCTCTTCCAGATAGCTTTCCAAAAAGCACTCCTTTGTATTCTGCAAACTGCATTTCGATGATGTCGTTTATCCAAACTCAGTTTTCTGCCTTTAAAGAAAGGCAAAGGCTATCTTCTCATCCATATTCTGCTTGCAGAAAATTTTGGTCCTACCATGTACTGTTCTCTTCCTGAATTGTCAGGGAAAAAAAAATCCATGGACAATCTCTCATGACATCCTGAATATCAAAGTAGGTAGTCATCTTATTAAACTTGATTCCTCCTCAAGGTCCCAAGACCACAACAGCTTTCTATGCCTTCAAAAATTTTATCTTCTGCTTTAGAAACAGTTGTTATTGATATGTTAATAATATTCTTTAGTAGTGGTCATTTAAGCTACTTGGAAGTGGAAGACGTTCAACATAGTAACTACTCAGGATAACAGGAATTACCACTCTTTGCTTTTTGCTAGTAAGAATGTGATTCGATGCATGCTTTCTGCCTGAATGTTCTGACACACATCAGCTGTAGACTTTTGTATGATTTAAAATTTGGTTCTCTCCGTCATAGATAGTTTTGAATTGTCTTTCAGTTTAAGTGATGGCATTGGTAAAGCACTGAGAAGAATAGTATGTCTACATATTATTCTGGAAAATTAAAGAAAAATTTTTTATGGGAATAATGTTCTGGAAATTTCTTTTCCGGGACAACTTGCCTCTGCCACCTATGTATCAGAAGGGCATGCATATAATATTTCCAGAATTTATTGCTGCTATTTTGCTACATTCACTGATATTGTCTTCTTCCTACCTACGTAATATTTCTTGGCCTAACGTCAGTGTCAAGGAGAAAAAAACTAGATAGTAAATATCAACAAATGACATAGGGCAGCTTGCAAACCCTCTTCCGTCAAACTAATCCACTTGGGCAAGTCCTCCTCCTCTAATTGTAACACTTATGCTGGACCACTTATGGCTTCTTGTACACAGGTGCCTTTGTACGTGGCGACAAAGTTGGCATCTATCAGGAGATCTTCCTTCTTTGTGCCGTCATCAGACACTTATGCCCGTGCTGCCTTAAGGTGGATTGGCTATGAACCAAGATGCACGCCCTATTGGCCACATTCCCTCCTGTGGTGTTTGGTTTCCATACTGCCAGAGGCTGCTATTGACAAATGGCGCTTGGGCTTCTGCCTTCGCATCCGCAAGAGGGGGCAGCTCAAAGATGCCAAAAAGAAAGAACAATAGTCTGATGGAAGCATCTAGATGACATCTAGCAGCAAAATTTGTATTGTACTTCAGTGTATCTGCTTGCTTTATTTGTGATGTCTCCATTATCGCTACTACCTATTGATGGTTCCCTTTGTTCTCAGTTGTTGTAGTCAGGAAATTGGTCATATATTGCGATGAAAAGTTCAATAAGTTTTCAGTTGTTTTAGAGTATATATTTTGAAATGTTATATTTAATTATAGTGTGCTTTAAATTTTATCAAATTATATTCATATGATTTTTACCGTTATACTTAAATATTATGTATTTTAAAAATTATCAAATTACATCATTATATGAAAGCTTAATTGTGTTTAAAAAATTATCGAATTATGAAAGCTTAATTATATTTAAAATACTTGGATATTTAACATTTCAAAGTAATTTAATAGCATTTTAAAATATATGGTAGTTAAATGTAATGAATAAAATATATGTATATAATTTAATAAAATTTAAAGCATATGATAGATATGTTAATAAGATATATTTTTATTAAAAAATATATAAAAGTATTAAATTTAGCTTGAAACAAGATTTGCAAACGAGCTGTGACTTTGAGTGCTAAGTCATCGGCACTTCAAACATGATAAAATACCTAACTTTATAACATTTTACTTGTTTACCTTAAAGCGATTGGCAACTATAATCGAAACTCGATTTCAAATGTTCAAATAAACTAGCTATATTCCTATGCAATGCTTAGATAATGATTTATTTTAAAATTAAAAATAAAAAAAATTAAGATTTAGACATAGTTTTTCTATACTAATTTTATATATTGATCTATTATTTTATAAAATAATATGAAAATATATAATTTTTATAATTGTAAGAGCACTGATTTAATTTAATTAAAAATATAAAAATTAGATAAGGAGCTTTAAAATTTAGAAATATTTTTTAAGATAAATTTTATAGATTGATCTATTATTATATAAAATAATATGAAATATATCTTTTTTTGTAATCGCATGACATTGATTTGATTTAATTTTAAGAAGTAAAAATAAGATAAAAGTTTTAAGATAAAATTTTTGCATTATTCTATGTATATACGTGTGCAATGCACAAACATTGGTATTGTTAATAAAGTAAATAAAATGTATATATATATATATATATATATATATATATATATATATAATTTTATTTAATTTATATTATTACATTTAAATTTTAAAAATATTATTTTTAAATTAACAATTAAATATGAGATAGATAAAATATATGCATTAGATTCAACTTTTCAAAATTTTTAAAAAGATTAATTGATTTGCTTTATATAAAATTTTGTATTATTCTAAATTTTGAAAAAATTATTTAGTGGTTATTATTGGATGGAGTGTTTAAAAAAAAAGAGAAAGAGAGAGAGGGAGAACCAAGATATTGATGGAATGATAATTTATATTTTTAATATATTTTATGGATATAGTAGATAGTGGTTCCAATGATGTAGGTAGAGTAGGAGAATTTAAGAAAATAGTAGCAGTTGATACATTTTTTATAAAAAATAAAAATTATAACCATTTTTTTAGTTAGAGCAGAGATTCTAAAGCTATATAACCATTGGATTGATTAGAATAAAAAGAAGGTATGGTCCCTATAAAATATACAAAAAAAACTAGTAATTTTTTATTTTTATTTTTAATTGGAGTAGAGATTTTAAAGGCACATGAGTCGTTGGATTGATTGGAATAGAAAGAAGGAAGGTAGTTAGATTTGGTGCATGATAAAACAAAAGAAAGAAAGAAAGCTGTACATGAAGAGAACAAAAGTTTCTAAAAGTATTAAATAATATGGTAATAGAAATGCAAATTTTTTTGACTTTATTATATCATATTAAATTATATTAATTAACAAAAAAGAGTTATCAAGCATTCATTACACTTATTTTTTTGGTTAGATATTGAAAAACATCTAACTAATATACTTTTAATTTTTTTTTAAAAAAATGAAAACATAGGCACAAGTCTATTAGTTTTTCAATATTGTCCAAAGTTTTTCCTTGTTATGTTACACCTCCTTTCCTATTAGTTTTTCAATATTATCTAAAGTTTTCCCTTGTTATGTTACACCTCCTTTTCTAGCAAACGTGGAACCTCATATATTTATTTTCTGAGTTACTTGCAAGTAAAACACCACCATAAGAGCCCTCTTGAATATCTTTTGTCTAAGTTACAAGCATAAATGCTAGATGGCATATTAACTAAAACAATAATGCTATCGAAAGTGCAGGAAATTAGTATACCAAGGGTCCATTTGGTTGATAATAATTTATTTTGGTAATATAAGATTATCATATATATTATCTTGTTTAGCAATTAGACATGATAATTTAAATGGTAATATTTAATTCTTAATAATTTAAGGGGTTGCTTGATTCATGATAATCTACTTTAATAATCTAAGATTATCATATACATTATCATATTTGATAATTAGATATAATAATTTAAGTACTAATATTTGATTCTTGATAATCTAATATTACCATAAATTATGGTAATCCAACTTCCATTTGAAAGGTGAGTATTTGAGATTACCAAAGTTCAATAATCTTAAATTATATTCTTAACTTTCATATAAATATTTAATAATACTTAATCTGATTATATATTTAATTTACATAAGATAATATTTAAATATTTCATACTATATTTATATCTAATATTGAATATATAATATAATATATATAATATATATTAAATATTTATAATATCTAAATATATAATATTTATAAAATCAATTTATAAAGAATCTTGATTTTTGTTAAAACATTTCATATTCTAGCAAAAAGAAGAGAGGGCCGTTTAATAGATAAAAAAGATTCATAATAAAATTTAAAAGCATTGTAAACTAATTACCATATTTTGTTATTATGAACCAAATACAGTAATCTTCCATTCCTAAGGATTTGATTACTAAGTAAAAGATTATCAAAAATGTAAGATTTCTGATAATATTACATTACTGCAAATCAAACACTACCTAAGATTACAATAAATCATAGTAACATGGTTTTTTTGTTAAGTATCTAAGATTACCAAATGATGGTAATATGGAATTATTCTTTTTACTTTCATATAAATATTTAATAGTACTCAATCTGATTACATATTTAATTTACACTAGATAATATTTGAATATTTAATATTATATCTATATTTAATACTACATATATAATATAATATTCATATTAATATTAAATTTAAATATTTTAAACACTATTATATATTTCTATAATAATATGTAAATATTAAATTTTAAATTATTAATATTTATGGCCTTCTTACATATTAAATTATTATATAACATATTTCTTAATATTTATATATTATATATCAATATATATTATATAATGAGATATTTAATAATATATTATAGTATCTATTATAATATATATAATATATTAAATATTTATAATATTTAAATATATAATATTTTTAAAATCAGTTCAGAAAGAATCTTGATTTTTATCGTAACATTTCATGTTCTAATAAAACAAAGAGAGGGCCACTTAAAAAATAAAAAAAGATTTATAATAAAATTTAAAAATATGGTAAACTAATTATTGTATTTTGCTATTATGAATCAAATGCGAGAAGCTTTAATTTCTGATGATCTGATTGTCAAATATAAGACTATAAAAAATATAAAATTTTTAGTTTTATTATATTACCGTAAATTAAATATCAAATAAGGTTTGTTTGAACAGAGATTAATGAGGGGAGAAGAGAGGGAAAGGAAAGAGAAAAAATTTTAAAAAATAAAGATTAACGAGGGAAAGGAGAGAAGAAGGAGGGAGAAAAGTTTTCAAGACTCTTCTATCGGAGAGGAAGATCGGGGATTATTCATTTCTGTCCCTTTTTTTTATCTTTTTTCTCAAAAGATTAGCGGATGAAAACTCAAAACTCAAATATACTTCCTCGTCTTTAATTTATTTTATTTTTTATCTTGCTCACCATTTTCTCGAGCCTCACCGCTGCACCCACCCGGGCCACCCTCAGCGGCTCAGGATCTATCCGAAGGAGCAACCATCCATCTTTGGCCGTTGAGCTGTCAAAGGTACATCAAATTAACGCTCCAGATTCCATGAACCCCTCAGTATATGCATTCCGGCCCAAAATGTTGCAGGCCGAGACGGGAAAGCCCTCCCTACCGTAAACCCCTTCGCCTCCCGCCGCCGGAGAGCAGAAACCCGGCTTCTGAACCCCACCTGCGATGGCGAAAGGTAGCCCTTCTTCGCCGGCGGCGGCTGCGGCGGATTCGTTCTTCCCCGTCTTCGTCGACTCGAGCCTCGACACCCATCTCGCCATGGTTGTCTCTCCCGACGACAACGTCGCTGATCTCAAGAGTGAGCCCCTCCGATCCCCTCCCCTCCCCTTCTCCGAATCTCTTCTCTCGATTTGGACTCGGTTGTTTCGTGCCTCTTTGCATTCCTCAGTTTGAATTCCATTTCCCTGTGGTTCCAAATGGTTTTTTCTCCCCGTTTTTTACGGAAATCTCAATAGGATTTATATGTTATTTCTCTCGATCCTAATATGAATTATTTGAAATTTTGGAGTCATTTGATTATACGAATATCAATTCTTGGTCTTGCATTCTTCATGGTATCATCAATTGGAGAAGCGATGGAATCGTACCATTTTATTGATTTGGAGTAAATTATAACATTTTCCATGCTGTTTCTTTTTCCCCTTTCCCTTCTTTTTAATGTTTTTTGATTTGATTTGATTTCATTTCTATGTTCAGTTCTATCTTCTTATAGTTCATGCATGAGTTTGTAATTGTTCTCTGTTGTTTCTACTCATATGTAAATATTTGGTGTTCTTGTCTTGGAGATTAGTTATTCAATACAAATTTCTTGTTTTTGTGGGGCAGGGAAGATAAGGATCGAGCATGCTCTTTGCTTTCCTGATGTTGGAGAGATCACCATCCAGGGGATAAAGGTATGCTTTGCAAATTGGACCTATCTTGGAGTTTTAAGTTTGGGGTCCTTGAATGCACTTATCTTGTTGTTTTCTTTTGTAATTTTTATGTGGACCTACCTCTAGTCACTAAGTTATGAGTATATTCCAATATTAGCAGGTCAAGCGCAGGTCCTCTTTCTATCATTTGTCAAATTCGATGCTTGTTAGAAGTGCTTTTGATGGGATCAAAGGGGCTTGGTTTCTTCATATTGATGCTGCTCCTGTAAACATGATGAAGAGTCAAGCAGGAAAGGCCGAAAATGTTGTAAGTGAGAATGTTGAGCAATCAGAAAAGCATGTTCAGCTTCATGCAGAGCCTAGTGCTAGTGTCTTGCTGGACCGCAGCAGTGATAAGTTGCAAGGTGTTGTGGATAAAAGGCAATTGTTGCTAGAAAATTCTTTGGATAGATTAGCCAATCATGGTAACTCATCATTGCCAAATGCTAGAATTTGTCAAATTGATAATTTGCAAGGTTCTTTGCATGATCAGATTGGTACAAATGATACAAATGTTGACACATCAAAGGGCACATCTAGACTTTATCAGATTCCTGATGTAACAGACATGGATGAAGAACAAGTTCATGAGGGTAACGAAGAGGTTGGAACACATGTACAGTCCAAAACTGGCCTCATTGTTGGTCGAGAGGAGGATGGTGGAGTAGAAGGATCTGGGAATCCAGATGTAGGAGCTGGTAATCGAGATGCTTCCATTTTTGCTACCAAGAAAGAAGATTCCAGTAGGAGGAGTAATGTCTCAGTGAACAATCTCATTTTGGATGGAGATTCAGAACATCATTCTCTAGCAGAGAAAAAGCACAACAAGGAAACTGATGGCTCTTTTAGGGAACCACTTCTCAAGGCTCCTGCAAGAGGAAATGACTTTGAAAGGTCTGTCTATGGAAAAGAGACATCGAAGTTGGAAAATGCTCCCCAACAAACTTATTTGCAGGAGAAACATCTGGCTTTTTCAGAGGAATTATCTGGCGAACCACCCCAAGGTCACTCATTGCCAGAAAATCTGATGGATGATAAAAGGAAAAAGAGAAAGAGAAAAAAGTCATCCAAGTCTCAAGCTGAAGTTGAACCAGCTGTTCCTTCCAATAATGGTGATGCTAACTTATCCCATGGCATGGAAGAACCACATACCAAACTTGGGCCATATGAACAAACTGTTGTAGGTAATGCTGGGGAAGAAGGGTTGACCAAAGGGCCTGATGCCGCAACCCATATTGAAGAGGCTACTAAAAATGCAGCTGAAGAGAACCATGGAGATCCTTTGGATCATAACCATACAGAATGCAGTAAAGAATCTGACGTTCTAGATGGTCTGAAAGTAGCTCCAACACTTACAAGTCCCGCAGGAGTTGGTCCTGAAGCTCCAACTAACTCACTTCGTAGGAGGAAAAAGTCCAAGAATGAATTACCAAAAAACACATCAAGAAAGTTGGATCCTGCTCTTCCTTCAGAGTATGTGAATAAAGAAAATCCTGGTGAAGCATCTGGAGACAACTCTAGGGATCTGCATGAAGAATCAGTTGCAGCAACCGTCCATAAAGAACTTGGAGAACATAACATGCCTGCAAATTTAGATGTTGAAGTTCCTTCTGGCACTGATATTAGAAGCTCACGTCATGGGAGGAAAAGGAATACAAGGAAAAGTGAACTGACGAATCTGGAGTCTAGTGAAAATAGGATTGCTCATACTTCAGGTGATCAAGTCACTGAAGAGAACTGCAAAGAGACATTAGGTGACCATCATCTAGAACTTGGTAAAGAATCTGAGGGAGCAACTGTTCCTAGAGAGGCTGTAGCTTTCGAAAATTCTGCTGTAGTGGATTCTGCTGTGCTTTCTAATAGCAATGACAAAAAATCACATCGGAAAAGGAGAAAATCAACCAAATCCAAACTTCAAAATCATGAGGTTGCCCAACAAGAATCTGCCCACTCTCTGGGGAAGGAACCTTCTGAAGAGAAGCCCTCAGAAACCAACCATAAAGATTTGGGCAAAGAATCCAGGCCAACAACCAGTCATGGAGAACCTGCATGTCTTGAAAGTCCTTCAAAAGTTGACTTTGCCATTCCTTCAAAAAATAATGATAAAATCTCACGTCACCGCAAGAAAAAATTAGCCAAAACAGAACTATTTTCCAATATGTCCAGCAATCATGACCTCTCTTCAAGGGATCAGACTACTGGAGAGAATTTTGAGGAAGCATTCGGAACTACTCATGGAGATTCGGGTAATGTATCTAATGTTGTGATGCTTCCTGATGATGCTTCCCAGAATATATCACATGGAAATATTTCTAAACTAGATTCAACTGGGTTGTTCAATGATTCATCTAACAAGCAGGAAACTGCCCACCATTCAGCAGAAAACAGAACCCAAGAGAACAGAAAGGAATTGTTGGAAAATACTCATGGCAATTCTGGTAAAGAAATTGGCTGGAATATAACCCATAAGATCTCTGTAGATTCTGTTGAAGTAAATGGACACTTGGATCTTCCCAGGTCTGGTAGTGGCACGACTAACTTCATTGATTCTGTTCTCCCTAAGGTCATCGAGCATGAATCTGTTCTTTCCACAAAAGAACTTCCGTTGGAGGAGACTGAAAATGGGAAATTACACAAGGGAAAAAGTAAAAGGAAAAGAAAATCAAACTTACAATCACAAGTTTCCACTGCTGATACAGTAAAGCCTTCAAGTTCAAATGAACAGCGCATGCATAAAAAGAAATACCAAGATGCTGATCCTGCTAATCATATACTGACTGATTCTACAGAACATCTCACAAATAAGGAAGTTAAAACTAAAAAAGTGCATAAGGAAAAAACTGTAGAGAGTCCAAGTAAATCTAATATGAATTTTGGTGATACCACTTCTCTTTCAATGCCACCACAAAAGCTACATGATGATAGCAGGCCTGAAATGGCCTCTGTTTCTGACACTAGGCTTAAATCTCATAATCATCAAGATGGGACTGCGATTGTGCACTCTTCAAATGAAGTCCCACAGCCTGAGAATTTAAATGCTGTCATTGGAGGTAGTGCTGTAGGTGTAGACGCTCAGAGTGATAGTACTGATGCAGTGGCAGATCTGGCAGCATCTAGTGACAGCACAGAAGATACACCACACCAAACTAAACGATATAGAGTTGCAGTAAGGAATGTTCCAAGTAAAAGATTTGGGAAGGTTCTTAATCATTCTAATCAAGAAGAGCCTTTGTTAGCTACTTCTAGTGCAATCTTTGAAGATGCTGCAAGTGGAAGTTCTGATGATGAATTTGGGATGGGCAGTAAAGAAGATCATATGAAAGCAGTCTCAGATTATTCATCTTCATCTGCTGACTCAGATGGGGACCTTGAAGAAACACAGGCTCCAGGTAATGATGATTCTTAGGTTTTAAGCTTTTTGAATTTATTTCATTTACAAAGAGACTGTGTTATGCCAGTACAAACTGAATGGATTTGTGAGCATGTGTGGATTTGTTCATCAGAAATGATGTGGTGTGGGTTGTAATCTTTTCGATGTGCTAGGCTGTATTTTGTTTGTTGCAGCCTAAAGGTATTGTTAACGTGACCAAGATCAATCATGTCTGAGCTATTTGGAGCAAACTATAGTACTCTTTAAAACTTTTATCACCATCTGAGTCCATGACATTTTGCAGAAAAATGTCGTGGAATCTTCTTCTTTTCTCATATTTATTCAGGTTTGTTGTAGGTCTTCCCTTTTTGTTTTGTCTTTTTGCCTTAGATTGGAGGTGCATCCCTTACATGCCTTGTATCTATCTTTGATATGCCTAAGCAATCGAATTGAACTTCCCAAGTTATTACCTCTCAGGACTACTCTCCTACTTCTTCTGTTACTATAATTTCTTATTCTCACCTTCCAAATTTGTTTACTTGTTCAATTTGTTTCCGTTTTCATAGTAAACTCATCCATGTTGTACTGTGCCTTTCATCTTCCATTTAGAATGGACTCTAATTTATGTGTGATCTAATATGGTTTGCTACCAAAAACATTACTGGCAAAGTTTGATTTGCAATTATATAGAGTTGGAAGTTATGAGTCCCACTTCATTATTCAAACTAACCAAGATTGTTGTTATCATTCCACCACTTGCCAGTTTTTGTCCAGGCTGCTTCTTCTTCTTCTTCTTCTTCTATTTCCTCATCCCCCCCCTCTCAAGATCAATTCAGGAATCTAAAACCCTGTTATTTTTGGGGCTGCCCCTTTACATGCATATGCTAAACTATCTGTGTCATTCTTCACTGTAGTATCTATTGCTGGTAGGTTATCATGAGCAGCAGATTCCATACAAAGATTAAGAATGTCATAAATCAGGCTTTACTTCTTTCATTGTTCATTTTGTATGCTTCAAGAAATTTATACTGGACAAGCTGAAATTTCATGAGGCGAAGTTTGAAAATGAAGATGGAATGCTGCATAGCAAATGATGAATGCTAGAAGCCCAACCATGATCTTCCAACCTCCATGGGATTACCTCCTTGCCTCATTATAAAGGTAATCCTGATCGTCTTTATCCTCTAGCACTGTGTGCAGGTCTATCCAGACTTGTCAGGAGAAAAATTATGAGCTCTGATCAAAATAATTTCATTCACTGATAAAAAATGATATGTTGTGGGTATCCATTAGGCAACCTGTGCAGTGCACGAGACAGTCTTGGTTAATCTTTTTGCTTGATATCTTATCTTGATCTTAGTTTGACCTGACCTAGCCTGAACTATTATAGGCTAGAACTGTACCAAAGTTTTGAAATCAAAGTTGAACATAGCATGGATTTGTGCAACATCATGCTTGGACAGGCGACACCTGCTTCCAACACAAGGACAACTGCTTGGAACTTCTGACCGTTGGATATAAACAAAATAATGATGCATTTAATATATGTTATAAATTTTAGGCATAGTGGGGGTGGGATATGAGGTGCAGAAAAAATGATGGCAAGAACCCAGTCCATGTAATTGTTAGTGTAGGTCCAGTTTCAACCTAATCCAATGTATCCTCAAACTCAGTGTTAGAGAAACATGTTTAACTTGCTGGATCCAAATCAATCCTTTGCTGTGCAGGCTTAAGCAGACCAACTCCTCTGTGTAACCTGGTTGGTATTTTATCAACCTTTATCAGCTTGAAATGCTTAATTCAAGTATGAACCCATCTTAATTGCCAAATCTTATCAATTCAATTGAGTTGGCAATGGTTTCTCCATTTTTATATGATTCAGGTGTAAAAATATTTGTTATGGTTATTACATTTAAAACTTAAATATATGTGACCATATTGAACGTTTAAGCTGACATGGTTGTCCTTCATTTAGGGACTAAATAAACCAACTCAACTCATAAATTACCTTGAGTTGATAAGCAATGATACGATACTTTCAATCTACCTTTCATTCGTTCTTAGTCCCAAATCTTCTACACATCGTATTGTTAATCATGCTTTTCTTGTTTCAATATTAATATTTTTAATTCAGTGGAGATATATTACCACATCAAAATAAAATTTGAAGCATCCAATTCTGAATTTGAGCAACCACAATTTTTTTGGTTCGATCTTTTGTTGAACCGAATTCTGATTCCACACCAATTTGGCTAACCACACCAATGCTCTGTGGGCATGGTCAAGTGGGTTTCTACTTCCCTTACTTTATATACATCATTGGATGTGGGGTTTCCATAGCATGCTGATCCCATGAGACTACATAATTATGTATAGGTCCCCCCATTCAAGGGACTCATAGATATTAATTCCACCATCACTAACTTGTAGCAATCCTTTGGCAGCATGTGATATCTTTCTAACTCAAAATTATCGTGCAATTCACTGAACAGCTTGATTTAACCAGAAATTGTAAAGATTTCTTGGTTTAGATCAATAAAGCATGTTATTATTGGTATTAATCATTAAATATTTATTCTGAGAAATATATGAAGCTCTATCAGATTCCTAGATCCCTTTTGTCGATTAAAAGTGTGATATAGATGGCCAACATTTAGTGAATCCTTATTAGACATTCTATCATCACATGAAGATCACCTTAACTACCTAGTGGCTGCAATGTCACCTAAACATGTGACATGGGTTTTAGGCCTTAAGTGTCGGATAAAGTTTGACATAGCGACCTTTCCTTACCTGACTTGGTAAATCCTAGTTCACTAAGCTCCCTAGGGTAGACAATTGGCTGTAATGATGTTACTGCCCAGCCATAAGGGTGTGGTGTTATGGGATGTGAGGGTGATGGTGATGAGGAAGGGCCAGACAAAGGCAAGGGTTCTGGTATCTAGTGAGGGTTTTAGTGGCTGCATTGGTGAGGAGGGGTGGGGTAGAATGGGATTGTGGTCGTGATGAAGGCTGAGCAGGTTGAAGATAGGATAGGTATCTGTAGAGTGTGGGTGGTTGGGGGATATGGAGATGGAGAGGTTTTTATGGCAATGAAGCAAGGAAGAGAGAAGGAAGAGGTGTACCTTAGAGGGAGATTGGGGTAAAGGAGAGAGGCCTTCCGGAGTTGGCTTGGCTGGAGTGAACTATCTTTGAGCAAGCCCACTCTTGGTTTGAAACTCAATGAAGCTGTAAAATCTGGGCTTGGCCTGACATGACAAGTCAGAAATGCATGCCAAGGCTTGCGTAATGATCAAGCTGATCCTGTTAAGCTAGGTGGCATCTGTCAAAGTCTAACCATCACTTATGCTAATAGTGTGTTGTCAGCCAAATTCTTTAATATAGCATCTGATGTGGAAGTAAGATTTAGGGGCTAATGTGAAGTTTCAAGTCTTGATTCAACGGTTTGAGGAAAACCTTGATAACAGTTTCAGATGCTTGACTACTATAGTGAACAGATAAATAGGCCATCAAACTTAGTTTTCAGGAAATGGAAGACTTATCTTTCTATGGCACCTTAAGTTGACTGAATTCTACATTACCTTGGGATGTTGTGTCATACCTTGCAATATAACCATTGAAGATTTGCCTCTAATTTTCTTTTAATAACACGGAGTTCATGGTTTTATGGCTGGTGTAATATAAGTTTAGAGATTAATGTGGAAGATGATGGTTGATGAATATTTGAAAGGGAGATTTAGTCATCGGGCAACCCTTTAATGGGACTTACTGGCTGGATTTACTAGTTATGTTTCTTTATTATAAAGCACATGTTTATATCATAACTGAGGGCTGTGACCTATTAAAGTTGCACTTTAGAATTGTTCATGACCAGATCATTGTATCAGTGGCGACCAGATCATTGCACTATTTCTTATCTGCTAGCTACTCATAATTGAAAGAGATCATAGTATTATAGACAATTTAAAGTTTTGTTCAAAATTTGAGTCATGATATTGCAGATTTATCTTTTTTCTCCTTTGGTAGCTTACATTTCTTAATCTTTTTCTAGACATATCTTGTGAGCCTAGACTATACTGTTTGGATTCAGTTCACTGTAGTTTCTTGTGAAGTATTTGCAACTAGCAATTGTTGTTTGCAATAGTTTGAAGTGCTGATTCATGTTGCTTCAGTGTTCAAAAACATATATTCTGCTGTCACGAATTGCAAAAATTTATTTTACGGATTTTGCATCCAAGCATATGTCCAAAATAATCAACATGCGAGCTAATTTCTACACTTTTATGTTCCTTGCTAATTTTTACAGGAATCAAACCTGCTGCATATGGTAAAAATAATGAGGGAATTGATGGTGGAAACATTGTTCTGTCACAGTAAGCCAATTTCATTCAAATTTTTCTAGTGGTTCTATTTGCATCTTTTGACTCTGATGCAATTCTATGCCCCATATGCTATAGTTGGTCTTATCAAGTTTCTGCTCTTCCATATCTTAAATTTTATTTGTGAATCTCTGAATCTTCCTTGTCTAATTTTGATCTCTTTAATTATGAATGATGTTACTCCACCTCCACATTCTATCTTTGCTATATCTCTCTTTAAGGTTCATGCACCCTCTTCTTGACTGACCGATAAATGATTAGTGTCCGGTTAAAAGATATTACCTCACCTTTGTCTTTTTTGTGGTGATCATAAGAAAACTTTAACTTCATCCATCATCCTAGCTATATCTATCCTCTCAATTTTTTCTTCAAATAATGATTTCAAGGTTGTAGAACTGGAAGCACTTTAGAAGATTTCTTATACGATATTTGATTGGAATCTGGAGTGTGGAATTTACCCTTGGTATTATCTCCTTATACTAAAGTTCAAATAAGAAAAAAGGGGAAAATATAGATAATTTTGGAAGAATTAGATGAATCAAGAAGAGAGATATGAACAAAAACCTTATTATGTTGCATTTTACTAAAGGTATCATTTATTGTCCTAGGTTTTTGATCATGATTCGTGACTGTGAAGGTTTGGGGTTAGGGGAACAATGGTAGGACTTTCAAGTGACCTGATCCGTGTTCTTGAATTTGACCTTTTAAATTACGTGAGGTCTGAGAATACTCCTGCAAACTTATAAGCTGATGATAGTGGCTTTAGCGGTGTATGCTGGTTGGTTGGCTGGTGGGTGGTGAAGCAAGCAGTGTGTACAGCAGATAAATCAAGGAGAATAGAAGAGAACAAAGAGAAGTGAAGCGAGAGATGAGGAATAAGAGGTGGGTTCTGTCTCATAAAAAAACCCTAGAATGGTGTTCAAATTCTTTCCCAAGGATTGCATTATCAAAAATACGTTATACAAGCTTCTAGAAGGGGCTGCCAACTCTAGTTCCCAGGTATCAGTTATGAAATAAAATATTTGAGACAGAAACAACTGGCAACTTAAATCACTGATGGCAATCAAACAGGGGAGATTAATTCACCAGCAACTAACGTCCAGTTGCTGGAAATAAACCCCAAGTAAAAAAAGGCACACCAGGCCACTAAACAAGCAGCTGATATTTGAAAAGGGCTCTTCAACTGACATGAATTAGAACCATTTGCTGCCAGACCACAATTTGGTTGATCACATAATGTGATGCTTCATTCTGTGAAAAAACTTTGACTCACCACGTGGTCCCCATTGTTTACCCTAGTGGTTGCCAATCAATAGTCATTGATGCGAGTGATTCTCTGGCTAGGTGGATTGAAGAGAAAATAACTAGTAATAGAAACAAAAGTAGTTGGATGAGGTGCTACATTAGGTTTCAAGGAAAATCAGTTGACAGGATCGGGAGTAACAGGATGCAAATATCAGGAAAAGATTGTTAGTGCTAGGTTGCAACTTGCTTGTACCAGTGGAGTAGAAAGAGATGCAATAGACTGGTCAAACACGAAAAGGATGAGGAAGACTATATTATTTTATTGATGTAAAGTATGCAAGCGATTGAGACACCATTTCATGTGGCAATTTTAATGTTCTTGAAATTGGCCTTAAAACATTATGAAGGAGACCACTCTAGAGCATCAAACCTGCCATTCAGAAAGGGTCATTGATAAGGTTTGTACAGGATGCCTAGTGTGCATGATGCATCATTATATGGTAATTTGAGCTTCTCTCAGGTGTGCACCAATGTTCATTCTGTGGACCTGACATGATGCATCATTATATGGTAATTTGAGCTTCTCTCAGGTGTGCACCAATGTTCATTCTGTGGACCTGATGATATTGTATTGGACATGTAGAATCATGACATCTTTAAACTCAGAATTACATCCATCTGCACTGCAACACGGGCAGAGAGATGGCCTTGTAACATGTGGCTTTAACTTTAGCCACTGAGGCTTAAATTTTATCCATCAACCTATATGCCATTTTTTGAAAATTTATTGTTTTTTTTTTTTTTTTTTACCTGATTATGGCTCGTATCATTTAAGTACTGTAGCATAATTAGAATAAGATTATCACTAATTAATTTTTGTCTTCTAACGGTATCATATTTTTAACTGACTTTTTCTGAGTCTATCATTAGCATACCTGGAATTTGGCAAGTTACTGCTTATGTCGGATCTATATGTATTTGAGAAAAAGCTATACTTTCTAGATGGTTGGCAACTGTGAGCTAGGAAACTGAAGGTTGTCCGAGCCATCCTATGTATAAAAGTTTCTCACACAAATTTCCTGCATATCTGGTTGTCACTGGATATGGTAAACCTGCTGAAGATATTAGCCGCAAGTTATCTGACCTGTGCTTAATGTAGTAGAAATCAAATGTTGTTCTCTTGCACTTTAAACATTAGCATTACAATTGCCAGCTACTATTTAAAATTACATTGGGAACTTTGTTGACTACCTGGAGACTGGAAAAGATCATTTATTGGGACCAAGGGTGTAAAATCGAATAAAAAGTAGCTTTTGCATTTGGCTTGTTATAAAACGTTAGAGTTTCACTTGGAGTTTGCAGAGGTGAGTGGTAGGTGGCTGTTGCTTACCAGCTTGCTTGCATGCATGCATTTGGGGAAAAGAGAACTTATCCTGTAATTTGCTTTCACACTTCTGAAGGTAACAATGGATATGCTTCCTAATTATCTACACTTCTATAACCGTGCAAAAGGATTTTCTCATATTCTAACATTTTTCTCAAACTAGTAATTATTTTTTGTCGTTTACCTTGCTGCCTTTTATTTGACCAGATCATGTGCATCCAAAAAGAAAATGCCTTTAGGCACAATCCTGAGAAGTTCAAGCAGCTACAAGAGGGCAAAGCTTTTGGCATCTCAATCACAAGCTGAGGACTCTGAAAGCCAGCCCGATATAGTCCTCGAAACTCAACCCGACTTCACACCTTGATGAAATGCTCTGCAGTTTTGTGAGTGAAACCACCCGGTCGGCACCTGGTCGGTTTCTGGTAAAGCGCCATGGCTGTGCTGAGAATCATACTCCTCTTTTCTGCAGTGTTGTTTTTGTTTTTGCCTTGCCTGCTTTTGTATAGACTTTTGACAGACAGCAAAGAACAAGGATTAGAGCTTCTGTTTATGTATTCCATGGCATTGGTTGTGAATCAGAATTCAGGAAGCATTAGGAGAGACTGTTCGTTCGAAAATTCATCATCTCTCCTCACACATCCCGGAAGAGGATGTAGGCCATGGTTTTCAGGAACCGCCAAGGGAAAAGTTGTCATTGTAGCCCCAGGTTAACACCCGGAATCGTGTAGTTTCATACCAAAAACTGGGTTCAAGGGGGGTTAATGGGGAAACATAGCTGTTTTCTTGTTGGAAAATGTTTACTTATATGTGACGAGATGAAGGTACCAAGGAGCCTGGTGTGTTGCAAAGAGAGTTAGGCGTTGTCAGAAAACTAATAAGTCTCTTCTGTCGCTAAAATATACCTGTGGTCGTAGAAGGGGATATTGTCTTAATGTGTATGGTTTCGTTTGCGGTAATTTTTTTTTTTTTTAAAAAAAAGTTTCTGGTGATTTTGCTTAAACATTTCCATGGAAAGTCTCTTGATCAAATTTGCTGAAAAACAAAAAGAAAATCCTATGAATGATAAAGAACTCACCGACAAAGAACCTCAGCATTGAGGCACAAATTCTTTAAAAGGTTGCAAAATCTATCGTCCATACAAGAAGCTTGGGTTGCAGTAAAGAAAAGAAAGAAAAAATCTAAAATTATTGTTTAAGGGTGGGGAAAAAAAATTAAAAAAAACCAAATTGGGCATGGTTGAAATCAGTATTTTCCTCCCTCCTGCAAAGAATCTATAGCTTCAAGTTGAAACTTCCATACAAAAGCGCCGAGGTATCAATGGTTCTTTAAATTTTCACACGACACAATAATTGAAATAGGGTCTGAAGAGTTATGGAGATAGATAGGCTGATACATAATTGGATAGATGCAAAATGGTTCACATTTCTTGAAGATCCAAATCTTGGTGCAAGTGTCCTGTAGGATCGAATGGGTTCTCTTTTGGTTTCGAGTCCATCGAATTGTTACTGTGCTTTTTTTCGCTCCTATTCTCTGCAGAAACTGTAACATGCCTCACCACAGATTTTTCATTAGTTCTCAAAATTCAGCATGCACAGAACCCAGGGGCTTGGGCTCTTGGTTGACATTTTATATGGTAATCATTCCTACGTTATAGCAATCTGAAGATGTTTTGAGATATTATATCAATGCTGATTGCTGTCACATGATCATGGCGTCAAGACATAATTGACTAGTTTGTGATAAAATCATAATGCATATTGTAAGGAAAATCATAATGCATGTTGTAAGGATGCATTATCAACCAATCACACTAATAGCCTGCTACATATACAAGCATAAAAGCTTTGGTTCACCGCTTTATAAATATAACACACTAAATAAATACAAAAGAACACTTAGTATATCAAATTGAACTATGATATTTATATAAAATAGCAAAAAATACATAGTATACAGTTGTTGGAATAAATATGATCCACTTTGATGTCTCTGAGCATCCATGTGATGCATGTGCTGCATCTACATGTGATCCATGTGATTCATAACTCTGTTGTACTTAAAGATTATGATATTAGAGGAAGTTTTTGGGCCTATAAAGTATTCACTCGTATCTCGATGCCTCTTTTGCATTTGTTTTAAGCAAGGCTCAAAGAACCATAAAACAGCTTGCTTGGTACTGGTTCAGTGCCAAACCAAACCAAATCGGTGGTGCATCACCAATTCGAGCCGGTTCAATATTTTTCATAAACTTTTTATTTTTTCATTGGTTTTTCATTTTTTTCTTTCTTTATTGGTATATGATGCTGAGAGCCCCCTATGAGCTCTCATCCTCTCTTCTTTGTTTTATTTTCATTCAAAATCATTTAAGTAAATAGGAAGGATAAGAGGGAAGAATGACATTTACTTAAGATTTATCATGAAAATAAAGGAATATCCTTCATTTGAATTCAATAAAAATATCAGAAAAATCAAATTATTTAGAAACTTATGGTTTAGCAAATATTAAGTTAGGATACTTTCACTTTGAATAGAAATCTTAGAAAATTAATTTAACATAAAAATGATGAGAAAATAAAATATATCAATTTTTGATCAGTTCGGATCGGTTTGAGCTGAACCGACTGGTTTGATACGGTACATCTTACCTTGGTTTTAAGCTTTCCTTCTCTTTGAAGTGAGATGTTTAGTTTGTCTTGCTTGAAAGAGAGTAGTGTGAATACTTTGGAGCTCGATTCTTACAAACAAGGTTTTGAATATTGATACTAAACCCCGCACCATTTTTCATTGAAACGATATAGTATCAGTGCCAACAGTATGCATCTAAACTAACATATTATGAAAAATTAAAAAACCATCAGTATTGACTAGCGTGGCCAATACGGTATCGCTAGTATGCATTGTTATAGACCGATATGGTTGGTATATATCGGTACAACTGTTCTGATGTCTTAGCACCCATACTGATACCACTTTCATGCCAAAATGGTATGGTTCCAATTGTATTATCCCTTGAAGCCATGTTTACATATACTAAGCTCAATGAGATGGTACCTTGATGGCATGAGCATTCTAGACACAATGACACAAACAAAGAGGAGGCACCTGATGGAGAAGAGGAGACCATATCAACAAGCTGATTTTTGGATCTAAAAATATAAAGTTGACATCCATATCAAATGTGCCTATAAATAATTAATAATGGAAGTCTTGCTATCCACAATCACCCTTATTGTTTGAAAATGAGAAAATATTTCTAACTCGAGCATGTTGAGCTAATTTTAAAGCCAACTATTGGAGAAAATAATGGACACATTATACAGGTCTTAATTTCAGTTAGGTAAATATAATACTCATAGGTGCTGACTTGTAATTTTTGTTTGAAATAATAGATAAAAAGATGTAGATAATGTTTAATTATGTACCTTATGATGCCCATGGACAAATCACATGTTCCATAATGAAAACTCTTATCATAAAGCATGTAGCATATGTCCTGTTTGGTCATTTTTAATCAAAACCTTGCATTCTGGCACCCAGAAGAAGGCATGATATTTCATTAGGTGGCAAAAAGTTTTTTGTAATCTGATTTTTATGATATACACATCAGTTGCAGAAGAAAAATGGGACTTATAAATCAGAAAATGAGTTTTATAAAACAAGTTGGGATTATACAGCGGTCAGAAAGTTTGCATAAAGAGAAGATAATCATGCCCAAAGCAAACAACGGAGCATGATAAAAAGTTGGAGACTGAGTTGCTCATTTTAATCTCAATGACAGCATATCATGGTGCTGAGGAGAATGGTAATCTTAAATTTATTGATCTATGCCAATGAAATTTTAACGGATATGCAGCAGTACAGTAATATTTGCTATGATTTAATACTTCACCAGAAAAGCATAATAAAGAACCTTGACAATGAATTCTGCTCTGAGAGATTAAAGCATGAAAACTAGGGCAGCCGAAGTACAAAATGATAGCTGACAGATAGTCTATCGAGTGGACTTCAAGTCAATAATGCCATCTGCATATTAACTTTCTTGCATTTGTGCAGTGTATATTTCTGTCTTATTGAATGGTTTGCCTCTCCTAGGGATATCTGCAAAATGACAGAAATCGGACAAATTCTTCCGTATCTTTATGCTTTTCCTCTTCTCAGCAGGTCTAGGACCTAAAGCATTAAGATCTATGCTTGTACCAATAGCCCGACATGACTCTACAACAGCATCATAAGGTTTTGAAGAAAGATGTAGCCCCTCAGAACAAGCCCTCAAGTACATCTCATATGCAAGTTTTGGTTTACCATCTTGTGCAAGAGCTTCGATTAGCATTTCATAAGTAATCTCATTTGGCTTGATATTTTGAACTTTCATACGGTGAAACCACTCAAAAGCAGCACTACCCATCTTATTCTTGGCACAACCTGTGATTATTGCATTGTAAGTGACAACAGTTGGTTGAATACCTGATGATACCATTTCATGAAGGACAGAATCAACCATCTCAAGATTTCCTTTGCCAATGAAAATAGAAGCCAAAATCGTGTATGCATGCAAATTTGGCTTAGCGCCAACTTTACGCATGTGCTCCCACACCCGCAGTGCCTCATCATAAAGCTTCCCTTTCTCAAGTGCACTAAGCAGTGCTCCATAAGAGAGCACAGTTGGTTTCTCCCCCTGCTCTACCATCCTCCTAAATATCTGCACGGCAGCAGAAGTTTCTGATGCTTTGGAGCAAGCAACAAGGACTGCATTCCATTCTCTACTTCCTGGTCTTAAGCCTTTATCCTGCATCTTGTTAAGCAACCTAACACCCCATCTCCAGATTCCCCTTCTCCTAGCAGCAGTGAGTAAGATATTGAAATGGGAAATAATCAGCTCATATGACAGATTATTTGGCTTAGGTCCTTTATCCAACAAATCTTCATAAATCTCAAGAGCTGCCCACCATTTTTTAGCCTTACCCATCAACCATATGAGATGATTACATACTGATAAACTAATTTCACTGTCCATCTCCCTTATTCTTCTGTACAGCTCTTTAGCCACAGTATAATGCTTTTCATAAGTACATGCCCACACAAGCCGCTCACATTCTACTTGACCTGGCTTTACTTGTGCCATATCCATATCTCTTAGAAGCTTCAAGACATTGGGAGTTGGATCCTCTTCCTTGACAAGCCATTGGCGCATCACTAGATAACAGATGCGAATCAAGAATTTTTTAAGCTTGAAAAACTCAGTCTCCCAGTCAACATCCTTATCTTTCCCCATCTCTCCCTTCTCATATTCCTCTCTCAATTTGACAAAGTATCCAAGTGCGCCATATGGATCATCCATTTTCTTATAGGCCAATAAGACAGTCGAGAAGGTGACAGGAGATGGAGATAGACCATTATTCTCAATAATGGCTAAAACATCGAGGGCCTCATTAGGCTGCCCTTGCTCAAGATAAACTGACATTAAAGTGTTGTAAGTCACAATATTCGGAACAATGCCGTGTGATTTCATATCTTCCATGACCTCATCAACTTTATCAAACTGTTCGGTCTGCTTTATTGCACTCAAGAGGCTGTTGTAAATGAAAAGGTTTGGGCCAACTGAGTCACCAGCTTCCTTTCTCTTCCTCTTCAACCATTCAACAAGAGCAAAAGCAGAATGCAATTTCTTATCCGACCCCAACCCCCTGATCATAGATGAATAAACAGGGAGGGGCAAAATTTCCAAATTCTTGAACGACTCCTCCACATCATCTGCGGTTTTAGCATCATGTAGACTTGCAGCTAATGCTCGGACATCGACCCGCTCTTTCTCGACTGACTCAGGATCATTCCTATGAACAGTCTCTTCAAAGTCCACAATCATTTCTTCTTCCCCATCTCTGGCATCAAATGTCTCATTATTTCCAACACCACCCAAAGAGTCAAAGCTAATCTCCGTACTCTGAGGCTTGTCAGATGCCGTCACTTCTTTCGCGTGCTCACTCCCAGCAGGTTCTTGCTCTAATGCCAAAGCCAGAGCAAAGGACTTTCTCAAAGGACTCATCTTTGATTCACAAAATTTTAGCTTGAGATTGTTAGCAACAAACCTAGTTCTCGAATGTAGATCGGAACTAGTTAAACCGCAACTACTGCTAGAAAGAAAGGATAGCTGAGAACGGTTACTGCCACTAACCAGACAACTAAAAACCCATATTCTCTTCCTCCTCTTCAAAGTATGGTGGGGAAAAGTATCAGAATCCTGATAGGGAGTCGCCAAGGAGGCTCCTTTTGAGTAGAAAGTGCTTAAAAATTGCATTCTGGAGACGTTTTCTACGCGCAGAAGTAAAATTCCAGACAAAGGGATTCCAATCAGGAAAATTAACACTCGAACGGCATATCGTAAGGAAGAAGAGGTAGAATCTTACCTTCGTTTCGAGAATTGAGAAGGGATTAGAAGTTTGGCTGTAATCTTTTGGCTTTGGAGACTGAGGAATGGGAGCTGGAGCAACCCAGACTCCGTGGTATTGGTCCCCTCGCAGCCGTTCAATCAAGAGCTCGGTTCTATCACTTCCCGGGGTCATACGTTGGGCCGCGCATAATCCAGAATAGTGATGTGGCCCAACAAAAGGTCGGGATAAGGCGGGATGTGAGCTGGCCCCAGTTAATTTCCCTCGAATCAGTATTCTAGGGTTTACTTATCCTGCTTTATTCCACAAATTAACCTATTTTAGACTGGAATAAGAGATGTGGGGGAGGACAAAACTGACGCTTGTTGTTGCTCTTGTTATTTAAAATGAGGAGTGAACTGACCCTTGTTTAGTCTCACAACGATTATCTTGTCTACTTAAGAATTAAAAAGTTCAAATAATACCTTCTATCTATATATATTTTTTAAAATAAAATTCTATATTTATTATTACAAATAATATCAAAGCGAATCTAACTCATAACTTTTGCGGATTAAGAAATGCTGTAAATAGGCTTTATATATTTACGATTTAGTTTGCTCGAATTTGTATATAGATTTGAATTTGGATCTTGATCTTTGGCCTAATGAGATGCTAAATCCTGAATGGAAGAGTATGTTGAGTTCTGCTGACAAGTATTTAGTTCTACATTAGCTATATATTGAGAAAAACTTGGATATGTGTATAAGATTAATAAGTTTAAATAATACCTTTCATCTAGTTTTTAGGGTGAAGCCTTTGGTAGCTATAGAATAATAGAGTTCTCTTGATGTGCAAGGCTTATAAATTGAGGGAGCAAATGGATGACTAATGCTACCATCGTTAAGAAGTGTGTAAAGAAGTTAACATAGTAGATTCCTCTGGTGTTTCATTATCATTTCACATGTCAGTTTGGAAACCCCTTGCCTTCAACACTACTACTGTTATTTTTATTTATTTAATTATTAATGACTAAAATATACTTTTTGATCTTTAAATTTTCACTTAAAATTTATTTTGCTCTTCAAACTTTTAGTTGTTATAATTTAGTACCTTAGGTTTTAAAAATATTATATTTCTAACGTTTCGTTAAATAGGTCATAGCAATAAAAGAAAGAGAAAATATCTATGATTGAATTGGCTATTGGAATGCCTTACAGAGAGAGATCTAGGATTCTCTATCAGTTGAAAACAAGAGAAATAGAGCAGGCATAGGAAGATGAAAGCCATTAAAGATGTATTCATAATCTCTTTGAAAAGAGGTTTCGCCATCTAGTTTGTGAGCATCAAATTCACTTATTTGTGCTGATTTCCTATGCTCTTTAAAGGGTTTTCTCTTCAAAATTTTATCATCCATCATTGGCAAAAATTTTCTATGCTCTTGTTGTTTGTATTATACCTATTCTTACGGTGTAACTTATCGTCTAAGAATTTATTATTATTTTGATTTTGTATGCATGCTTTTGGTTGATGGTAAAAGACTTGTGTCTAATTATGTAGTAGATGAGGCATGGTTGGGCATATCCCTATGGCTTTTCCTTTTGAAGGTTTTTAATATAAAATTAATAAATTCCTTTTGCTTTAGTTGCCATTGTATGGTAGTTGTGCACATTGAATGGTTTTATTGTGTTTCTCCATGCCTTACCATTCTTCAAGGCAAAAGCTATTATCAAGTGTCTTGTATCCTAAGCTATTTAACTTGCAAACCAACATTGTCAAGGTAATATAAGGTTTGCAAATGCCAAATACAGTGGTAGCTTGATCATAATATGGTATTTAATTTTTCTCTTTTGAATGTAAAATTGGGGAGATATATTCCCCATCCAATTTTATTAACTAAGAAAAGATCTATAAATAGGAATGAAATAAAAGAGAGTCTGAAAAGTAAGGAGATTTGCTAATTAGGCAATAGCTAGCGCACACAAGTAAAATGGAGAGGGGAAGAGAGATCACCAAGAGAACAGTGAAAATTTTAGCGATGAAAGCTTTTAAGTTTCTCTCATTCCAAATATGCCACTAAAGTACCATAGTGAGCTAGTCCTAAACTAGGCTACAATATGAAGATACCTCTTTTCCTCCAAGCAATCTCAGATCATATGAGCTTTTTGCTCTTCTGCTGAACTGAAAATGGGTAGAAAGCTTGGCACAAACCTCTTTTGTATAGGGATAATGAAAAAAGAGGTGAGAGGTAGATTTAATTAAGCTTCATATAGAGTGCAACCTGAGCTAATTGCCCATTCTTTCTTCACTTATACCTCTCTTGTATGGAGCCTAGTTCTGAGAGTAAGCCAAACTGACATCTTCAACTTTTCTGGAGCAGCAACTTTTCATACCATTTTATAGTAGGGCCAAAGAACTCCCCCATTGTTTGGGATGTTATAGAAAGAACTCGCTAAGAAGCATCCTTCACGATTGAGCTTCCAAGGAATATCTATAATCCTATTTGGCCTAATTGAAGGAATGGTCTGAAGAAATTTCATTAATTAATTATGCTTAATTAAGATAAGGGGTCCCTTGACTTTGATGGACCACGAGTATCTCTATCTCCAACAGTCCCTCATGCTAATATTAGGCTTGCATGCCCTTGAGAAGAGCTTGGGAAAGATAAAACAAAGAGGGATGGGTTCCAACCAGCAATTTTTCAAAAATCAGATGCCTTCATCATTTCTTAACCTAAAAGATGTGCAATTCTAAAATCTTTGAAGAGATCAGCTTACTCTTTTCTATATTGATAAGAATGAGCAAAAGAATTTCTTAACTTTGATCCTCAACTTCCTCTTCAAGTAGTATGCTTGATTGATAAGATTGTTCCATAGAGATGATTGCTTTGATAAGTTTCTATGCCTATTTTGTAAGAAAAGCTTTATTCATAATTTTAAGGTTTTTAATTTTCAGACTACTCTCTTTTTGAGACTTATAATAGATAGAATTTTAATTCATTAAGCAGTTGAATCCATTCATATTATCCCTACCTTTTCATAAAAAAGCTGTCCTCATCCTATCAATCTTTGCCACCATCTAATTGAATAATTTGAATATAGACATAAGGTAGGAAGGGAAGGCAGAAAGAGTAAAATTGACTAAAGTAAGCCTACTTTCTATGAAGATATAATTTTCTTTCTAAGATATTAGTCCATGGCTAACTTTTTTAATTAAGGGTATCCATGCTTGTTTAGAGAACTTCTTACCATGAAGGGCAGGTAGATGATCGAAAGATTGACCACCTTGCAATTCATGAGAGAGCCCGATAATTCAACTTCTTTTTTCATATTAATCCTAATTATGAAACTTTTGAATAAATTAATTTTAAGGCCAAATGCCTCTTCAAATCTAAGACGGCTAGTTTTAGAGAAATAAGACTAATAACATTAGCATCACAGAAGAGTATCATCTACAGAATAAAAACTTTGTGGGTTGCTACATAAAGTGTTCGAGCCTATCCTTTAATGAGACCGAATGATCTTATTTTAGAGGATAGACGAAAAAGCACAATAGCTACTAAAATAAATAGAAATGATGAAAGAGGATCTCCTTATCAAAGGCTTTGCTTACACTTGATCTGCTTTCTAGGGGAAGTCATTAATCAAAGAGGCTATGGAAATTTTCAATTGACCTTATCAAAGGCCTTCTCAAAATTAATTCTGCTTTTGCTCCCATTCTTCTACAGTATGATAACATCTCATGATCCAAAATAAAATTTTTAATAATAGACCTTCTTTTGATGAGAGCTAATTAGTTGTCATCAATGAGGAGAGGAACACTGATAATTTTACTGCTAATGTCTCAGAGATTATCTTGTATAGGCTATTTAATAAATTGATGGGATATAAATTCTTCATAGTGAGTAACCCGTCCTTCTTGGAATAAGAGAAATGTATGTATAATTGAGATAAGAGAGGTTCAGTGATTGCAAAAAGAAAGAAACAACATAATAAAAATTGGCAAGAAAGAAATAAGAGAGAGGTATGTTGGCATCTTTGCCTAAGGATTCCATACAAGGTAGTATTTATAGGCTTAAAATGTCTCGTCATAATAGGGAGATCGGACTCGTTCAATCTAAATAGTGTGTTGGATGCCAAATGGCCTCATCGACCAATAGAATCTACGCACAAGAGTTACCTATATTTGATTGAAGGAATGCCTTTTTCCTCCAAGTTCTTTCTAATGTTTTTAAATGCTTTCATGAAGAAGCAGTGAAATGTTTTGATCCCCCTACAAAAAGGATCTTTCACTTCATTTGACACTTGAAAAAACATATGGGTCATAATTCCATGTATGAAGTTAGCTTAAAATTCCTTTTAAACTTCTTAAATGTGATTAAATAACTAACCTTTTTTTATCAAAAGGGAAGAAGGGTAGGTACCAAAGAGCAAACCAGATTCCACAGAAGGGAAAGTCATTTGTAGTAGTTAGAAGGCATTTGTAGTAGTCTACTTGTCTTAGAGTCACTAAAAAATTAAATGGCTAAACTTGGAAGGTCATTTGTAGTAGTTAGAAGACATGGCCTTTAATGATGGTTAGACAGATTAAAATTCCCCCGCTGTACTAATCCCCTGGCACCAATTCCTTCACAGTAGAATTGAGAGAATAGAAAAATCTAGTGCCATTTTCCATGTGCAACACTGGAGAATCTCCACTTGAAGTCAACTTCACATAAATCTAAGCGTCATATTGATACCTGAATAAACAATTAAGTCTGGTTCTCATTCCATTACATTACACCATATATTATGGAATTCAACTATGAAAAATTTCCACTTGAAATCAGCTTTACATATAACTCAAAATCACACTCCATTTAGAAGCAGACTGGTTATCTTTTGCAGAGAGAGCAGAACCTTTGGCCTTTTGCACCTTCTCAAGTAGTTAGTTCTAAGGGAAACAAAGGCACAGCCCCATTGGCTACACCTCAACCATGGTGTGGCAAGGGCTCTCCGTGACTTGGCTTCCTGTCATTGCTCTCAGCTTCATTTCTCTGGTGGCAGGGTCCTCTAACAGCAGCACCTTGTCCCTGTCCCTGACCCCTACCATGTGAAGGTGATCCCCATCCTCCCTCTCCTTTCCCCTGAACAGAAGCCTCTGCTCTCTGGGCTCCAACCCTGTCACCATGGACACAACCATCTTCAACTCTGCTGCAATGTCACATTAGCCCATTGATGATCAGAGATTGCATAATTACAATGTGGAAGTTGATAAATTGTACAGCTTTTAGCACTTAAAGAAGATTTACTACAGTTTCTCAACAATTTTAACTTTTGCAAGTTTGGCAAGTATGATCAAGTTGTCTTGGGACAGAGATTAAGAATTCAGAAAAGATTTAGATGACTCTGAATTCGATGTGATAATAAACATAGAGAATACAAGCCCATTAACGTATTTATATATTTATTCATCTGAAAATAGGTGCGGAAGAAATGAGAACAATAAATAACAGTAAAAGAAAAGCATCACCACCAACAAAAAAGAGTATTTTTTGAACAATTAAATTTGTAGATAATTGAACAATCTGAAAATAGTATGGTATTTCAAGATTTTATCAGCAACCAGGAGAATATTTTTCTTATGCTTCCATCATGCTGTAAACATATATAATTGTAACTTTTATGCATCATGACTGTGATGACACAACTATATCATTACAAAATTTCAGTATTGTTATTGATGTTAATATGATTAGCAGATATATCTATTTAAGCAGGGGTTGATATCTTTATTGCTGTTATTTTTTTCACTACCAGAACCTTTTTTCTCCCATCATAATGGCCAACAGATTCTTAATGCAGTAATACAAGTTTGAGAATTTTTTAAAATCTAAATCAAAAAAGAAATGAGCACCTTCTATGACTTACATAGGTGAAGCAATATTAATCACTCCACATCTAATAGCAGCAAAAGAAGCCTTTGCTTACCAAATGTTGAAGTGGCTCCAATGGAGATGTCATGCCAATGTGATCCAGTGGAGACTCTCACAGTGATCAGTGCTTCCCCATCACCCTTTGCTACCTCTCTCTTCTGAACCAACAACCCCCCAGGCCGCAGCTCCCACTCAATGTCGCCGCCGCCACCTCCGGCGACGACACCACTTCCACCACAGCTCAATTTAGAATTTTTCTTGAAGAGCTTCTTTGATCTCAACTTCATCATTCTTCCTCTGTGTCTTTCTCTCTCTTTCTGAATGTATGCTGGTGGTTTGGTGTCTTCTGGGCTACTTATAGAGAGGTTGGACTGGCTTTGGAAGCATGCGTCATGATAAAGATTTCATTGCTTTATGTCTAAAGAAATGCTAAGTATGGGCTTTGATAAGCTTCTTTTTTTAAAGGCCTTTGCCAAACTCAAAAGAAATGAGGATTTTAGTGCCTGCTGGTGAGCTTTGTTGGCTAAAGAGAAGGTATGTTCTGGAGATGTCCCATTAGAATAGCAATTTGAGTGGAGTTTTTTGGGGCGAGTTTTAAGGGGAGTTGAGAGCAGCGCAGCACAAGGGGGACACTTTGCTTGATTGGGGGGTCAACATGATGATATTTATTGTATGGCAGGCCTAATCTGGTGGGGTTTTTCTATAATGAAGTTTGGTGATGAAAGATTCTAGTCTTTCTTAAGCATTTGCCAACACGGAAAACTACGGCAGGAATCCGTAGGGGAAACTTCTAGTAAGAAACGAGGTAAAGAAGATTAGTGCCTGACAAAGTCATAGAAACCACTGAAAACTTGGTTAACATATTTATCTATGACTTGGGTAATCTAAGGATTTCTTGATTTTGGATCACTTGACATGAATCTACAATCCAACTAGTTTGCTTAATTAATCAAATCAATCTCATCTACCTGAGTTGCTAGAATTACTTTTTGAGAAGGGTATTGTGGATTGAGAAGGTTAATGTGGATATTATATACACAAACATATACATATATATATGTACACACACATATATATATATATATATACACATACATATATACATACATACATACATATATACATACATATATATATATATATATATATATACACACACACACATATTATAATTTAATGCTTTGTTTAAATTTTCTTCTTTATTTGATGAAAAGGTCTTTAGCATAATAGAATTTATACAAACATTACTATGTTTTCTATCGTTATGAAATTAATTAATTGATTTTCATCCTAATTCATGAGTTAACTCTTTTAGATCACTAATATTCACAGAGAGCAAGAATTCTGAAGAAATACGAGAAGGTCAATGTTACGCTCTTTTGCATATTTTTAACATGTTCCTTCTATAGGCACTAACTAATAATAATCTTGAACACATTTGAAATACCCATATTACTTTTCATACGAAAAGTTAGCATTGGATACCCAAAAATCACGCTTCTTCTTGATACAAATATTATTTGATATTTAATGAATTTACTTGCATTTTTATATGACATAAACCTTTGCAGCAATTTTCTCATCTGTTCATTGTATTCCTTGTTCTTCTTTAGAAAAATCTTACATATGCGCACATGTTACCTTACATACAAACCACTAGCATTGGATGCTTAAGTATCATGCCTTTTTTAATATTTATGGGAGAGGTTAATAGTCCGAAGACTATATATATATATATATATATATATAAGTAGCAAACACTAACATATGCCCACTGTTACAAACTAACAAGTTCTTGCGCTTACAAGGGCTTATTTAGGGTCAACATTCGCATGCATATTTTTACATTAGTTAGATCAGTATCAGAAATTTTTGTATTTAAAATACGATATATTATTTTATAAATTTTATTTATATTTAATTTTAAAAATATAAAATTAACAAAAGAAAGGATATTAATTATTAGTTTTTAAATTATTTTCAGAAATAAAAGATTAGCATAAAAATTTGATTCTTCTTAGCTCCAAATAACCACTAAAGATAAAAAAACTTTTCTGCAGTTTTTAGTTTTTCATTCTTAATTTTTTATATTTAATTAAAAAAATTATGTGCAAAATTTATATTTTTTTAATTAAAAAATAAATACTATAAATGATATAATATTTATTTTTTTATGCTTATTTTTTTATTAAGATTTAAAAAAAAAAAAATATCAAACATGCACCCAGAAGAAGCCAGGGCTAGTTTAATGGCATGGACAATGTGTTTCGGGACCATACCAGAATCCTCTAGGCTCCTGCGGTGGAGAGCCCAACCTTTTCTTTTGTGGCGCCACCAAAACCTCACGTCCAAAGTATCCACCCATCCAATACCCTTCACACAACCCGCCAATACCAACCACCAAAAACTATACTAAATATCTCCAGCGGGCTTCCCTCCCTTCCTCACATATGGAAGGCACCACTCTTTGGGACCATCCTCTTTGGAATAAAAAAATAGTCCCATATCATAGCGCATCAACTCCAGAAGAGCTAAATCTAAATGGCCATGGCTTCCACCGCCATTTCTCACCACAAGGTGGTGGAACTTCTCTCTTCTTCTCCTTTTCCTCCCATGGGCTCTTGAGTTTTATTTTCTAAGGTTTGTTGGAATGGTGTTGGCAGCTGCAAGGTGGATTTCTTCAGCAAGTTGTGTGCCGAAGGAAGGAGAAGGATAGGAATCGTGACAACCGCCACCCATACAAAGTTGTAGAGATTACACCCCCTCCAAGGAGCCTTGGCGTCCGCTGCTTCCCTCTGGTATCTATGTGATTTCTGCTTTGATTTGCTTTCTGTTCAAAATTTCAAGTTCTAACAAAAAAATTTCTCAGTTTATTTATGGTTACTAAATTTACATGGAAAGCTTTTAAATTTGGTAAATGTAGTAAGTTATGTATGCCTTGCCATTTATCTTTCCAGCCTATAAAAATGTTGCATGAAGGTGTTTGGTTCTTTTCTCTTGTTTAGCAGCTGCAGTTTAAAAGATTGGTTGCGTTTGTCTTTGTACTTATACAACAAATGCCTTCAATTATATGAATGGCAATCCTTTTTCCTGGAAATTTATGATTGTATGAAGAGTGTTGTGCTTGTTATAGAGGTCTTCTGATGTTGTGGTTGGGATTGGATGAAAGTTGGGAGGGAATGTAGTGGTGGTAGAGGTGAATGGAAAAACTTGTAGGATGATGGGATTTCCAGACTCTCTGGAACTTAAAATATGGTGCTGTACTTGCCTCAAGTTTGAGCTATTTTTGTGAATTCATTCTTAACAATAAGATTGGGGTTGATCCATCAGAATAGAGATATAGAATATCCATCTGCTTGAGAGTGAAATGCTCAACAATAATATATTGCCAATATGCCAATTCTCCCAAGACTATTTATGATGCCATAAAAGGTAGAAAATAGGTTTTTTTTTCAATGGAAGTAATGCGATTTTTTTTTTTTTTTTTGTGTGTGAAAAAATGATGCGAGTTGAGGGGAAAAAATTATATGTTTGAGCTCATTATGTGTTCTAAATGTGCACACTTAAAAGACATAAGAAACTCAATGATGTTTAAAGTTATAAATTACAATTGAAGGATAAGAAATGCTTCAGATGTTCTTTTAAGGAAGAGATAGAACAATTTCTAAGAAAGAAAATATAAAAATAATAGTACATGGGATAGAAAGCTTGTTGTGTTATAAGCTTGGCCTGTTTAATGTCAAGGTGTTGACAAAGAGGAGAGAGAAGTTGAAAGGGGATTTCTTGTAATTATTATGACACATCACCATACATTAAAGTGGCTATGTGACTGAAAGAACCAATAAACTTGATTATATATTGTTAAACCCATTCTCTATCAGCTTAAGCTTTAGGGATCTGTTGCTCACATGGTATCAAAGTTAAGGTCGTTAGAGGTCATGAGTTTTAATCCCCTCCATGGCTAATATCATGCCCTAATTTCAGTATGGGCCGCATGAGAGGAGAGATGTTAAGGCTAGTATATATTGTTGATCCATTCTCTATCAACTTAAGCTTTTGAGATCATGTGGTTAGCTAATGTGAGTCCAGCCATAGATGGGTAATGAGTATGACAAAGACAAGGCTACATTGTAAATGACAAAATCTATCTTTTGGAGGTCTAGACAAATTGGAGTATCAAAACTAGAAGATGCTCCAATGCTGCAACATCTGTAGCTACTCTATATCTGTCATACACTGTGTGTGTGTGTGTTGTCTTTATCTTTGTGTGTCTGCATGTACATGCTGGAAAAGTATCAAAGATAACCTAGATAGTCTCTAATCGTTTCTCATGACTGGAACTCTTTGAAACAATAACAGCTGCCCCTAGCTACTATTGCCACCTATTTTATCCTCATATCCCATTTAAAGCCAGTAATTTTGAATATTTTAATAATAGAATTTAAACTAAGCCTTTTGGAGAAAAGGGAGGAAACAATCTCCACGTGCTTCGCTAAAGAAATAAAGAAGATACAAGCAAAGCCCAAAATTTTTGAAAGGAAGAGAGGGAAGAGGATGGAAAGGAAGGAAGCTTGGACTCCAGGAGTTACAACACTCATCCAAGAAGAGAAAAGGAGCACAGTTTCTGTAAGAGCAGAACAACTGATGATGTATGAACAAAAACACAGCTGTTTTGTAAAAGCATGTCCCAAGCTAGAGAAAAATGATGCAACAAGGAGAAGACTGATAGAACTGCTGATTTGCTTTTCCTTCCAACCAAAGAATTCTGAGACTGCTAATCTGTGCTGTCAAATTTTTCAGGCATCCTGCAAGGGTCCCCATATACTTAAGGCAAAGTGGCACTTAAGTATGAGATGATCAGTAGTTTCTAAGTGGCACTTAAGTATGAGATGATCATTAGTTTCTACTAAGGCTGGGCAGAAGGGACAACTAAAATTGTGATTCCATCCTTCTTTGTAGAGCACTTCTTAGTACGTAGTTTATTATTGAGAGGCAACCACATGAAGAATTTAAGTTTCTCCAGAATCATCACTTCTATAAAGAGAGCTGAAAAGTAGGGGCCTGTTTGGCACTGTGGCTGGTTTTGTGTTTTTGTTTCTCTACAATTTACTGAAATCCCACATGAGATTGACCTGGAAGAGAGCATTTGCACAAAGCTTCCACCATTCCTTCCATATACTTTTGCACACTTTTGGAAGCAATAAATTTTTGCTTCCAAAGGTTCCGAAGATTTTCACTTGAACAATTTGAAAAAAAGGCAAGATGGTTTAATCATATGGATATACAGTTTGCTCGGTCTAATATATTTTCTTGGGTTTTTGAAAACAAAAACATAAAACGAAAGCAATACCAAAAAGGCCCTAAACTAATTCTGTTTTCACTCTAATGTGCATGTTTGTGTTTGAATTTGGCCATTAGTTTGAAAAATTGTTTAAGCCAGCCAGCCGACAAGATCAGTTGGGGAAATTTTTAAATATGTCTAACTTTGTATTTTCTTAATTTTTCCCTTAATTATTTAAATACTGTTCTATATGGGTATAACATGGAACCATTTGCAAAGAACTCTAGACTGTCTTGTAAAGTTGGTAATAAATGGATATGGTGGTAAGAAAAATAAAATGATGTAATATGTGGGCTGGTATCTGCCGATGTCTAGTAGAATAAGGAGTAACCAATATGGTGGATCCTTGTGCTTTGTAATAACAAACATGGGGTTTTAGTTGCAAATATAAACCGCATCTGCTTCAGCACTGAGATTTAACACAGTTGAGTACTGAAATTGGATGGCATGTATTGACACTCCTCACTCCTAAAACACTTAAGTGCACCTGCTGAAAATGAAAATAAGGGAAAAAAGGCCCAGAAGTTTCAGTCACATCTATTCCTTGAAAAGCACCTCAAGCTCTTTTTACTCTCATAAATTGTAGGCATGTATGTTCTTTCGTAGACAAGGTATCCCAATTCTTCCAGCCCCTCATTGTTTCCATGAGCACTGATCATTCACTAATGACAAATGAACTTGTTAAAAATCTTGTATCATAGCACAGTTGGCCCAAATGAAATATTGACAAGAAAGCCTTATATGATCTATACAAGCCGATTTTAGGAACAGCCAAGGTCAGATAAATTAGAAGTAACTTTTATTACTTTGAGCATGATATTTGGTAAATGTAGCACAATCGAAAGCCAAAAGTTCTGGAGTTTTGTCATGCATTTTTTTGGTTGGCTATGCATGGAGTCTAGCACATTTACGGCATATATTTCATACAATGTTGTCAGAGATGCGGGATGAGATGTCTCTGAATTTGTTACAACAGAGAAGTTGTATGCAAGAAACGGAAAGGTGGCACGCACTCAAAATTTCCTGTAAGATATTCAAATAAATGTAATAAGATTATGCCAAGTAATTACAACAATTTTTTTTCTTCAAATTTTCTAGCTCATTAGTTTAACAAATAGAACAATAATTTATGTCTTGAAACTGGCTGTCAACTACTCTGGTGAACTTGACTCATTTCAGTAAAAATGTACTGTGTATTTCATCAAGCAAAATCAAATGGAACATTATGGTATATTGCCTACATTTATTTTGTCACTGAATGTAATTTACAAGATACATGCTGCCTACAACAAGCATCAACTCAGATGTCAGAAAAGGTCTTATTCACACTTTTCTTTTTGCAAATTGAAACAATCAATGTTGCTCACATAAACGCACCTTTTGCTGATTTACATTGACTAGGGTGCTGTGGCAACTGTTGGCATTGTGCTACCATAATGTGCCTGCATTATGCTTCTCCTCTAGTTTATCATGCTTATTGCCTATGTTTGGTGTATTCATTGATTAACTATTTAAAAGGAAGCTTGTCTACCTCTAAATTTTTGCAATATCCATCCAATTGTGCGTCATTACCACTATCTACTAATTTTGTTTATCCACTGTTTAGCTTCGAAACCATTATGAACTTTCTGGTTCCCCCAAAAAATTCTATCATGCTCTTATTTTTTTTTTTCATTGATAATTTCTTTACCCTCCTCTTATTGTTTGCTCTCATTAAACAGAACATACATTGTGGAGAGAGTGTCACCATAGAAGGACAAGCTTACACAGTTTCTGCTGTGACGCATCGATACCAGCTGCGCAAGGGAAAATATGAACCCAGTGAGAAAAGGCTTGATGTGCAGTCAACAGGAAGATACATATTGAATCTGTACCTGGAGAATCTACTAGAAAAATCATGAATAATATCATATCCATGATAAAGTCAGATTTAAGAGAATTCCTAATCTTTGACTGCCAATTACTGAATGGTTATGCCATTAATGATCATCCTTATATTGTGTGCAAGTCCATTATTCGTTGAAATTTTTAAAAATCTTTGAGACATCCTTTTGAGATTCAAGAATTGAACTTTCTTTAAACATTTAAATCTTGCACTTGCTCCAATCATAGGTTATGAACCACCATAATCGGTTGGGTTGGCCCATATTATATTCCCATCTTATCTTCTTGGCAATGGTAGCCACATGGTACATATGATAGATTGCTCTCATTAGCTTGTTACCAGGTGATATAATGATTCACAGGTCATATGGTTTGCAGATTACAAAGATATATATTATTCTGACAATTCAGGTAGTTCATTAACTAACCATCAATTAATAACTTATGATGCTTTAAAAGAGGTCTCAAATTCATGCCATTGGAAAGGTCCGGTTAATGTAAAGTTCTCACTTCGAAGTTGCATGCATGTATATTTCTTGCTTGATCAGACCGATCAAGAGGCCCTAGAGTAGATACATCCCATAGCATCAGAATACAGGCTATCATGCAATTGATTAGGAAGAGCAGAAGCATTTGATCAAAAGATACCTCTCAGAGTGGTATGCAACAAAAGAAGCCATCCAGTCTGCTATGTTGTTAGCCCCTCTGAAGACATCGACAGCCTCAAAGGACTCAAGAGATGTGATCATCCTCCTGATGATATCCATTAGAAGAGAGGGACCAAGGAGAAGGGGGCCCCGCTCTAGATGAGTATATTCATGATCTAAGCCTTTGCTTGTTGCTTGCCTTGGATGACCTTTCCTCTCTCTTTTTTCATTTTCCTTTTTCTTATGATAGATGTAGCAACCAGCAACCACCATTTTTATAAGAATATCCAATGCCACATATGATGGCTTGGTCATGATTTGCATATGTATAGTTCTCACTAAGGATTTATGCATCACACTTTGGTTGCGTGTGCGTAAAAGAAATTCAGTTGTGGATGCTGCAATGAGGAAGCTCGCTCTTGACAGAGCAGGGGGCTGTAAGCATTTACAAAGTGCACACCTATTTTTCTTTAAGAAAGAAATATATAACAAAACAATGATTCTCTGTCAGCCGCTTCCACAAGCCTCAGCTAGCACAGCAGAAGAAACGGCTGATTCTTTTACCGCTAGTTGGATAATATGGAATGTGAGGCATCTCCGCATTTTCCAGTCAACTCGTATGAGTGAACTTGCAAGCCTCAGCAAGCAGAGCAGAAGAAACAGCTGATTCTTTTACTGCTAGCTGGATAATATGGAATGCAAGGCATCTCCACGTTTTCCAATCAACTCGTATGAGTGAATTTTCATGGCTGTGACAGCAAACGAAGTCTGATGCCTGATGCTGATTTTGTCATTTGAAATCACTTAGACTAGGTCCTTTATGCTGGGTCTCGATCCTTATGGGCTACTTTAGGGGAGCTTGGCAGGGAATTACAAGTGCTGTTCATGCGCTCTGCGCCCGGGAAGATAGAAATATGGCTAAAGGATGACTGCAAGAGGACTACAACGGATCAACAGCACTTCCATGCAATACATAAAATGGCATCCGAAGAAAATGATACCCAGCAAAAGCTCAGAAGCTATCAGTGTCTTGGCCATACCATTACCTGGAAATTAACCTTGCATCACAATTTCTAATACTCATCAAACTGCCCCTTTGCCCTAGCTTAGCTTAACATGACCTCTAAAACAATTCAAAATCTGAAACAATTCAAAATCAAGGCAGCATGTTTCAGGAAGCTCACACTTCCCTATACCCTGCTAGCCAGACTGTCAGCGATCAGAAGAAATTTCAATCTTATGATTTCTCTTGACAAATTAGAGGTATACAAGAGAATACAATCTGTAAACCAAAAAACATAAAAGGGAGAAAAACTCATTGCTCAAAATCAAAGAAAACTTGATCTTTAAAATGTTCCATAAATCAACTATCTACACATGCGCCACGCAGTTCCAAGATTGCGTCTCTTGACACAGGTTTCTCCACTTGCATGGCAGTAATCCGCATCCAGAACTTGCCTTACAAAATTGTCTCCAAAGTGATGGGAATGACAACTATGATGTACTTGTGCTTACTTTTTTCCTAACAATTCTCTTTCGGCGTGCCTTTGGAGGTGTGGCCTCTGTTTCCCCACTGCCCTGCTTGATACCAAGTAAACCAAGGCCAGAGATGATGGCGTTCTTGGATATGAACCACTTTGAAGAAGGATTGTGAGTAGCCTCTGAGGGTCTGTTGTATGCTTTCATCAGATTGTCTGACTGCAGCAGAGGATCCACTTGCACACCAAGCCAAGCAAGTCTGGATGTCTCCCCAATCTGAACGTTCAATATTCTGCACACAAATGTGAAGCAATGAACAATATATTAGTTACAATTCAGCTACTACCTTGGAAACTAAATTCATAGGTAAAAACAACATCAAACAGCAAAATTTATGCAAAAAGGTGGGGCAAATGCTACATGACAGAGCAAGAAACAATTAAACATGCCACTTGCTTACCCTCTCACCCCCCAACATTAAAAAAAAAAGGGAAGCAACTTGCTTTCTCCCAAAATTAAGGACTTCCTGCGATGCTTTACATGTTTAGAGAGGCTTATACTCTGGGACATGTCGGACAATTTACAAAATCAAAATGGAAATTTCTTTGATGAATATGACAGCTCTTGTACCATATAATATTCACCTTTAAACAATGTAATATGGATTTTCAAATGGTTCACACTCAGAGTTTCATGAAGCATACACAAGTCAATTTTTTTGATCATAAAGTTAAGTATTTGAATTACCTATTGTATGATTTCAGTATAATTTTTTAAAAGGAAATATGACCAAACAGGTAAGCTGAGGACACAGAGATGGCCAAGTAGGAGCAAATATGACACAACAATGGAAAATTCAGAGGTAAAAGCCAACCTATTTAGCAGAGGCAGAAAAAGTTCCGCTCAAATAGTCAGCATGCCCTTGCAGTTTCACATTTGAAAATTTTGATAAATAGACACTTCACATAGACGTTCACCTCTTTAAAACATATCATATGCCTTAGGCCAAGGAGACACTCCACATCCACAGCATGCAGAAAGGCAAGGAGAGGGACTTTCCAACATGGAAAATAAAGGACAGTATCCTGGCATTAATTACAGTACAAATATGGCATCTATGAATCTTCATAGCCAAAAGTCAAGCAGATCTAACCTTTAGCAGCAGGATTCAAAATTTTGTCAAAAACAAATATCTTGGTTTATTAGGACGATCTCAAAGGAACATCAATATGTTTCTACCTCAGAAGCAAGGAAGTGAGCACTGAAGCTTTTGAGGCAAAGTTTCAACTAAAAGGACTTCTGAAAGATGTACAAGGATGCCCCCTCAACTTATCAATCATTGCAACAGTAACAAACTAAGGCCAAAGATATCGTGAAAATTCACAAAAGTGAAGAATACAAGAAGGTGATGCAGTGTCTTATCATAATTACAGAAGACTACCCTCAATGCATTAGAACAAGCTTTTAGGATTAGATAGGGGTATGAAAAGAAAACAAAAGAAATTGCTAACACTATACAGAAGTTACACCAACAGGATGGGAACCTACCTCAGTGCTGTGCTAAAAAAGATCGCCACTCCTAGAACATCAAAGCGGTCAAACATGGCTCTATCAAATCCACATAACAGCTGATACCGCAGGTTTGCATAAAATCCCAAGAAAGCCCCATAACCAAGAGCATTGGTACTGACAGATGGTACGGTCATTGACAACCTATCACACTATGTAATCAGTTGAAAGCATATGCTGAAGGGAGAAACTTGGAGAAACTTGAACAAGAATAATATTAAATGAGGTAAAAAGGTCGTGTACGCTAACCTCCCCTCCTTTTTGGCAGCAAAGGCTTTTGAGAAAAAACCTTGAACTGACCCAGCAGTTACACCAACTAAACATAACTCTGAAGCCTTCCAAAGGAGAGATTGAATTCTTTTCTGTAAGTCAAATTCTCTCAGAGGATAGCTCTTTTCAAATATGTTATTCGGAAGTTTCTGGATTGTATTTTGCAAGTCAAAACGAAATGTATTCCCATAGGAACGACATGGTGCAAGTGACCAGACAATAAATGCATTGCAAGCCGATACTGTCATAACATTTAGGAGTGCCAAATCCCATTCTTGTTTAATCCTGTACAGAACAAACCAAATGAACATGATAAAACAAAATAACACACATAAATCTTTCCATCTACATTGTGATGAAATAAACACCTTTCTTTGCGATTCTTTAGCTCCCACCAAACAGCACAACCAACAGTAGCTGCCTGTTCGAGGATTAGTTTATATAAGAAAGAGGGATCTGCAAGCATCCTGCATATCAAAATTACAATTAATGAAGGCTGAACTCAGATAGGAGTGGAAAAGAAGGAACCCTTGAGCACCATCAACTGGCATAGAGTTATACTAGATGAATTGCAGAAACATTCTAACAAATCCAGTAGTAGTAGGCCAACAGAAATAAAAATTTTATTTAGATGCTAGCATGGTAAAACAGGAAATTCAAGTTTCATGATAAAAAAAGCTGGTGAAGCAGAGGAATCAGTAATTGAGCCCAAGATATTTAATATTTGATGAATAGTGTATAACTGGTGCTTACAAATGCACCGAATTTAAATATATTCTACATTATAGACCTGTCTCAATATCAAATGTTGTGGGACCTGATCATTTGGGCCAGAACTCCTCAGGCACCACAATGCCTTCATGCTCAAGCAAAGCAGGCACCACTATTCAAACAGCTACACTTCATCTATACAAAATACACACAGCATGCATCAATCTCCATAAATAATGCAAAAGACTTGAGAGGCCAGCCTTTTGCCTCAAAAGCCTTTTCAATAGTGTTTGTCTTTTCTTTGTTAAGTACCATATTTAGAGCTGCTAATGGGCCAGGCTTGGGCCAGCCCATCATAAGTTCAAGCCCGACCTAAACAAATAAAAGCAAACCCGCCTAGCACAGGCTTGCAATTTAAAATTTTCTTTAGGTCCAAACCATACCTGGCCCCAGGCCCAAATGCTACTTTAAATAAATATGTTTATTTCCTCTCACCAAGCTTGGGAAAAAAAAGGCACAAAATATCCTACCATATCAAATCTTAACCCAGATCATGGCATGACCCCATCGAATCTGACCCTTAATGCTACCATCAATCCTTCCTCCACCACTCAATGTTGCTTATCACATCCTCTCTACTGACTGCCACCACCCATCACCCATCACCCACTAAGTTCTCTCCTCCATCGCTTGTAGCCTTCTTCCACTCATCGAGTCTTCTTCTCCACCTCTCGTCGTATTCCACCATGCATCAAGTCATCTCTGCACCTCTTCACTCACCACGTCATCCTTCCATCTCTCCAATGGCAAAGAACATGGTGATAAAAATTGGCAGTGGACTATAGAGGCCATGATTAATTAACAACAATGGCAGCTGAAGGCAACAATGAAGGTTGTGGCAGCAACAATGTATTGCAGTGGTGACAGAAGGTGGTGGCAAAGGACTACAGCAACAAGCATCAAGGAATGGACAATGTTAGGCATGAAGAAGAAAAGAAAAGGGAGCATATAGAAAGAGATTGGAGAAAAGTTAGGGTTAGATGTTATGAACCCATTGTGGAACTAAAATTTTAGGCTTAGGCCCAAGAACATGATCCATTTCAATAAGCCCAGCCTAGTGGACCTCGACCTCGGACTCATCACCAACCCTAACTATATTAGAGTGCCTATGTTTCTCTTTGTGATAAGACTTTCTAATGGATGTGCCAATCAACTCTAATCCATCATGTTGCCCCTCTCCATACTAACCCAGGAAATAGTAAGAAAAAAATCATTGGCATATAGGAATGAAACGCGGATAATACTAACTCGACAAACCACAAGCCACTATCTTTACGAGCATTGCTCTCCTCATATTGTTTCACATACTCATCTAGTGTATCTATTTGTCCAATCAAAGTATCTAGAGAAAATAATAAAAATTTCAACATAAGAGAGATAAGTGGCAAAAGTCAAAGCAAACACATCAAGATAATTCACTTTGCCTTGCAACTAAGCATTATAAAAAAGACACAAAAATGGATATGTGACACAAAATCAAGACACTAAGCATTATATATATATAATTATCTATCACCATTTACATCCCAACTTCATTATTGCTAGGAATCTAAAAGAATATATGCTCAGATTTTTAAATATAGTTAGGCAAACATAAGGATCAGAAGCCTATATATCTTTTAAAAATTAGAGGGGGTGAAGCCCAAAAAGAACAGGATTTTTATGGCTACAACAAGTTGGTCAAATCAGTCATATGTAAAGAGCATTAAATAGGACCACTTCCAAAATCCAATTCCCCATGGTGTTTGGGTTAGGTCTGACACTAACTGCACCACTTGATGGTCTGATGCAATAGTGAGCATCAGATCTATTCTAATAGCATCATGATCCAACATGTAGAGATGAAACAGAAACCAGTTGCTTATGTTCTATTAGACAGGCTTGATCCCAGATTCACTCAAAATTAATGAAAACTTTCAGATCCGACATCATTCCTTCCCATCTCTTTCTTCTTCATCGAGACCCCTTAAACCTAATAATACTTCCTCCTCCATACTTCAAATTGTTGAGCCAGATATTTCCTCGATTTTCTCTAGTTTCATCTTTTCTCTTCTCTCATCCTAGGCCGCCAATCGCCCATGCAGGACCCATCTCTTCTCAATTTAAGTTCCATCTCTCTCAGACTCTATGTGGATATTAAAGAATACCACTAAAACCTCTGTTAGATTCTCTATTTTCTTTGCACATCTCTCTCAGCTATTCTACATATCAGGACCAAACCAGATTGCAAGCCTTCTATGCACCATTCTTTTGAGCAAACATTAAGTATTGAATTTGCGATCACCGTTAGGCAAGGAGGTGATTAAATGCATGGAGGATTGTATTGTGGGTCTTGACTCTTGAGGATGACAAAGATTGGGGGCTTTGGGAAAAAGAAGAGAAGGATTGAACAGAGTTTCTTCTCACTCCCTTCTCTTTGGTTTAGGAGAACCAGAACTCAGTTTCCAATCAAATTCGGTTGACTTTAGGATGGAACATAGCTAACAAAGCAAGGACTCCAATTCAAGGTTCGTTGTCCTGGCACGTACTACCTCATACCAGACATGCTGCACTGTACCAGTATCGAACCAATAGTCAATACTAGTGGTGTACCAAGTATCCATACTACTAGACGAACCAACACTATACCAACATGATACTAGTACAGGGTTCAGTATTGAAATTACGAAAAACCTTGCCAATTTTTGTCTCACCTGTTTCAAATCACGTCAATAGAGTAGACTCTGTGGTTACCATTTCATCAGACTATCAAGTGGTCTTATTAGTGTTGGACTTAACACTGGACCCTTCCCCATGTGACTAACCTTAAATTACAAACATCTTTGATAACAGAAAATCCAAAAATCAAAAAATCACATAGAAATTCATGTACCAAAAACAAGCTTAGGAGTAAGTGGTCCATTGCCATCTAGGTGCAGATTAATAATTCTCTACTTTATCGAAAGGGTCGGGCTTAGTAATGAATGCTCAGAGTTACACATCCAAAATGCATGATATCCTCTTTATGCTAGATTTGTTGCATCGGCTTATCCACATAGATCTGGAGCACCCATATTTCTTGGAAGTGTCTATGCTTCAGAGTCCTCAATCCCATACATGAATCCCTAGCAGAAGGAATCATATCAAGCTAGCATCAGAGTTAGAAATTCTGCAGCCAGTTTCAAATTTATATTCAGAGCTGTAACTTTGACCTACTACATTCATCCAATAACAGCAGATTCATCCATCCAACCAATTTGCCTTGAATTTTGACCAAATGTGTCATTAGATCTAATCAGCCCTACACCAGAATAGCCTTAAAAACAAATAAATAAACAAATCAAAAACAAATAAATAAACAAATCTGAAAACCCCACCCCTTTCGACTGCTTACCATAATGCACCTCATTTACTATTAACCCAGAAACTCTAAATCTAAAAAAAGGTAACTTTTTCAAGTCTTCACAGCCTCCCGTCCTCCAGATGTGTTTTATTCTCTATTGACCCCTTTTATAAATCACAGTCACAGGTTGGAATCAATCAAGTGCGTTTAGTTTAGAGTTGGAAGAATGGGAGAGAGAGAAAGAGAGAGGGGAAAAAACAATGGTCCATGTTAGTGATCTCAGCTGATTATAAAGGATGGCTGAGGACTTTGCAATTCTAGGGCTCACAATGAGGCAGTATCCTGTGGAATTTTTTGCTAGGAATTTAGGATGCAAGAAGTGATGAGATACTGTTCTGTAAAAAGGTGTAAAAAGAACCCTCGATAGCCTCGTGGACAAGTCAGAATTATTAAAAGATATTTTGATTTTTTATTTGCAGGTTATTTCTTAGGCACCTTATGTTCAAAACTGTCTTTGATGAAGGAATCAAGAGACATATCCATTCTCTACCTTTCTCTTTGACAAAAACCATAGTAGAAGGTGACGAAGAAATAGAAATTGCTGAATTTTTTCAATCTTTTTATTTAGATCACCTTCTTCCCTTACGAATCTTCTAGTGACACCATTTAGACCACCTTCTTAGATATCACTAACTTGAAAGTCAAGAAGAGTATTTTTCAAGTCAACAGACGGCACAAAGCTCTTTGAAAATACTGATGCAGAAATTACCATGTAAATGAGGAGTTGTCTTGTAATCACCACCACCTCTAAATTCTCTTTCCATTGCACAACACCCCAAGACAACTAAAATTCAGGATCATTTTAAAAATTTTTGCATGCCAAGGTATACTTTTAATCAAATAGACCACCTAATAGCATGTACCTGACAAAACAACTAAATACATAAAATTGACCCATCTGAACTCTAAATCTTTAAAGAATTACTAGATTAAATGTGTGTCCATCATCTCTTGACGTCCTCCAAAAACATTATCAGTTCTACTTAATATTACATTAGTACCAAACAGATCCAAAGCTCAAGCAATAGAGTACATGCTCAATTAGACGAACCCCTTACATTACATAAGACCATGATGAGACAAGGTCATCTGAAGCCCAAAGGCATCTAGCTTTGACTGCTGGCATTTGCTTGCTAGAAGAATAAACATTTTAAAAAGGA